>VMRM01000001.1:313471-493471 GCA_010277075.1 Poeciliopsis retropinna
GTCTTTCCTGAGACAGAGGGGACCGTCAGGTTCTGCAGAACCACAGGACCGGTTCAGGTCCGGTTCCGCTGGGAGGTTCTGATCTCACCTGAACCCGTCTGGGACCGGACCGCTGCGTCCCGTCCAGACAGGAGAGCCGGGATGGTCTGCTGCTGAACACTGCGCACACACACACACACACAGGTCAGAGGTCAGAGGTCAGACGCCCCACAGGGCTGCCTGGTTCCGATCCGGTCAGACCCACCTGGTCAGTCTGGAGACATTCAGAACCTTGTTGAGTGTCGCCACCTGCAGGAAGCAGACAGCCAATCAGAACATCAGTGGTTGCTACGGTAACGCCCTGACCCGGTTTGAGTCAGATAGACACACAGACGACACCGTGCGGAGGTCCAATCAGAACCAGTCCTGACTGGGTCTGCATGTCAAAGAAACCTGCTCTCTGATTGGACAGAAGCCTGCAGGTCCTCCAGCAGGAGGAGTCGCAGTGTTTAGGGCGGAGCTTTCCCAGCAAACCGGCCAATCAGAGGTGTGTTACCAGGTGGGGGTGCAGGTGGAGGTCTGAGAAGAGGTCAGAGGTGAAAACCTTCTCCTTCAGCTGGGCGACGGTCGGTCTGAGAGAGGAAACAGGAAGTCAGCCGGCCAATCAGCAGCAGCCGAGCCGGGCCAATCGCAGCGGAGCGTACCTGAGGATCTCTGGGATCTCTGGGTTGTGTCTGAACAGAGAGGAAGTCCTGATGCCTCCACTTCCTCCTTCCTTCCTCTTCTTCTGTGGTGCTCCGTGGGTCAGCTCCGGGGGCGGGGCCTAAACAGCACGCCTTGTTTTAATGCCATAGAAGAAGAAAAGCGCCTGATGTGAGAGAGAGCGATCACCTGCAGGTGAGCCTCTTCATCCTCCTCCTCTTCCTCTGGGGAGATGAAGTTCTTCTTCTTCTCTGGTTTCTGCTTCTTCTGCAGAAAAATCAGTTTAACAGAACTGGGCCGGTACTGGGCCAGAACCTCCCCACAGACTGGACCTCTGCTGGACCGACTGAGACCAGAACCAATCAGAACCAACTGACCGACTTCAAGACTTTCAGAACAAACATGTTTGTTCTGAAACATGGGTGGAGGTTAGGGTTAACAGAACCACCGTCATCAGAACCGCAGCAGTCCGTTTCTGGTTGAATCTGGACGGGTTCTCCTGTTGGACCAACAGGTTCTGGGTCAGGTTGGTTCTGATTGGTCTGGGTTCCGTCTGCTGGTTCTGACTCACTAAGGTCCATTTCTTGTGTTTCGTCCATTTCCTGCTGCAGGGCAGTGATGATGATGATGATGGTGATGATGAAGGAACACTGCAGATGTTCAGACACAGCTGCTGCTCTGCTGATGACGTCATCTACGTATCTGTATGACAGAGAACAGGTGAGTCAGAACACGTGATCGGATCAGACTTCATGTAAAAACCGTCAGATTTTAACTCACTGTTTCCTTTAAACCGAGATCTGTGACGTCAGCGGATCAATCCAACTGACACGAGGACCAGGAGTTCAGGGATCAACTGCAGGCGTTGGTGCTCGAGCCGGACCCAGTCTAAAGAACCCTTAAACAGACAGTTTTCTTCTCTTCACTGAAACATCCGCCATCTTTAACAATAACCTACACGCGCTCGTTGACTTCCGGTCTGTCAAAATATGGCTTAAAATAAAAACAAATGAGACAGAAATAAAGTCCTCGCCAAGAAAACTGTGCGGATACGCAATATAACACGTGGGAGCCTCTTCCTGCTACGTCACGGAGGCCCCGCCTTCTGGAAGGTTCCCCTCAGTGGGTCCGCTCTATAACGGTCCGCCGCCTCGATGTGTGGCTGACTGTGCTGGGAGGAGTTTATGCTGAAATCAGAACGAACCAGCGGGAACAATCTGAGATTATTGAGATATTATAACGCAGTAATATCTCCCTGTCTTTAATCTTTGACCTGATTAAGATCGTAACAATTAAGATGCAGGAAATGGCCAAAGGTCCAGGACTCTGGGACGCTCAGGCTCGGTTCTACAGCCTAGACCCTCTGCTACTGGATCAGAACCAGAAACAGGCTGCTGCTCAGCTGGTTCTGCTTCCATTACGCTCACCAATCAACCCGGGCCTGTTTGGACCTAACTGGGTCACAAGAAGCTGGATTGTACCGACCCAGTTTTCATTCTGATCCAATCCCAGTTCCCCAGAATGTTTCACCTCAGAGCAATGATGGTTCCAGTCCGGTTCTGTCTCAAACCCAGTTTAGTTTCTGTCCCATCAGAGACAGAGAAACGCCCATGCTCTCTTTCCCTCCCAGGAGATTTGGTTCTGACTGGTTCTGGTGAAACTGGGCCTGAAGGTCCTGTTGAAGGCGATGTTCCTAGGAACCGTATGAACCATTCCGGGTCAGAACCTTTCATTAAACATAAATTATTTTGGATCCACATCCTGAAAATCTGACTGAACCAGAACCAGAACCAGAAGTCAGCAGAACAACAATGATTTTATTAAAAACCAAACAACTTATAACATCAAGTTTGTTCATTCTGCCCAACATAGTCCAGGTAAACTCAGGTGTTCTCAGCTCAGTCCAGCTGGTTATCCAGGTGAGTCCAGGTGAGTCCAGGAGAGTCCAGGTCCAGGTGAGTCCAGGTGAGTCCAGGAGAGTCCAGGTGAGTCCAGGAGAGTCCAGGTGAGTCCAGGAGAGTGCAGGAGAGTCCAGTCCAGGTGAGTCCAGGTGAGTCCAGGAGAGTCCAGGTGAGTCCAGGAGAGTCCAGGTCCAGGTGAGTCCAGGTGAGTCCAGGAGAGTCCAGGTGAGTCCAGGAGAGTCCAGGTGAGTCCAGGAGAGTCCAGGTGAGTCCAGGTCCAGGTGAGTCCAGGTGAGTCCAGGAGAGTCCAGGTGAGTCCAGGAGAGTCCAGGAGAGTCCAGGTCCAGGTGAGTCCAGGAGAGTCCAGGTGAGTCCAGGAGAGTCCAGGTGAGTCCTGGAGAGTCCAGGAGAATCCAGGTGAGTCCAGGAGAGTCCAGGAGAGTCCAGGTGAGTCCAGGTGAGTCCAGGTGAGTCCAGGAGAGTCCAGGTGAGTCCAGGAGAGTGCAGGAGAGTCCAGGTCCAGGTGAGTCCAGGTGAGTCCAGGAGAGTCCAGGAGAGTCCAGGTCCAGGTGAGTCCAGGTGAGTCCAGGAGAGTCCAGGTGAGTCCAGGAGAGTCCAGGTGAGTCCAGGAGAGTCCAGGTGAGTCCAGGTCCAGGTGAGTCCAGGAGAGTCCAGGAGAGTCCAGGTCCAGGTGAGTCCAGGAGAGTCCAGGTGAGTCCAGGAGAGTCCAGGTGAGTCCTGGAGAGTCCAGGAGAATCCAGGTGAGTCCAGGAGAGTCCAGGAGAGTCCAGGTCCAGGTGAGTCCAGGTGAGTCCAGGTGAGTCCAGGTGAGTCCAGGAGAGTCCAGGTGAGTCCAGGAGAGTCCAAGAGAGTCCAGGTCCAGGTGAGTCCAGGAGAGTCCAGGTGAGTCCAGGAGAGTCCAGGTGAGTCCTGGAGAGTCCAGGAGAGTCCAGGTGAGTCCAGGAGAGTCCAGGAGAGTCCAGAAGAGTCCAGGTGAGTCCAGGATAGTCCAGGAGAGTCCAGGTGAGTCCAGGTGAGTCCAGGAGAGTCCAGGAGAGTCCAGGTCCAGGTGAGTCCAGGAGAGTCCAGGTGAGTCCAGGAGAGTCCAGGTGAGTCCTGGAGAGTCCAGGAGAGTCCAGGAGAGTCAAGGTCCAGGAGAGTCCAGGTGAGTCCAGGTGAGTCCAGGAGAGTCCAGGTGAGTCCAGGAGAGTCAAGGTCCAGGAGAGTCCAGGTGAGTCCAGGAGAGTCCAGGTGAGTCCTGGAGAGTCCAGGAGAGTCCAGGAGAGTCAAGGTCCAGGAGAGTCCAGGTGAGTCCAGGTGAGTCCAGGAGAGTCCAGGTGAGTCCAGGAGAGTCAAGGTCCAGGAGAGTCCAGGAGAGTCCAGGAGAGTCCAGGAGAGTCCAGGAGAGTCCAGGAGAGTCCCGGTGAGTCCAGGAGAGTCCTGGTGAGTCCAGGAGAGTCCAGGAGAGTCCACGTCCAGTTGAGTCCAGGAGAGTCCAGGTGAGTCCAGGTGAGTCCAGGAGAGTCCAGGAGAGTCCAGGTGAGTCCAGGAGAGTCCAGGTGAGTCCAGGTGAGTCCAGGAGAGTCCAGGTGAGTCCAGGTGAGTCCAGGAGAGTCCAGGTGAGTCCAGGAGAGTCCAGGTCCAGGTGAGTCCAGGTGAGTCCAGGTGAGTCCAGGTGAGTCCAGGAGAGTCCAGGTCCAGGTGAGTCCAGGTGAGTCAAGGTCCAGGTGAGTCCAGGTGAGTCCAGGTCCAGCTGAGTCCAGGTGAGTCCAGGTCCAGCTGAGTCCAGGTGAGTCCAGGTGAGTCCAGGAGAGTCCAGGTCCAGGTGAGTCAAGGTTTCAGTTGGTGTAGAGGCGGCTCTCCAGAGACTCCAGCACAGTGTGTGGGTCCTGGTCGGCGTCCAGATGAATAGCATCTGGATAAATAGTCTGGACAGAGACACAGATTGTTCTGATCAGGATCCATGTTCCGGGTCAGCCAATGAAAGCTGTTGCCATGGTTACCTGCAGGCCTTCACAGTTGAACCTGAACTGTCTCAGCCTCTGAGACAGCGCCGCGCTGCCGTCGTACGGAGCCCTCCGGAGCCGGTCCTGGACCTCAGAGCTGGGGGCCGGTTGGGTAACAGCGTGGTACCTGCAGGCCCAAACGCAACTGTGAACGGGTACTTGCACGACCTTTTCCGGGTTCTGGCCCGGCTGGACCGCGCCACTGACCTCTCTCCGCTGACGGGGTCGGTTCCCCTGAGGGAGAGCCGCTGCATGCAGACGTCGTTGCTGGCCTCCAGGAAGAAGACTCTGAGGAAGAGGAGGAGCAGGTGACAGAAACAGAACTACGGGTTCTGGTTCTGGTTCTGTACCTGTTGGGCTGGTACTGGGACTCGTGTAGGGTCATGGCCTGCTGCATGTCGCAGGGGAAGCCGTGCAGGATCCATCCTCTGCAGCTGCAGTCCACCCGGCTCAGACGGGCCTCCAGAACCGGCATCAGCAGGGAGTCTGGGACTGAATACAGGTGATCAGAACCCAGCCCGTCCAGAACCACAGAACTGAAAGACGGTTCTGAACTCACCTGGGCGGCCGACATCCATGTAGGGCTGAATCTGAGCTCCCAGAACAGAACCGTCAGAGACCACCGACCGGAGCAGGCCGCCGCAGCTCACTGGAGACAAACCGGACCGGGTCAGAACTGGGTCAGAACTGGGTCAGAACCAGGTCAGAACCATCCTGTGTTTACCATCCACCAGTTTGTACTTCTCAGACAGCAGCCGGGCCAGCTGGCTCTTTCCGGACCCTGACGGGCCCACCAGAACTATTCTTGGAGTTCTGAAGTGACGTCGGGTCTGAACGAAGGTCAGAGCTGAGGGACCAGCAGAGACAGATATTCGGTTCCGTTTGTGTCGTATCAGAACCCAACTGGTGCTACCAGAACTCTGAGGGGAACATCAACTGATCACATGACCGCCAGAAGGAAACAGACAGAAAGTAGGACAGAAGCGACAGGAAGTAGGATAGAAGCGACAGGAAGTAGGACAGAAGCAACAGGAAGTAGGATAGAGGCAACAGGAAGTAGGACAGAAGCAACAGGAAGTAGGATAGAGGCAACAGGAAGTAGGACAGAAGCGACAGGAAGTAGGATAGAAGCGACAGGAAGTATGACAGAAGCAACAGGAAGTAGGATAGAGGCAACAGGAAGTAGGACAGAAGCAACAGGAAGTAGGATAGAGGCAACAGGAAGTGGGACAGAAGCGACAGGAAGTAGGACAGAAGAAACAGGAAGTAGGATAGAGGCAACAGGAAGTAGGACAGAAGCGACAGGAAGTAGGATAGAAGCGACAGGAAGTATGACAGAAGCAACAGGAAGTAGGATAGAGGCAACAGGAAGTATGACAGAAGCAACAGGAAGTAGGATAGAGGCAACAGGAAGTAGGACAGACGCGACAGGAAGTAGGATAGAAGCGACAGGAAGTATGACAGAAGCAACAGGAAGTAGGATAGAGGCAACAGGAAGTAAGACAGAAGCAACAGGAAGTAGGATAGAGGCAACAGGAAGTAGGACAGAAGCAACAGGAAGTAGGATAGAGGCAACAGAAAGTAGGACAGAAGCGACAGGAAGTAGGACAGAAGAAACAGGAAGTAGGATAGAGGCAACAGGAAGTAGGACAGAAGCGACAGGAAGTAGGACAGAAGCAACAGGAAGTAGGATAGAGGCAACAGGAAGTAGGACAGAGGCAACAGGAAGTAGGACAGAAGCGACAGGAAGTAGGACAGAAGCGACAGGAAGTAGGATAGAGGCAACAGGAAGTAGGACAGAAGCGACAGGAAGTAGGATAGAGGCAACAGGAAGTAGGACAGAAGCAACAGGAAGTAGGATAGAGGCAACCGGAAGTAGGACAGAAGCGACAGGAAGTAGGATAGAGGCAACAGGAAGTAGGACATAAGCAACAGGAAGTAGGATAGAGGCAACAGGAAGTGGGCAGATCGTTGCTTTCATGTCTGTGCTCTGTCACGTGATCAGGCTCCGCCGCCTCCGCCGGCTCTACCTTGCTGGTAGACGTCAGCAGGAGGCTGGTCTGCGTTGAAGACCTTCAGGACGTGCTGATAGGTCGATTTCAGAGCTGTGACGTCACAGCGGAAGCGCTGCACCTCGGCCAATAGCTGCCCGTCAGACGGGCCGCGCCGCCTCTCCAGGCGCCGTCTGATGGTGTCGTTCTCCGGCTGGATGAAGAGCTGATGGTAGACGTCTGGGGACAGAAAGTGGTGCTGAGCAGGTCCTGATGTTCTGTGACGAGGCTGAGCCGGGCCGGGCCGGACTCACCTCCAGTGACGGGGTCGGTCAGCTTGCCGTTGTTCCTCTGCAGCAGAACTTCCTCTGGAGCGTCCAGCATCACTGCCAACACAGCAGAACTTTTCGGATCAGCTGCAGGTCCGACGGGCCCGGAAGGGAGGCCTCATCGGTTCTTACCAACGTGTTCTGGGATGATTCCGGCCCGCTGGAGCTGCAGAACCTGGACACGGGTCTGAGGAATCCCAACCAGCACCCAGCCCTGGAATGGCCAACAGAACTTCCTGATGCTGGATGGTTCTAGCAGAACCTTTAGGGTTCTGTCTGTTAGAACCAGCTGGAAATGCTGAGGTTCTGTTACTGAGTCTGGATCAGAACCAGGGACCCATCATTCATTGTTTCTCCATCAAGTCCAACCAGAGCCTGGAACCATCATTTCCTGGTTCTGACCCGACAGAACCAGAACCTCTGGAGCTCCCAGAGACCATCCAGTCCAGATCAATGCGACCCGATGCTTGAGCTCCGGTCCGGTCCGGTCCGGTTGTGTCAGTGAATACTCAGCGCCGACTGTTGCTGAGTATTCACGTGCTGGAGTTCACGTGCAATGTGACGACCTACAGAACCAGAACCAGAACCAGAACCGGTCCACTGTGTGCACCAGCAGCCTTTGAGCTGCACGTCTCTGAAAAGCTGCAGGTCTCAGTCCAAACTTTAGTGTCACCTGAGACAAGACAGCTGGTCAGACAGACAGCTGGTCAGACAGACAGCTGGTCAGACAGACAGCTGGTCAGACAGACAGCTGGTCAGACAGACAGCTGGTCAGACAGACAGGCATCATCCTGATTGAAGCTGCTTCTCATCGTCTGTTCAGAGCAGATAAGCATCACTCAGAGTTTAACCTGGAGTCAAAAACAGCTATTAGAAAATCAAAGATCAAGCAACTCAGCAGGAGAAAGGCCAATAAAACA
Source organism: Poeciliopsis retropinna (assembly GCA_010277075.1). NCBI lineage: Eukaryota > Metazoa > Chordata > Actinopteri > Cyprinodontiformes > Poeciliidae > Poeciliopsis > Poeciliopsis retropinna. The sequence goes on from VMRM01000001.1 coordinate 321,300, forward strand.
TTGGCTTCCGTCACTTAATGACGAAAATATTTTCATCTATAAGGGAAACCCAGCAGGTAAAAAGAATGTGAAGGTTTACATATCTGGGAAAAAGAGGACATTTGGTTGCCCTATGACATGCTAATAGCCCTTAACATTAATCAGCATCTGATTGATGGAAGTGGAAGCGCACAGAGCTAAACTGTGAAACATGACAAAGCCGGATGGAGAGATGGATCCATTAGGGCAGAACCCTGCAGAATCCTGGTTCTACTGGTTCTGCTGGTTCTACTGGGTCGTAGCAGAACAGCAGCAGTTGAACCCGGTTCTCCTGGACTCACCTTGTGAAAGCAGTCCGTCTCCTTCAGTCTCGGTTGCAGGCGTTGGACCAGAACCTCAGCAGAATCTTCCTGGACAGAGACATGCAGGTCATGTGACTCCATGTTGGAGCACGGCGGAGGTGGAGGCATAAGGAGGGAGTAAGGAGAGGAGAGGAGAGAGGAGACTACCAACCAATCAGGTAGTCAAGACAAGAACTGGACCTGACCAGAACCCACAGACAGCCTCTAGAACTTCAGGTTAAATAGAACCAACCAATCAGGCGTCAGAACCTTTCTGTGTGCAGATTTATCTACATGAGGAACTTCAGGAGCCACCCTGAGGTTCCTGAGGTTCCCCTGCTTCAACACGGTGACCACAAATCAGCAAACGCCTCTTCATCAGACAGCAACTCAAATCTTGCGCTGGAGCCGGAACCTGGAGGAGAACCAGGGACCGGAACTGGGTCTGTAGAACCAGGGTGTGGAGAACCAAGGCCGGAGCACGGAGGAGGCCTTTTATATAACAGGAAGTGGGCGTGGCCTCCGGTTCTTACATCCTCACTGAGTCCCTTCAGCAAACTCTCGGAGGTCAGATAAACGGCTCTCAGTTCATCACTCAGCGCCTTCGCCTGGTAAACCACAGAAGAAGAGGAAGCAGTGAGACGAGCATAAGATGGGCAGGAAGTGATAACAGGAAGTGATGTCACGTGAACTGACCAACGTGTGTTTGCCGACAGCAGGCGGGCCGAGCAGCAGCACCTTGGGACCTGAGCAGAGCAACACGGCCCGGTGAGTGGAGCCCCCTGGTGGTCGGCGGTCAGGGCCGGACCAGGGGTCCTGGTTCTGCTGCCGTCTTGGTCCAACAGAACCAACCGACCAAACCAAACCGACCCTGTTGACACTCACTGTCCAGGCTGAGCCTCTGCAGGAAGGTGATGAGGTAGGAGATCGGATCGTCTGGCTGCTCCAACACCAAGCTGGTCACCATGCTCTGACACACACACACACACACACACACACACACACACACACACACACACACCCACAGACTCAGCAGGTAAACGGCGGGCAGCCATTAGACATGAGAGCCTGCAGCTGGTGCTGTTACCTCCACCAGGTGGGACACGTTGTGTTTGTCTGCGTAGACGCTGATCTGAGGAGGAATCCTCAGCGGCTTCAGGGTCTCATCCATCCCACGCTCCCGAGGTCAGTGAACGCAACACGGAAAAAACCTGGTCAGTGAACACACCACGGAGAGAACCTGAGGGTTTATAAACCCTATAAACTAATTTATAAAGTATGACATTTTCCGCCTGTGAAATAATCTCATGTCGGAGTTACAGAAATTTACTGTCGTGACGTTTTCAGTCAGCTCCTTTCAGCTACCGCTCTCTGTTACCATGGTAACGGCTGTTGAAAATGGCTACCATGTAGGAAAAAGTTGAGCATCTTCATTCAGAGGGTTCAGCAGTGTCTGCAACACTGACCTCTACAGGAGCTCCTTCCTTCCCTCCAGCATCAACAGCAATAACGTCATAATCCAGTTTTATGATCCATAAACGGAGGTCATAGTTCAGATAACAGCGTCATAAGGAGTCGAAATGTTCCGATCAGCCCAGTAACTCATTAACTAAATCATATTTAGAGACATGATGTCAAACAGTCACAGCTAAAGCTAACCTGAGAACAGAACCAGAACCGTTCCGGGTTCCTGGATGTTAAACTGGGTCTGAGACGTCAAGGTTTCCCTTTAATTCGGCACCAAAGTACCGAACCCAATCGGGTTTCCTCCGAACTGTGTTAGCTTACCTCAGTGTTCCGCTTCTCCTTCTGGATGAGATGCAAACAAAAATGGACGAACTTTCTTCTTCAGGTCTAACTGGCAGTTGCTAAGACGCTTTGGCTTGTCGCTATGGAACGACGTCATTGGTAAACGTGCTGAGAGGGAGTGGTTACCTAGCAACGGCTACACTGATGACTGTGTTCTGACGTTAAGGTGGAGAAACGGACCCGTACGGGCCCGGTTCTCCGACCTCTGGCTCGTTTAAAATGTGCCGAGACTCACAACTTTAAAACAAAGCGCACGATTAAACATAAATAAATACAACATACATGGAAATCATCAGCAGTGAAGCAACATGCTAGTTTTAGCTAGGGTAACCCTACTAGCACAATAAGCTAACGGATGTATTAAAGTCGTTCAGTGGCCCTTCAGTGACGGATTAATGCTATAAGGAATAGCTGTTTCTTACCTTTAGTTTTGATTAATTTATTCTTCAACCATTTTGAACTATTGTTTGGATGAACTAAACGTAACATGAAGCTGCTGGCTGCTAGCTGCTAGCATGAGGCTGTGCTATAAGGTGACCAGATCTGGGGACATTTCTCACTCGGCCATAAAGAAGCAAATTTATCAAACTAAAATGAAGAAACTGGGACAGATAAGTTTACATATTTATGAACGGCTTTATTAACACTTTAAAAATCAAATCTAAAATTAGGAACGTGTCTCTCCACACAGTGATAAAATTACTATTAATAATGATAAAAGTAATAGCAGCAATAGAAAATTAAAACTGGAAATATGGGGGGAAATTGTGTCCATAGATTGTAAGTGAGCATACATTAATACCATAATTTGGTATTCCTGTTAATGAACAAAAAGCTCACAATGGTAACAGAAGAAACTTGAAACTGACAAAAGTAGTAAAAATTTGCTCATTGACAAACTGATGAAAGTCAGACACTGCTTTTAGATTGTGGCTCTATTAAAATGATGGTAGTTAAAACTTATTAGCATTTTTGTGTCTGTGCCCATAGAGCTGATGGACCTTGTTAGAGCCATAAATAGAAAAGTAATTTGTATGATGATTTGTTTTTTATTTTATCACACTTAGATAAGAAGACTATTTGTTTAGACAATTTTTATTGTGAAGTTTAGTTTTATTTTGAAAGGCTTACTTCCTGTTGGGCATATGTTGTAAAAGAAAAATTCTATTGACAGTTTGTTCACTTAAGGGTTATTTAGACACCGCACAATACAGTTTTTGAACTGTGTATAGTTAGAAAAAAGGAATTGTAAATTGTAGCTGTCATTTTTGTATTTGCATAATTTTTATAGATAAATAATTTTTGTGAAATTCATGGTTTTCACACGTCCTTTACTCTCAGTGTAAGGAATGACACAGATATTGGATCTGTTGCCATAACAGACCTTTTGTCTCATCTCTCCCACAACCTTTGTCCTTTGTGGTAAATTCCAACCTCACTTTATGATTTGCTGTCCACCTTGACCTTAGAGTTCACCTTTACTTCCTGTGGAGGTTGTTCTGGACTCTTACTAGCCGTTCATATCACATTTCTCTTGAATTAGTTAATGTTCTTCCTGCAGCCACAGCCAGGCTGATTGGCTCCAGTCCTGTGGGCCTTAAGTTTCAGAATAATCTGTACAACTGTAGTCATCCTGGTCTGTCATTTTCTTATTCTGTTGAACCTCAATTCAAAACAATCTCTGATTTTTATTGGTTAATTTTCAGTAAATCTTCATTTATCACTTTTGTCAGTTTCAGGTTGTTTCAGTGACATTGTGGGTTTTTCAGTCTTTAACAGAAGAAACCAACAACTTTGTCCACAAGTGAATGTTGTGCATGAATGGACACATAGGTGTCCATAAATACATGAGGTGTGTGTAAAGTTGTGTAGCTGGTATGTGAGGACACTGTGTGTGTTTGAGATGAGTGAACTCTGGTCAGGAAGTTCACCAACATGATCCCATGTTGACCTCATGATCTGAAAACCCTCCTGGGTCTGAAGAGCCACATGATCAGAGACGACTGGAATAAGAGCAGAAAAGATGATAGGAAAAACTGAAACATCACAGGAATAGTAAAAAGAAACACTTGAAATGCAAGATATTAAATAATATGTTTATATTTCATATTCCTTTTTTTTATATATTTATTTTTTTTATTTAGAAAGATTTCCATCATATACCATAATTATAGTGTTACCCATTTGAGGTTGTACATGAGGTGAGAAGCCTGGAATGCAGGTGATTTTGTCCATTTTGCCTTTCTAGTATTTTCTTTAACAGCTTTTTAGTTGTGAACGATAACAAAATTGAACAAAACAAACAAAAACAAAACAAAACAAAAAAAAGGGGATCACACCACTTCAAGTAATAGAAAATCACGAGAATATAAACACACATAATTCACTAGAACAATCAAGTGAAGTCTGATCCAATTGGGTTTACAGACTCAGTCCATTTGGTCCAGATCTTATAAAATGAACCTTTTTCAAGTTGGAAGGAGAAACAAATCCTTTCCACAGCATAAATCCTGTAAATAATTTCAATCCATTCATCGATAGTGGGTGGGTCTCTGGTTTTAGCCATTTCCTGGTGATGGAAATACTACTATACTGGCCAGTACTAAAGCCAGCAGCTTTTTGTCTTTATTGGTCTGTGTCTCCAACCGCAAGTTGCCCAAATGAACCGTTTTAATGGAATGTTCACATTCAATATATTGTCAATATGTTTATGGAGATCTTCCCAATATGGTCTCATTACCTGGCAGAGCCAAAAGAACTGGTTGGCACCATTAGACCCACAGCAGCTGGCGTTCCCGTTGCTTTGATATCGTCTCTGAATGGGTGGAACAAAAGTCCCACCGTGTTTGATCCAGTGGAGACATGTTTCCTCCCAGCCCTCTTGTGAGATTGTTGCCTTCATTTCTTTCTCCCATTTCCTCTTCATGTATTCTGTATCTCCTGTTTAGATTCTGCTGTCTGATCCAGGCTTAACTAGTGATAAAAACTTGAATCACTTTCTCTCAACTGCTCTTTAAAATTTAGATTAAAATAATGTCTCACCTGCAGGTACCTTTTCCCAGTAAATGATCCTTCTGGAAGGTTTCAAAACTCTGAGATATCCTTTGTGGGAAAATGAACAATAGGTAGTTCATCCTTTTGAGGTCCATAGTTTGAATCTGTTATCAGTTCTATTTGGTGCAAAATGGGAGTTTAGTTAATTTAGTGGCCCATAATTTCTATCAAACAGTTTTGAGTCTCCTGACAGCGAAACGCCCAAATATCTGACAGACTCGCCTCCTTTAGTTTAATAGACGGTGGATCATAGTTAAATGTTACTTGACTTTTATTTATATTCATTTTGTAACCAGAAATCAAACTAAACTCTTCAAGTAACTTCATCAGTTTGGGGATTGTCTGTTATACTTACCAATAAATCGTCTGAACAAGGATAGTTTTTGCTCCCGGTTGTCATGGTAACCTTTTATATCCGGCTTTTGCCTGATCAGCTGATTCCTGGGCACAGAGGATCAGCGAATCACAACACCGTTTCGCTCCTCTCTGCGATGAATTGGTCAAATCTCCATTCATTTCAATTCTCGCCGTTGGATTAGAATCTATCGATTTGAATGTGTCAATTATCGTTGCATGAAATCCAAATGTTGTGAGAACTTGATATAAAAAGGAAACCGAGTCGATGCTTCTCAGCATCTAAACTTAATATCAGCGTCTCTAGTTCTTGCTGAGTGACTTCTTTCACAATGTGTAATGTCTTCCTAATGTTGTCTGCGGTCTGTCTTTGTCTAACAAAGCCAGTCTGGTCTTTATGTGTTAGATTTGGTAATATAACTTCTATTCTGTTAGATAATATGGAGGTGAAGAGTTTATAATCATTAGGAGACTTACAGGACGATAACTCCCACATTCTGACTGAATCGCTGCCTCTCACCATGAGACCATCATTTTATTTTCTAGGACCCAGCTGAACGTTTTCTCTAATGTTGGGATGATTTCATACCATTCTGTGGTAAATCCATCTGTCCCTGGAGACTTTCCCTTTTTAGTTCTCTTCATTGCTGATTGAAATTCCTCTTTTGTAATTTTAGATGTTAATGTCTTATTTTGTTCAGTGATCTTTGGAAGATCAGGCGTCAGTCAGTCTGATTGTCGCTAGTTGTCTGTTGGGAATATTTTATAGTATTTTTGAAAGCAGTTTTTGATTTTCTCCAGATTAGTTTCTTTCCTTTGTTTCGTTGTTTCTTATTTTATGTATCGTTCTGCAGGCTTGTTGTTTTCTTAAGCTACAGTCATAATGTGGTGTTGTGGAGGTGGTGAGGCAGGCGCTGGAGGCCCAGGTAAGGTGAGTAGTGGCAGTTTAATACTCAGAAATGTCCAGAACAAACAAACAGTCGACAAACACACAAGTTCGCAGCCAGGCAGCACGGCTGAGCGGAAACCGGGGCTCACACCGGTAGCAACAGGTCAAACAGGCGGAATACAACAATGACGACACTTAGACAAACTACCACGTCAGACAAGGACCCAACGAGGAACAAAGGAGACAGGAGGGATTAAATACACAGAGGCTATTCAGGGGAACAAGACACAGCTGGGAGTCATCGAGGACTCAGACAAACACAACAGAAAAACACGGATCATGACACCTACACGATAAAGGTTTCAGGGATTTCCCACCTGCCTCATAGTTTTGCTGTTTTATAAAAATAAGCTTTTTTTGGATTTCCTGAGTATGTATTTCTTCTATTTCTTTTTTTAGTTTCATAATCTTTGGGAAACTTTGCATGTTCTCTCTGTTCAAATCCTCTTCTAACTCCTGGAGTTTTTTTCCTCTAATTTTCTTCTCATATGAGGTTATGGATATAATTTTACCCTAATCACTGCTTTTAATGCGTCCCAGATTATAGGAGGAGTCACTTCCTCATTGTCGTTATTTTCTAAATATAAATTCATTTCACGTTTTAATTTATCCCTGTTGGCCGATTTATTCAAAATGTTTGAGTTCAGTCTCCAGAGTGGACCTGCTCTTATTATGCAGATGGATTGAGATGTAAATATGATCTGACAGAGTATTAGGTCCTATTTCACAGCTGTCCACCCCAGAAAGATCTCCCTGGAACATAAAGAAGTCGTCTATGTGGGAGTAGACGTTGTGAGTAATCTTTGGGTTTCTTTCTCTCCAAACGTCCATGACCCCTAACCTCACTCATCCAGGTATTTCATCTTCTGATCATGTTTTTCCCATTTGACGAGTCAATTTTCGGATTTAATCGGACATTGAAATCTCCGCCACATATTAAAATCCCCTGACTTTTTGTTGTCATTATATCGACTATTTGCTTGTAGAAAGACCAGTCACTTCCTGGAGGAATACACACATTCAGGAGAGTTTCAGGATTCCTTCTGCTTTGCCTGTAGCCAAAACAAATCTGCCTTCCTTGTCTTTATATTCTGAATGTGCTCATAATTTACAGCCTTGGATATGAGGGTCGCCGCTCCTCTCCGCCTTCCCGATCCATGTGAAGAGAAGTAAACATGTTTAAATCCTTGTTTATTTCATTTGCCATGTTCTGAGTCTCTTGTAAAGAGGCGACTTGGATTTTATCTTTCTTTAATTTTTATAGGATTCTTTCCCTCTTAACTGGACTGAGTACTCCATTTATATTAAATGATGCTATTTTTAAAGATCCGTTTTGCATCGATGTGATTCCCATCCATCTGACTCAGAGACCTGGTGCGTTTCCCTCTTCCCGCAAGAACCGGCGGGGAACAAACAGTTAACATAATGCACATAAAACTGAACTCAATTTGTCCATGCAGCTTCCTAGGTAGGGGTCCACTAACCTGACCTGTTGAGTCCCCACGAGGGGCTCGGAGGAAAAAGTCCCTCCGTCCAGAGGGAGAGGCCCTGACCTGCAACAGTCGCATGATGGAAAAAAGGAAAAAATGAGAAAAATGTCCCACAGGAGGAAAAAAGGTCTTGATCGAACCGAGTTATTCTATAGTTTGTTTCCACAACTAATTACAGATTTGGTTGAAGATATTTCACAGATCATCCCGCCGTCTTCGGTCTGGGGAGGATCCACTAGGTCCCAGAGGATCCTGCAGGTGTTCTCCTGAAGGCTCGCAGATTCTCCTTGTAGTTGGGACCCGGCCGGCTTTAACGCTCCACTCTCTTCCAGGACAGTCGTTGCATCTGCTCCATGAGCGTCTCCGGAGGTTTGATGGTTGACCCGGTGAAGCCTCGTCTCAGCAGGTCCTCTGATGCTCCTCCACCGTTTCGCAGGTTTTGGATCCGTCCTCGTATCTAACGCGCAGCCTCGCGGGGAACAGGGTCTGGAAGTGGATATCATGCTCCTGCAATACTTTGCGGATTTCTGCATATTCCCTTCGTCTCTTAAGTCTGAGGGGTGGATAGTCATGATCCAGGTTTCTGATTGTCTTGCCATGTAAACCCCTTCCTCTGCCAGGCTCTGCGGAGTATCATCTCTTTAGTTTTAAAGCTTAAGAACTTGATGATGATGGAGCGCGGCGGCTGCGGCCTCCTGACCTATGAACTCTTTCAGTGTGGAGGTCAGGGATGTCCTCGTTCAGCTCAAGACCTTGATGGAGTAGGTTTTCGACAAATTAGATCATTGTAGATTCCTTCTCGGATCCCTCCGGTACTCCATACATCCTGATGTTCTCCCTCTGGATCGACTCTCCAAATCCGTCAGTTTGTCCTCCAGCTAGCGTGTAGCTTTAGCATAGCCGTTATGACCTCCTCCGTGTTTAGGATCCTTTCTTCTGCTTTCAATTCTCCCTCCACCTCCTCCATCCTGGTATTCACCTTCGCAATTTCTTCTTTTATCATCTCCAGTTGTTCTTTATTTTCTTGGCGAAACCCTTTTAGTTCTCGCAAGATCAGTTCAGTGTCGATCATTTTTAGGCGTTGCTCCTCGTGGCTTGTTAGCTTCAACCCGTTAGCTGCTAATTGTTGCTGCGTCTCTTCTCTCTCACCCGCCTAACCTTAGTCGGCGTTTATTTCTCAAAATAGTGGTACAGTCTTATTTTAATTATTATATTGGTATAGTTACCGAGGTTTCATGAGGGGAATTTCTCTAATTACTGCGGTTCAACCGGGAGCTCTCTTGCTATGCGACCATTGCGGTGGTAGTCCAAACCTCCTGTCTCTTTTATCATTCTGCCATTATTCTAAAACAGAGACATAATATCGTCACAATCTCCTCCAAAAACATTAGAATGTATATGACAAACTGAAAATGTACTATCACTTCCACCTCTTCTTCTTAATGGCCATTAAGAGTTCGTTTCACTGCTGGAGTTAGTCGGCTTTAATGAAACTCTTTAAAGTTGTTCTTGTAACAGCTTCAGTTTCCCTGACACCAACACCACCACACAACTAAAATACAACGTAAACTATAGTGAGATGGTGTCAAGTACGGAGCCCCCGAGGGGACATGGGATTTTTTTCTTTTGCGTTCCCTCGCAGTACTGCACTGATCAGTTATGCGGCATAATTGAACACTGCAAGCCTTTCTTACGGTGGCCGCCATACTTTCTGCTTAACAGAAGGTTATATGAGGTTTTTCCATGAATGTTAATATCTCTTTGTGAAATATCTGAAGTTTTACATCTTTTTCTTTAGGATAAAAAGGCACTAAAAACTTATGATATAAACAGAAACGTTCCGTAAATAGGAAATAAATAAAAATCCATCCTAATTTGGATTATTTCTGCTAATTGTGGGATAATTAGCAATCTGTCAGTTTTGATTGTGTCTCTGTTTGTGTTCGTATTATAAATAGTTTAAAGGGCTTTCAGAGCCGTTCCATCTTAACATGCAGTAAATACATTGATTTTCAATCAGTGTTTTGCACCAAACAGTTAATAATAATAAACACGTTTTCACTGTGGCTCCATAAGAGCCATATGAATGAAATAAGTAATTATTGATATGACAGCAGCACACAGGGTGGTGGGTGTGTCGATGTGACTGTTACTGTCTGAATGGGAAGATCACGATCCTGCTGGCTTGGTGTGTGTGAGGAAGCGGTGAGCGGGAGGTCAGTCCTTGCAAAGTTTGGAGCCTCATAATCAAAATGCAATAAATCGATAATTGTGACAGAACAAAGAAATGGTTTGGAGTTGATTGATACACGGACAGATGAGATTCCCCGAGTTATCAGTGCGGCCCTCTACCACCGTTAGTTTGCTGTGTTTTATAATAATAAAATGTGTTCATTATTATTAAGTCTTTGGTGCAAAAACTGATTGAAAATCGATTTATTTACTGCATGTTTATGTCTGTTAATGTTGAGATGGAGCTTCACATGAAAGCATTAAACCATTCAGACTAGAACACAAACAGAGACACAATCAAAACTGACAGATTGCTAATTATCCCACAATTAGCAGAAATAATCCAAATTAGGATGGATTTTTATTTATTTCCTATTTACGGAACGTTTCTGTTTATATCATAAGTTTTTAGTGCCTTTTTATCCTAAAGAAAAAGATGTTAAACTTCAGATATTTCACAAAGAGATATTAACATTCATGGAAAACCTCATATAACCTTCTGTTAAGCAGAAAGTATGGCGGCCACCGTAAGAAAGGCTTGCAGTGTTCAATTATGCCGCATAACTGATCAGTGCAGTACTGCGAGGGAACGCAAAAGAAAAAAATTCCCATGTCCCCTCTGGGGCTCCGTAGTCAAGAATATAAAATCGACATAAAAAATAACATAAAACATATAAACATACATGGCTAACCCTTCCTTCTGAGGTAGAAATGAGGTCATCAAATACATTTCCAAACTTAAATTACCTTTCTACATTCACTTGCCAAAGCGATGCTGTCATATCGCGCATCGCAGCGTCTCTGGTTACCTAGCAACATGCCGGATTCCACTTCCTACCGTAACCTTCCAAAATAAGAGTAGTAACAACAAAAAATATAAATAATACAAAATAAAACATGTAAACTAAAACTATGGCAGTAAAATGTACAATTTAATAAATTAGATTAGTTTTCTTTTAGAATTTGGTTATTTTGAGATGAGGAGCTGGATTATTCCTATTAAAATCTGAATATTCACCTTTTTCATCAGCTGATAAAATCTCAAAAATGTCATATTTAGCAAAAATGTTTGGACAAAACAAACAGCAGAGATGATCTCTAATCAGGTTCAGTTTATGCTCCTCTATTGGCTGTTGGCTCTGCTGCTCTTTGTTTCTATTGGCTGTTGGCTCTGCTGCTCTTTGTTTCTATTGGCTGTTGGCTCTGCTCTTCTCGGTAACGGTTACAGTAGGGTTACCGTAACTGCTGTTGTTGTGTGCAACCCGCTCACTCGCACTTTCTACTTCCTGCCACATGGAGTCTCCAGCTACTGTAATAATCTATAGGAAACTTTTATTCTCATTCCTAAACGCTAAAATCAGGTGGTCTGGTCACCCTACTGTATTTTACACTGCGGGAGTTTACCATGAGTCACGTCCAACTACATTTAGGATATGATGACCTATAAAGACATTCTTTACTCATTCAGCTGAACTTCCTCTAGGGCCACAATCAGTGCTGGTCATCCATCCATCAATCATCCATCAATCATCCATCAATCATCCTGCTCTCCACTTGTTTCTTCTGGTAAAGTTTCTGAATATCAGTTTATTGATCTTTTCATCATTGGCTGAAGTTACCTTGACTTATAGTCTGAGTGTGCAGTAGCGTTAGCAGCTAAATGACTGAGATGACAATGAAGCTCCAGTTGACTTTATTCTTCCGATTAGCAAGGAGGAAACAGAAAAATCACAGATCAATCAATCAATAAAAAGCACCTGATCACTGATTGGTTGATAATAAACCTGAGAGAATCTGCAGAGTTGATCAGGATGAGAAACTGATTTTATCTCAACAGTCAATGTGGCTCTAATTCAGGAAGTGGAGAGTTTGGATTCTGCTTCCTGTTGATCCAGGAGGGTCCAGTCTGACCCCAACCTGAGGTCCAGGTTCCCTTAGAGGTGAACTCCTCCTGCTGCTCCTCCTGCTGCTCCTCCTGCTGCTGCTCCATCAGAACTCGGGCAGCGACTCGTTGTAGTCCATGATGCTGAGCTCGCCTCTCCGCTGGAGGACGCTGAGCTCCAGGTCTGCAGCAGGAGCAGGAGGCTCCATCTGAGGACTCCCAGTGAGGAGGGTGGCCTCCTCCACCTCCTGGCCCAGAGGAGGGCTCCCTGCTGGGACCTCCTCCTGCTCCTCGTCCTCCTCCAGGCTCTGGTTGTTCGGCCCAAACAGCCGCCGCGCCTGCTGCTCCAGGAAAGATCCGACGGCCAGCGGGGAGTCGATGGGCGAGGAGGAGGAGGAGGAGAGGGCCTCCACAGCGCCGTTTACGATTCCCACAGCAGAAGAAGAAGAGGGGTGGGGCTTGCAGCCATCCTGAGCGGAGGGGCTGTTTCTGATTGGCCAGAGAGACAGACACACATGACATCAGCAGACCTGCAGCCGGTGCTTCATGCCGAGTTCAGAGCTGAAGGCCTTACCTGCTGCCGGCGTCCAGAGGCGGCAGCGCGCACGTGTCACTTCCTGTGCGAGTGTCCAGGTGAACCTGGCTGTACAGGTGCAGCATCTCGGTCTGCAGCGTCTGGCCGACTCTCCTCAGGGCCACACATCGGCTCTCTGAGGCCGACAGCTCCGCCCTGAAGCACAGCAGGATCAACTGCAGTTAGTGTCTGACCGAAGCTCTGCGGCGGCTAACGGGCTAAAGGCCGAGAGGTTCTGCTGGGCTGCAGAGCCGGACTCTGACCTGCTGTGGCTCTTGGTTTCCTCCAGCAGCTTCTTCAGCTCCAGGATCAGCTTGTCCTTCCTGGTCAGCTGGCTCTCCAGCTCTGCCATCCTGTGGCCGGCCGCCTCCAGCTTCTGTTTCTGCAGGACGTCGCAGTCCTTCAGCCTCTGGAAGTCGCTCCCCGCGCTGCGCCGCAGCATGGCCTCCTCCTGCGAACGCAGCAGCTTTCAGACGGTTCTGGCCGGCCAATCGGCAGAGAGCTCAGTGGACTTACGGTCCAGCTGTGGGCGGCGGCCTCGTCCAGCTGCTGCCTCAGAGCTCTGTTGGTTTCCCTCAGCAGGACGATCTGCTGGTCCAGCAGGAAGACCTGCTGCTGCTGCTGCTCACTGCTGCACAGCTGCACGCACACAGACACACACACCCCTAGTCAGAGCTCTGGAAGGGATTCACTCCGGTTCTGCTGGTCCAGTAGAACCCATGGGTGAACTGATTAGTATTGCTCAGGAAGCAGGGGCGATTCTAGGATCTGAGCTCTAGGGGCCTCAGGCCCCAGCAGGGCGAAGGACCAAGAGAACTTACTGGTTGGTGCATTTTTCTAAACCTCACAGCTTATTTACATACGTTTATATAAGAAATTAAATACATTCAGGTCTGGAAGAAATGAAGATCCTCTGCACTGAACCACATTGAAAACATTGATTTCTGACTCTTCCTGAGTTAAAACTTTAGTTTTGTTGTTTCTAAATGAATCTAAACTTGTTTTCTTTGCATTATTCAAGGTCTGAAAGCCCTGCATCTTTTTTTATTTTGGCCTTTTCTCACTTTCTGAAAATAAATTCTAAGTTTTTGCTTGTAATTTCAGAGACATGTCAGCAGTTCAACAATCTTCATTTTACTCAAACATGTAGCTATAAATAGTCAAATCAGAGACTGATCATGTTTTCCAGAGCTGCATGAAACAGAATCAGATTCATCAGACCTGCTAACATTAATGTGGAGTCACACAGTCCTGGTTTAATCTGCTGCCCAGAAATTAAAATAAAATCTATAAACTATACATTTCATTGGAAGAACATTTTACTGAATTCATGGTATTAATGAACATAAAGCCAGTTTATTATTAAGGGAGAAGTTCAGGTTAATGATTAGTGACAATGAGTTATTAACCTGAACTTTAATTGAAAATCAAACTTAGAATTTGCATTCCTATTTTTATTTGAATGTTATTCAGCTGTTGGTCTTTTTCTTTAAATAAGAATTAATGTCCATCTATGGGAAAGTGAACATTATGAGTTCATGTTTCAGTTCACAGTTCATGAACTGGGTCATAGTTTCAGTACCAAACATCCGGTCCTGTTCTTTAGTTTGACCTCATTAGTTATACTAATATTTTGCTCGTATACAACATTTTGTACTGAACTCCAAAATAATATTCAAGTAAATAAAGGCAATGCTGTACACAAGTCCATTCATAAATGTCCTAAAAATAATTCTAAATTAAATCCTGCATTGGCCACTGTAAAAACCACTAACCATAATATTCTGCATTACAAGTTTCCATCTGAATTAAGGTGCTGATGAAACGAGTCTGTCTCCTGAAGGCTGGTGAAATATATTCATAATGGTTTTACTGGTTCTGGACGGGCCTGCAGTCAGTGGGTTTATGGCAGAGCAATATTTCATCACTCCATATAATAACTGAGCCAAAGGCTGCAGATCCACAACAACCAGATGGGAAATGTGATCCTATCTAGAGCTGTTGGAAACTAACATTTTAGTAATCAAGTAATGTATCAACAATTGTTACGATTAATTGGATTAAATAGAACATTGGTAAATCTATTATAACAGCAGTATTACTATCAGATATCAACATCAGTCCAGTTTGTCACAGTTGAGTTTTCCTAACATTAACTTTTCTGTAGTTTAGAAAATCAACCCGTAACAATAACAGATCACTTTCTAAGTTAACCTGAAGAAAAGTGATACAAAAATCTCAAGTTACATTCAGTTCAGCAATAAAGAGGCAGGATCACAAATACACTTAGAAAAATGTCTTTGCTCCAGCTTTTGGTTTCTGTCTTCATCTCCAGTCAGTTTAACAGATGAACTCTGACCTTTGCCCAGACATTTACAGCTTTGTGTTCATGGATTTGACTCCTTAGACCGTCACACACAGAAACTCATCATTTCTGCAACGAGCTTGGCCATCCATTTGTTGAGACGATATGAAATACATTTTGTGGTTCGTTCATGAAGCCAAAGCTCAGCCAAAGCTCAGCCAAAGCTCAGCCAAAGCTCAGCCAAAGCTCAGCCAAAGCTCAGCCAAAGCTCAGCCAAAGCTCAGCCGCTCGCCGCGTTCAGCCTGTCCGCTTCCTGTATCAATAATCACGCTGTTCACTCTGAACCAGCAATTCCGGAGGAGAAAAGCTGCCAGACTGCAGGCGTCGCACAAGTCATCTTAAGGATGCTGGTTGGTCCCCAAGAACCACGAAACCCTGGATATTATCAATCAATAAAATCCCCACAGGCCAAACTTGAAAACTGGACCTTGTGCTGCTAACACTAAGCTTTCATCAACAACTAAGGCGGGAGTCAGAGCGCTGCGCAACGCAAATAACGACCCGGCCAGAACGCGGCGCATTCAATCATAAAATATAACAGACCGAAGCTTCGAGGCATTTAAATAATCGAGGAACTCGAATCACTCCAGGAATCGTTTCAGCTCTAGTCCCGTCTCACTACGGCAGCTAAAAGTGCAGCATTAAAACTTTTAATTCATTGTTAAAGTGAAATAGTGAAGCTTAAAACAATCACCACTGAATATTAACAAAAGACATTTATTTAGTATCATCTCTTTAGGCCCCTCTGGGCCCCCGTCTAGAACCGGCCCTGGGCTGCAGGTCTGGTTCACTTTTATAGGAAGTCAGATTATCCAAACAGGAAAACCACGTTTTAATCCAATCAGTGGAGTAATATGTTAAATGAGTACTGACCCATGTATTCATAAAATAAATAAACATTTCTGTTCATCGATGGTGGCTAGGGTCAGGGGTTAAAGGTCACGCCATCCATCCTCACATGTTCATCCTGGAATCTGCGTCTTCCTCCTCACGTCTGGATTTCTTTTTTTTTTCCTCCGCAGAGTTTTTGCGGCGCTAGTGGCTCGCATTTTTTGACAGTAGACCGACAGGAAGGGGGGCGAGAAGAGGGGAGAGGACATGCGGCAAAGGTCGCCGGGCACGGGAGTCGAACCCGCGGCGTCCGCGTCGGGGGCCTCCAGGCGTGGGGCGTGCTGACCCGCTGCGCCACAGCACGCTCCACGCGTCTGGATTTCTGCCAGTTTTCAGGACAGTGGCGTATCGACTGAGGCGGGTTGATGGCAGCTCGCCGTCTCTAGGCAACCGTGACGGCAGCGACTGTCCGTAGCGTTCTGGGGTCCTTCAGCTCCCGCCACGAGAATTTAGCTGCCCTTCATATTTCCTGTTTTATTTTGGTGATTCAGCGTTTATGTGTGTGACGGGCGTCTGTCGGTAGTTATCCATCGGCTCAATCCAGGACGCCACATTTTACGGTAATTTACGGCGGGGCGGTAATCCAGCCCTAAAACTGGGCCGGAGCCGCCTCCTCCGGATCCGTTTGGTACCAGAACCACTTCCTGTTCACTCAGCCAATCAGAGTTGCCCTCACCTTCAGGCCCAGCTGGGTCAGCTGGTGCTCAGCGTGTTTGGCCTTCCTATTGGCTCCCTGGAGCTCCGCCTCCAGCTCCCTCAGGCGGCCATGACAGTCCTCCAGGTCGCTCTGAAACAGCCAATCACAGCACACGCTGCTGGTAGTCAGCCAATAGGAGCAGAGAGCGGAGTGTGTCTGCTGCTGACCTGCAGCTGCTGGTGTTCCTGCTGGTGGCGCTGTTGCTGCAGCAGCAGCTGCTGGTTCTGGTGCAGCAGGCTGTCCGTTTGGGTCCGTCCGTCCCGCTGCAGCCGGTTGAGGCGCCGCTGCTCTTCGCTCAGACTGGACCTCAGGCTGCGGATCTCCTGGTCCTGAACGCCCAGCTGCGCCTTCTGCCTCCAAACACAGCAGAGGATCAGACGGGGAGACGCCCGCCGCGGGACGGCCGGTGTGGGCGGGGACTGTTACCATGGCGACCGTCTGCTCCTCCAGCGCCGTGGCGTTGATGACCCGACGCAGCAGGCGGCGGTTCCTGATGGCGTGCTGCTGCCGCTTGAAGCGCTCGTACTGCAGCTGGCTGTGGACCAGCAGCAGCTGGCTCCTCTGAAGCTCCTCCCCCTGGGAGGCGGGGCCTAGCGCCACACAGAGACAGGAGGCTGACCTCTGACCTCACACTGCTCCACCCGGCACCACAAAGTAACCTCGCCCTGCCAGGTTAAAGTTTGAGCGCTGTTTGCAGCCCGACTGGTCAAACTGGTGAGGAACCAGTTAGTGACAGATGGGCGGCTCGCTGCGCCACACCGCCATCTAGTGGCGGTTCAGGTGAAAGCTGTAAACTCTGCAGCGCCACCTGCTGCCGGAAGCCTCTGACTCAGGACAGGAAATTGGACAGTGGGCGTGTCTCTCTGGGCTCTGATTGGACAGAAACCAGGAAGTCCTCCAGCAGCTGGAGACAGAACCACAGTGGTGAAACCCAGAAGGTTCTGACTGTTTAACCGGATCAGAACCATTGTGACCCTGAGCTGATAATCCTCAGAACAATAACTGGGTCGGGAAGCGTCTGGCTTCCTGCCAGATGTCGTCATGGAAACGGAGAAAGCGCACATGTTTGACAGGAGCTGCAGGCGGCGCTAGCGAGCTTACTGAGGGTCAGGTACCTTGGCTTTTCATGCTCTGCTGTTTACCTCCCAGGTGACTCCGGTCCGACCTGCTGCCCGCTGACGACCTGCAGTGACATCACAGCGTGGTCACATGACCATCAGCGGCCAGGTGAGGCCGGTTTCCAACAGCAACCCTCCTGAAGCTCACCTCCTGCTGAGACGCTCATGAGCGTCGCTCCCGTGAACGATCATCTGCTCCAGAACCTTCAGAGGAGACATGGTGCTCCGCTCCTCCTCCTCCACCTGTTGCTGCTGCGCTGCAGCGCTCTCCAGCGCCTCCTGCAGGACAGAAGACACTCAGCACTCTGCGCAGAGCCGCACACCTGCCTTCCACCAGGTGGGCTCACCTGCGTCTTCCTCCTGATGAAGAGTGTGGCCGCGTGAGGCAGAGCCAGCTCAAACAGCGGCTCGTAGGGAGGGGCGGGGCCAGGAAGAGAGGGGGCGGGGTCATTCGGAGAAGGGGCGGGTCCACCTGGTGAGTCACTGCGGCTGGCGGTGGAAGTAGGGAGGAGGAACTGGGAGGAGGAAGATGGCGGTCTGACATCTGCAGACAAACAAGGTTTGTGTTTAAGACACATTGATAACTAGTAGCTAATAGCTAGTAGCTATTACTACTAGCTATTAGCTAATAGCTATGAGAAACTCACCTGGACTGCTCAGGCTCATCTCGTCCTGCGCTCTGATTGGTTGTTGCGTCACCTGTGAGGACAGACAGCGGCCATCTTCCTGCTGCTCCTTGACAGAGACACCTGGTCTCACCTGGAGGCCGCTGGCAGGTTGGTGGCTTCCTTCACTGGGCGTGGTCACAGGTACAGAGTCAGGTGAGGGACATGTCACACCTGCAAACACACAGACAGTGTTAGACGGGGCTGCCGCTGACACACACACACACACACACAGGTGAGGGCGCTCACCTGAGATGGAGGTACATCTGCTCAGCGAGGGGGCGGGGCCTGGAGATGCAGGCTCAGGAGGGGGCGTGGCCAAGCCACATTGAGAGGAGGGGCTCCATGTGACATCATCAGCCTGAACACACAGGTGGAGTAACATGCTGGATGTTCTGGTTCCTAACAGAACCGGGTCTTTCTGCTGGTACCAGAATCGGTTCTGGTACCAGGTGTGTGAGTTACCTGGATGTGGGAGGAGCTTAGTGTCAACTGACCCAATGAACTTCCTGCCAATAGAGAAACAGGAACAGTGTCATGGTTGGACCTCCAACCGGACCTCTGTGGTTCTGTTCTTCACCTGAGTTGCTGATTGGCTGCCAGACCGGGGGGGCGGGGCTGAGGTACAGGTGAGGCCAGGGGGCGGGACAGCAGGCGTCCTCCAACGGGTCCAGAGACAGTCGGCAGCACTCCATGATGATGTCATGGACCTCACAGCACCTCCACCTGGGGTCAGAGGTCAGGGGTCAGAACCAGCAGAACACCAACTCAGTTCTGACCGAAATGGTGGACCCGAACCCATTCAGAAACCAGGAGGTCTGGTGTGGGTTCCGGTTCAGAAACAGATCCGGGTTCTGGTCAGCTCACCTGGACGGGTCCAGTTCGTAGTCCTGGGTTCCGGTCACGAGTTCTGGGTGGATCCGAACATGTTCCAACATCGGCTGGAAGGGAAGCAGAATAGAATCAGAACCGGCTTTATCCGGACTCTGGGTCAGAACCACGTAAGCATCAGAACCCTGCAGGAGACCGGACCTCCAGCACGGACCAACTACTCTGGAAAGAGCCCTGGATTGGTTCTGACCCGTTTCCGACCAGGTTCCGACCCAGTTCCGACCCAGTTCTGACCCAGTTCTGACCCGGTTCCGACCTGGTTCCGACCCAGTTCCGACCCAGTTCCGACCCGTTTCCCACCTGGTTCCGACCCAGTTCTGACCCGTTTTCGACCCAGTTCCGACCCGTTTACCACATGGTTCCGACCCAGTTCTGACCCGGTTCCGACCCAGATCCGACCTGGTTCCGACCCAGTTTTGACCTGGTTCCGACCCAGTTCTGACCCAGTTTGAACTGGTTCTGACCCAGTTTCGACCTGGTTCCGACCCACTTCTGACCCAGTTTCGACCTGGTTCTGACCCAGTTCCGACCTGGTTCCGACCCAGTTCTGACCCGGTTCCGACCCAGTTTCGACCTGGTTCCGACCCAGTTTCGACCCGGTTCCGACCCAGTTTCGACCCGGTCCGACCAGTTCTGACCATTCTGGTGACCCAGTTGTCGACCGGCTTTCCGACCGTTCTGACCAGTTACGTCCGACCCAGTCTGACCCAGTTCGACCTGGACCTGACCCAGTCGACCAGTGACCCAGTTCCAACTCTGGTACCGACCCTGGATTCCGACCCAGTTCTGACCCGTTTCCGACCAGGTTCCGACCCAGTTCCGACCCAGTTCCGACCCGGTTCCGACCCGGTTCCGACCCGTTTACCACATGGTTCCGACCCAGTTCTGACCCGGTTCCGACCCAGTTTCGATTTGGTTCTGACCCAGTTCCGACCCGGTT
Organism: Poeciliopsis retropinna; assembly: GCA_010277075.1. Classification (NCBI taxonomy): domain Eukaryota; kingdom Metazoa; phylum Chordata; class Actinopteri; order Cyprinodontiformes; family Poeciliidae; genus Poeciliopsis; species Poeciliopsis retropinna. Next base: position 341,531 of record VMRM01000001.1, read on the forward strand.
CCGACCCAGTTTCGACCTGGTTCCGACCCAGTTCTGACCCAGTTTCGACCTGGTTCCGACCCAGTTCTGACCCGGTTCCGACCCAGATCCGACCTGGTTCCGACCCAGTTTTGACCTGGTTCCGACCCAGTTCTGACCCAGTTTTGAACTGGTTCTGACCCAGTTTCGACCTGGTTCCGACCCACTTCTGACCCAGTTCCGACCTGGTTCTGACCCAGTTCCGACCTGGTTCCGACCCAGTTCTGACCCGGTTCCGACCCAGTTTCGACCTGGTTCCGACCCAGTTTCGACCCGGTTCCGACCCAGTTTCGACCTGGTTCCGACCCAGTTCCGACCCAGTTTCGAACTGGTTCTGACCCAGTTTCGACCTGGTTCCGACCCACTTCTTACCAGTTCGACCTGGTACAGTCGACCAGTTTCGAACCTGGTTGACCCAGTTCCGACCCAGTTTGACCAGTTCCAACCTGGTTCCGACCCACTTGACCCGGTTCGACCCAGTTTCGACCTGGTTCCGACCCAGTTCTGACCCAGTTTCGACCTGGTTCTGACCCAGTTCCGACCCAGTTCTGACCCAGTTCCAACCTGGTTCCGACCCAGTTCCGACCCAGTTCTGACCCGGTTCCGACCCAGTTTCGACCTGGTTCCGACCCAGTTTCGACCTGGTTCTGACCCAGTTCCGACCCAGTTCCGACCTGGTTCCGACCCAGTTCCGACCTGGTTCTGACCCAGTTCCGACCTGGTTCTGACCCAGTTTCGACCTGGTTCCGACCCAGTTCTGACCCAGTTTCGACCCGGTTCTGACCCAGTTCCGACCCAGTTCCGACCTGGTTCTGACCCAGTTTCGACCTGGTTCCGACCCAGTTCTGACCTTGACCACCTCCTGGAAGGTGTCCAGGTTCTCCTTCATGCCGTAGTGGAGCCTCAGGTAGGAGATGAAGTTGCAGGGGAACATCCCGTACAGACGGTGGAACAGCGAGTAAACGGCGGCGTGGAGGTGGACCAGGTGCGCCGCGCTCACCTGACCTGCAGAGACAGCGGCGGCCAATCAGAGCCCGGCGTTCCACCCGCAGTCCCGCCCCTCGCCGGCCGGTTTACCGGGGTTCCTGTGGCTCCAGGACGCCAGGCGACCGAAGACGTCGAAGAAGTCGTAGATGTGCTGCTTCCCGGCCTGAGGGATCATGGGTAACAGCGCGACCAGGACCAGAACCCCGGCGACCAGAACCACCACGTCTCCGTCCGTCTGCAACGCAAACAAGTGCTGAGCAGAACCGGCCCAACCTGCTGGTTCTGGCTCAGGACAGAACGGTACCAGCAGGTGTCTATCAGGAATTGTTCAGTTTCGGGTCGGTACCTTCGGACCGGTGGGTTCTAAGGCGGTTTCGGTTCGGTACCTTGAGGCAGCGCAGCAGCGTCGGCAGCACCGGCGCCTGGCTGATGTGATGGACCCAGGGCGGCTGCTTCCTGATCAGGTGACCCAGCAGGGTGACGGCCGCCGCTCTGTTTCCGGGTCGGGTCAGCGCCTCGTTCAGCTTCTCCAGCAGCACCTGGGGGGCGGAACCGACCCGTTAGCCGGCCGAAAGGCGCCACGCCAGGTGAGGACGCGCCGCTCACCTTGTGATGAGCCTCCCTGATGGAGGAGAGCAGCAGCAGCACCTGGGAGGAGGAGGAGTCCAGGTAACGCTCCACCAGGGCGGACAGCACAGCGCCCCCTCTGTCTGCAAGCAAAACTACGGTCAGAACCGGACCGGAGCCGGCCGGTCCGGTTCTGACCGCTGGACTCACCTGTACTCAGCTGCTGGTTGATGGCGGTTCTGACCCGCTCCAGCTCCTGCAGCTCCGAGCTCTCCAGACAGAGCAGCAGGTCCGAAACGCTCAGCGGCTCTCGGGACATCCTGCAACAGGAGGTTCTGGTCCGGTTCAATGAAGGATTAAATCAGATTTCAGATCTGTTTCTGTTTGAACCGGACCAGAACCGAGCCCAGAACCTGGTCCTTTAACTGGACCTGACCGAGGCCTATTTGAAGGCTCTACATGACCTCCAGATCAACCCAGGGGTCACGTTTCCACTTCCGGGTCACAGCCAGTAACGTTCACCGTTTATTACAACTAAATCCGTTAAAACTTCATTTACGTAACAAATTAAACTCATGTCTTCCAGATAATCAGTTAAATCAACAGAAGCAAACTTCCGAGTCACCTCTGACGTAAGCGCCGTTATTTATTATGTGTGACGTCACTCAGCGGCTTAAAAACACCTGGAAGCTACAAGCTAAGCTAACAGGCTCGGAGCAGGCGGCCAGCGGAGCGAACAGAACCGGATTCCGGTCCGGCAGCGGCCGCGTGCCACCCGGTGGGCAGCGGCCGCGTGCCACCCGGTGAGCAGCGATCAGAACCGGTTCCGGACCGAACGAACCCCCCAAAGCCCGGTTTAGAAGCTTCGGTACCTTCAGACCTGTTGAGCCCAGCTGACAGCGGACACGTCCAGTGACAGCAAGCCCCGCCCACCGCTGCCAGCTGGCAGCTGCGGCTGCCAATCAGTGTCCAGAGACATTCAGGGACGCTGGCGGCGGTAGGAAACATGAGTTTCTCCAGATCAACAGGAAAACAAACGGTCTCTATCGGACATGAAGCGTTCAGGAACACGAGCAGCGGTAAGAAAAAATTGTTTCTTAAATAATCAAATGTATTCTTAAATAAATGTGTTTATTTTATGTATTTATTAGAACATAGCAGCATAAAATAGCAGACATAAACAAGGAATGCAAGAGACACGTGTATTTGTGGCTACAGTAAGCTTAATGTTTTCGAAAAGGAATGTGAAGAAGTAAAGAATAACTCCAAGCCTTTAAACTGTGTATTCAGATGAATAATAATGATTATTGATCATTATTAGATCAGTAATGGAAACGGGGTTCGTCTGAAAACTATGAGTTTATGGCGTGGGAGCCAATAAAGTTTTGGGGTTTTTACTCCTTTTGAACTTTGTAAGATCACAGTTTGGAGATTAGATCAACAGGAAAACAGACAGTCTTTATCGGACATGAAGCGTTCAGGAACGAGCAGCGGTGGGGAAAATGAAAACCAGCCATCCTGCTCAGTAGCAGAAACAGGTTTTATCTGAGGAGACGTTCATGGCCACCAGGATTATTTAAATCTGAGTGTTTCTCAGCAGAAGCTGCAAAAAATAACTTTTCTTTGCTTTTACAATCCAGTTATTTTCCACCCGTTTCCAGTCCCTGAAGACAGTCAGCAGATCTTTAATAAAACCAGCAGGGTCTGTGGTCTGATCCATGTTACAGATCACTGCGGTGACCTCTGACCTCTGCTGATTCAGATGGACAGAAATAGGAGATGTAAAATTAGAAAGCAGAAGTTTTGGTAGTTGGGGGTTTTCTGAGGTCGGAGCTGGTGCTGCCTTCAGGTGCTCCTGTAAACAGCAGCTGTGTGTTTTCCCAGCCGCCGCCGATAGCAGCCGGCCGGCCCAGTTAATGATCCACCCGACCTTCAGAACCAGTGAGTGCACAAACACACACACCCCCACACTGAGACAACACAGTCACACACACACAGTCACACACCCCCCACACTGAGACACACACACACACACACTGAGACACACACACACACACTGAGACACACACACACACAGTCACACACACACACACACACACCACACTGAGACACACACAGTCACACACACACACAGTCACACACACCCCCACACTGAGACACACACACACACACAGTCACACACACACACACCTCACACATGAGCACAACACACACACACACTGAGACACACACACACAGTCACACACACACACACCCCACACTGACACACACACACACACCCACACAGAGACACACACACACACACACACACACACACACACTGAGACACACACACACACACACACACACTGAGACACACACACAGTCACACACACACACACACTGAGACACACACACACACACACACACACTGAGACACACACACAGTCACACACACACCGAGACACACACACACACACAGTCACACACACACACACACACCACACTGAGACACACACAGTCACACACACACACAGTCACACACACCCCCACACTGAGACACACACACACACACCGTCACACACTGAGACACACACACACACACACACACACCCACACTGAGACACACACACACACACCGTCACACACTGAGACACACACACAGTCACACACACACCGAGACACACACACAGTCACACACCCACACACTGAGACACACACACACACACACATCCCCACACACACACACACCCACACACTGAGACACACACACACACACATCCCCACACACACACACAGTCACACACACACACACACTGAGACACACACACACACACACAGTCACACACTGAGACACACACACACAGCATTCATTTAATTTTAGCCTGAGAAAGAATTTAATTCAATTTTGTTTTATTCTCTTAATTAACGCCAAGCTTTACATGCATATATATATAAGGATATATATGCATGTGCGTGTTTGGTTTTAATTTTTTGTTTTATTTATTTTTCACTCATTTTTATTTCTTGATCTTTGCAAAAATTGATCAACTAATTTTTTCTAGGTTACATTTATAGTCATGGACATAAAATGGTCAAATGAATTACCTTCATCAGTAAATGTAATTGTTCTGTTTTTCTATGTTGTGCAGCTGAATCATGACGTCTGAAGAGTCGGCAGCAGCAGCTGGAGGTTTTTCCTCCCCTCGTGTCGCAGACCTTTTTCCTTGTTCTTGCTTTTCCAGGTAAAGCTCAGTGACTTGGTTCTGGGCAGAGACGCATGACGTCACGACATCATGAAGAGTCATCCAGTGTGGAGGCGTCGTGTTTCTGAGCCGACCTGAACGCCCCATCAGGCGATATAAAGCAGGAGCTTCTGCAGGACGAAGACACACATCATGATGATCCACCTGGTTCTGGTCGGGCTGGTCCTGAGCTCCGCTGCCGCTGCGAAGGTCGGTTCGCTTCACTCTTGACTCCTTCCTCTGACGGGAGCTGCTGATCTCCCCTCTGATCAGCAGCTCAGACGGGAGAAACTTGCCTGAACGTTTATTATGTATGTTTATATATGAATGTATGGAAACAGGAGAAAACAGCAAAACCAGAGAAAACCTTCAGATTCTTTCTGCTTTTTTCCTCCAATTTCACTTCTGGTTCTGGTTCTTTGGTTCTGGTCCACTTCAACCCAACCCAGAACCCACCTCTACATGGGTCAACATCTTGGTCATATTCCTGCACTTCTTCACTCAGTCGTTCCTCAGCATCACACCGCCCACACCTTGCTTTCAATTAGAAAATAAGATTTAGACAGTTTGTATAAGAAGCCTCCTAACTGTGTGTGTGTGTGTGTTGGTGTGTGACTGTGTGTGTGTGTGTGTGTGTGGGTGTGTGTGGGTGTCTGCAGCTGGGCGTGGTCCAGACTGAGGGCGGCGCTGTGGAGGGGCTGAATGTTGACACGGGTCTCTTCCGGACGGTGGAGGAGTTTAAAGGCATCCCCTTTGCTGCTGTTCCTGGGAAGTGGGAGAAACCTAAACCTCATCCTGGTTGGGACGGTAAGTCCACGGTCTCATCGGGCCGCTGGTTCTGGTTCTGGTTCTGCTACAGCAACTATGGGGAAAAAATCCGTCAGCTGATGATTTTTCAGGTTGGTTCATGATTGTTTAAAATAGTTAAAGGTTCGCTGTGGCCTCAGAGTCGCTAGAATCTATCACTAAACACAAATTTCTACTCACAATCTATAACAGCAACAATTCATGCAAACCCATGGGCGTAAATCCTGGGGGGTCAGGGAGTCTGGACCCCCCAATCTTGGAAAAGTCCAGAAAGCCTTGTCAATATCAATTGAAGGCAATAGAAGCAAAAAACAAAATAAATCCTCCTTTCATCTAAGACAAAAATAAGAATAATTTTTTACCCCCCTATTGTTAGAATAATGGCTCAATCCAAAGTGTAGGAGGAGCAACAGCAGCTGAACGGTACTGGTTCCGTTAGAGCCGCTGAAGAGAGGCGCTAGCTAGCTGCTAGCTAGCTAGCTAGCTAGCTAGCTGTTATTTCATTGCTTCGATAAACTGCCTTGTTAAGCATTAAATCAAAACTAGCTAAACTGCTACTTTGCTTTGATAGAGACTGAGCTCCTTTTTCTGGCATAGGTTGTCAATATTTTACTTATATTTAGCTCTCTAACTCTTACATTAATGAGAAGAGTTTGAAACTGGAGCGGCTGAGCGTTAGCTGTTAGCTGCTAGCTCAGTATGGAAGCCAAAAGCAGAGGCGCTGCAGCTAACAGTTAAAAATAAAGTATGCTTTTATTTCTTATCTTCTTCAACATAGAGCCTGTAAAACCACACAATAAAATCAGAATATGTTTCCATAAAAACCCTGATGTTTTGAGCGATAAATTGAAGTTATGATTCTCCCAGATATTAAATTTCTACATATTTATAGGTTCTATAAATTATAACAAGTTATAACTTAAATATTACATAACTTGTATTGAGAGCCACTACAATAAATCAATATTTATGAGGAATTTTATGAAGTGGAGTCACTCATTACAACTTGTTTTTATTTAATCTTCATTTTTGTAAAGGTCTAGCAGAGATTAGATTAATGACTCTGAACCAAACTCAGATCTAAACATTTAGATTTTAGTTTGACTACGGATCTCAACAGTTTGCTTACTGAGAAAAACATGTTTGTTGTATTTCACCAACAAACATGGTGAAACATTTTTGGTCTCGACATTTTTGGTCCTGCAGCTTGAACACATTAAAAACTTTTTAAACCTCATTGCATTTCACTGTAACTTTTCTGACCCCCAATAATGAGATGGGTTTTCCTGCTTTGTGCAAACTTGAGAGGTGGAAAAACTGGTAGCTCCTTTAAATCAGGACTGAAACTATTGTTATTAAAAGAATTTGATGAACTGGCTTCCAGTTTGAAGCATGAAGATTTCCTCAAGAAGATTTCCTCTTGAATCTGTATTTCAACATTCACTACCTTTACATGTTGCTTTCAAGTGTTTAACATGTTAAGTCATTTTGCTCCTGTTTTCCTTCGATATCCTGTAAAGTTCAGACGTGTCTTGAGTGCTGCTTCATCAATAAACCAGGTTAGTCTACATGCTGTTTGGTTTCTGTCGACTGTTTTCAGGAGTTTTAATTGCCACAAAGTCCAGGGAGCGCTGCCTGCAGATGACACTGTTGCAGACAGAAACCCAGGGCAGTGAGGATTGCCTCTACCTGAACATTTTTGTTCCACATGGACTGTCAGGTAAGAAACAGGGTCAAGGTCTAATGTGGGAAATGTCCCCATTATACCCTGACGTCCCCGTAAACCACCTTGTCCTCACAAACCACAAATGAGCTCTTCTGTATTCATGTCTGCTCATACTATCATCCTCCTTGCTGACTCAGGAACTGCTCAGCTCTAAATGTGATTTTCCAGTGATTGTTCACAGCAGCACCTAGTGAATACCAGAGGAACTGCATCTCCTTGAATGAACCCTCTCATGTCCGATCTCTGTCTCCAGTGTCCACCAACCTCCCAGTGATGGTGTACCTTTTCGGAGGAGCCTTCCTGCTGGGAGCGTCTGATGATGTGGAAGTTCTTGGAGAGTCTCTTTATGATGGGAAGGAGATGGCCGACAGGGGGGGGGTCATTGTTGTCACGGTGAACTACAGAGTTGGTACTCTAGGTTTCCTCAGCTCTGGAGATGAACGACTTCCAGGTGAAGACAAAACTATATCAACATTGGTGTTCATGTAAGCTGCTTTAAGACTGTTTTCAGAGGCTCAGTGTGGATTTTCTGCATTAGAAATGCTCTTTCATTTGGGGCACAGTAGATGCCCATCGATCACACTGGCTCATTTGCTATTCTGATGAAGGAAGCAACAGATAAACTGAATGTTTGAGTCGAAACAAGGAACCGGATCATTAGCATATCATAGGTATGCTAGTGAAACTGAAATATCTGTGAATGATGTATGTTGTTTTGGGATCATTTGCAGATTTCTCAGTACTTCTGGGATCCTTATCTGGCTTCCAGCAGGTAAACTGAGTTCTGTTAGCTCAGCTGTCGAGCAGCGAGAATGACAGGTGTGAAACAGCTTGTTCTTTTAGAGGACCCTGATGTTATTCACTGATGTTTAGGTTCATGAACATTTGGAGAGCATTATTTCTGATGAGACACAAGAAAACAATTTTGGTTCTGGAAGATTAGGGCATTTGGACCAACAGCAGAATTTAAATCCTGGTTCTGTTGCTGCAGTCAGTCTCTGGTGATCCATACCGGATGGTTCCAGTTTAGTTATACCTCTAGTTGGGCTGTAATGAGGATCCATCGTTAGGTCAAACAGCCAGCAGGTGACTTCCTGTTCCTGTCAGGTAACTACGGCCTCTGGGACCAGCATGCCGCCATCTCCTGGGTCCGTAGGAACATCCGGGCCTTCGGAGGGAACCCGGACAACATCACCATCTTTGGCCAGTCAGCTGGAGCTGCCAGCGTCAACTTCCAGGTGAAAACCATCGCCCCAACATCCTGTTTTTGGAAGATGTTTCCGTCCGATGACTCCACCTAGTGTTGGTGTTTGGTTGTGTCCCAGATGCTGTCGCCTTACAATAAAGGGCTGTTCCGCAGAGCCATCTGTCAGGGCGGCGTGGCCCTCAGCCCCTGGGCCCTCCAGAAGAGCCCCATGGAGCTCACTAAAAAGGTTTTCACTCAAACATCAGCCAGATTTTTAGTTCATTTCAGGATCTGTAATTAATCAGGATCACATTTTATCTGAAACTCTACAAAATAAGCAACATTGACAATTCAAACCCCTTTTTACTGGTAAATTACTGAATAAACAACAAAGATATTTGTTTTTAATATGTTAAGATTTTTCAACCATTGGATTGATGCAGAAATGCTATTATACACAGTTTGTATGTAAAAATAGATTAATTGCATTAAAATTTTAATCATTAATCAAAATTAATGTGTTAAATTAATTTTACAGGATAATCATTATATTTTATAACTTTTGCTGGTTTTAATGAGATTACAGGCCTGATGTTTTGCCTCTACATGACATGCAACCCGACACTTTACCCCCCAAGTCCCGCAGGAACTTCTGGCTGCTTTTGTCTCTGCAGATCGCTCGTAAAGTCAACTGTTGGCAAACCGAGGAAGACGACATGTTGGCCTGCCTGAAGACAGTCGACCCCATCAAGCTCACCATGGCAGGAAAAATGAACCTGCTGGATATTTTCGGGAAAGGTCTGAACACAAACACGTCTGTAGGAAGGCAGCCTGTCTCCATCTGAGTGACCAGACGTGTCTGTCGAGTGTTTCCCTGCAGACAGGACAGTGGCTCTGCTCTCTGCTCAGGTCCCGTCATGGATCTGCTCCAGCTCGCGCCGGTGGTTGACGGTGATTTCATCCCAGATGATCCAGGCAAGCTTTTTCACAATGCGGCTCAGTTTGATTACCTGGCAGGTGTAAACAGCATGGATGGACACATATTTGCTGGAATCGATGTTCCTTCAATCAACAACATGAAGGAAACCACCACCGCGTTAGTACTTAAGCAACATCATGTTGTATTTTGAGGATTGTCATGAAGACTCCGGACTGGTCTAAGACATGTGAATTGTTCTGGTTTCCTCCTCAGAGACCAGGTCAAAGGTCTTCTGACTGGCCTGACGAAAGAGAAGGGGGACGCTGCCGTTTCCTCGGCCTTCGATGTCTACTCCGTCCACTGGGGTTTGGCTCCAGATCCGGCCATAGTAAAGAAGACGGTGGCCGACATCGAGACAGACTTCCTGTTCCTGGTACCGACCCAGATTGCCCTCCAGCTCCATGCCAACAACACCAGGTCAGCTGTGGCTCTTCTCATTCATTAGTCCCGACGTCCTGCTGGTGCTGTTTGGGTCTCATCAGAACAGAACCTTTACACTTTCAAAGTTCCTGCAGAAGACGGACAGTTCTGACCTGTGGCCCTGTGTGTCCCTCAGCGGTGCCAGTACCTACTCCTACCTGTTCAACATGAAGACGCGGATCCTGGGATTCCCGAACTGGGTGGAGGCGGAGCATGCAGAGGACCTGCAGTATCTGTTCGGTAAACCATTCTCCCTCCCGCTGGTCTACTTCCCCCAACACAGAGACCTCTCCGGCTACATGATCGCCTACTGGACCAACTTCGCCAAGACCGGGTAAACTCCCAGCCTGCACTGAGACCACCAGCAGGGGTCCAACTGGGGCAGCACACATATCAACTTTACTGGGTTTTAACTGTCTGCTCAGCCAAACTGGTCTGAAATGGTCAGAAGAAGAGTTTATCCAGTTTGTTTAAATTTAGCCTTTCTGGCTGCACTGGTCTGGTGTGACACTGTAACTGGTGTGAACTGGTGGAGCCAACTGGGTTAGATTAACTAGACTTTATTCTGGCCCTGTCAGTGGGCTGATTTCACCAAGTCATTTGCATGAAAGAACAAATCAATGGTGGCATATTTTCAGGTTTGGTTCAGATCAACATGTCTGAAGTAAATTTAATGATTTATTCAGAAAGTGTGGAAACAAGGAAAACAAGTGGTTCTGTTGTTATGACGTTATATTAACTGATATGGACAACCCAGATCCAACCTGAATTAGAATAACTTGTAAATTGAGCCACATTTCTGATCTGGATTTGTCTGTTTGAAGTGGTGTGAACTGGTTTAAACTGGCATGATTTACCCTGATAAAGGAATTTCCTCTCCAGAGACCCCAGCACAGGGAACAGTAAAGTCCCGGTTCCCTGGCCTGCCTTCACCAAGTACCACCAGCCGTACCTGGTAATAAACAACTCCATGAGCAAGTCCTCCGTCAGGTACAACAATCCTCTGGGATTACTGCTAATCTGTCCTCATCTCACACATTCCTGTTTTATTTAACCTTCTGAGCTGTGTGGTCTGATGAATCTGGTAAACGTTTCATAGATCTATTTCCAGATTTGAGTGTGAGGATTATAAACGTAATCAAATTTAAATGTAGCAGAAAATATGTGAAGGAGAAAGTTAGTCAAGTTTAAACATGAAAACTGATTATTGTCTTGACAATAAGCTATTTCTGTAGTCAAACACTTGTTATCCTATGGGATCAATAAGGATCACATGGGATCCTGTCAGCGGATGTAAATGATGTCCAAATCTTTGTCGTTGCTTCGTTCCTCTTCACTCTGCTGTGTTTTATTTTGATCCTGAGGTTTAACATCTAAAATCTATTCTTCCTCTCAGCTACGACCTGAAATCGTTTTACGTGAAGTTCTGGACTCAGACCTACAGCCAGCTGCCGTCTGCAGGGACGATGGAGGAGAAGAAACGTTGATCCCTTGACCTTTATCCAGACAGATAACTGAGATAATAAATGAATATGAAACCTTCTCCATTTGCCCTTTGTGTTAACACGAGTGCTTGTGAATTATCCTGTCACATTCATTTTACACCATCTGCTGTAAATTAAAGATGGCCTCTTTCATCTGGTTTGCTTGTTACATTAAATGTTTACTGCAAAATGTCTGATTATATAATTGCTTACTTTAATAACATAAAATGTTTATTTAAAAATATCTTTCATTACATGTTTATTACGTGAAATATTTTAAATATCAATTTTTTACTTAAAATGTGATTCATTTCATCACCTGTTTACATGCAGCTTGAATCAAACGTTTCATGAATGTTTACCACATTAAATTATGAAATGAGAGAAAAAAGCCATTTCCAACTGTTCACATGTTTCAACACAAATGGTTCCTGTTCCTCTTCAGAGTGAGCAGCCTTGCTGAGAGCTCCTCTGCTGGCATTTCCTCCACAGCCTCTTGTTCCTCCTCTACAGCCTCCGCTACTGTGTTTTATAATGAAAACACAGTCTCTGTAACTTACTCCCCCACTTGTTGATTCACCATGGTTTTTCTGTATCGCCTCTTTAATTGACGCATGTCGATCCGATATTGTGCCGTTTACCTGGCAGTGATCCAGATTCATCACTGGAACCCAGTCTGGATTTAGCTCATTCATTTCATACATCGGTTTGCCATGAAGAGGACATTTCAGAACACACATCAGTATTAATACTGTACATTTGATAACTCTAGTAAAATAGTTTACTTCACAATAATGGAATAACCTCGATGTCCACTGACAAAACTCAGACTATGCAACATAAAGAATATAAGCCTGACCTAAACAAGGTTGACCCACTGAGACGAACTCAACATAACTGAACATGAGTACAGAGGGACAAAATCATAGCAAAACATTGTGAAACAACACCAACAAAGCAAATTTAGACACTCACCATGTCTGGAGCAAACTAGTTGATAACTTGGGATGTTGGAGAACGTGATATCAGGACATCTCACCGCTGATACCCAGGACATTTGTCTCCTTTTCGTTAGCTCCGATAGCTTAGCTCCGATAGCTTAGCTCCGATAGCTTAGCTCCGGTAGCTTAGCTCCGATAGCTTAGCCTCCTTGCGTTGTTTACAGGCAGGAAACAGTGAAACGAAAGTCAGTTTTCCATCTTTTACCATTTCATTTGTGTGATTGGACATTACACCCAATAACCCAGCAAGTTCGTACCATCACTAAATTATTTTAAGTAACTTACATTCAAAAATTTAAAATATCTGTGAGACAGTCGTTTTCTCAGTTATGTTTATGGCCATACATGATGGCGCTCATCAGTAAAATCTGATTTATACTGTAATGGTTCATTACTTGAACAATATACTGACCATCATTTGACCATTTAAGAAAATCTGAGAAAATATTACACGGTGTAAAGCAGTGGTCCCCAACCTTTTTATGACCGCGGACCGGTCAAGACTTGGGAATTTTGCTGCGGCCTGGTGGGGGTTAGCGGGAACCGTCAGATGATGCTTCTGCATGTTCGCGTTCCCACTAAAGCCGATTTTCCCTTTACGACAATCTTCCAATGTCTTGTGTAGCACCGGTATCACACCACTAGCTGTGCCACTGGACCAGTTCTAGGCTCTAAGGAGTGGGGAGCAAGAATAACAACACCAGAGACCGCTGCTTTAAGTGAAACAGGCCGGCAATTTACTGAATGCGAAACACACACATAAAATGCAGTACATAAACAAAAAAATACTCTGCAGGTTCCTAAGAAGGAGGTAAATATAAATAAAAGGGGAAAAAATAATAAATAAAGAGTATATCACTCTTTCTTTTTGCTCTTTAGTTTACCTAGTTTACTGTAATAAGGCTAATCTAATTTAATTAGACCGATCTCCGTTCTCCTAGGTTAGACAGGCTAATTTGAGTTAGTTAGACCAGTCTCTTTTATTCCCTAGGTTGCACCTATTTTCAGATTCCTATTTCTTTTCTGAGTTAACTCGTTTCCTTTCTTTTACAGGTAAGAAAATACCTTCAACACAACTAAATCAAAGTGGACCACAATTATCCAAATCACATTCAAAGACAACATATGAAAATCAAAGTATAGCACTTTAAATTCGAGTTCAAGTCCAAATATGAATTCAGATACTCAGTTCAATGAAAAGTTTCAGTTCGATTCAGTCCAACAAAAAACAATTCAATAAGTTCTCAGTTCTGTTCAATTCAGTTTGAACTAGTTCCTGATGCTCCTACCGCCCTGGCAGCGAATCACCACACGCAGGAGAGTCCCTCCTTAATGCGATGGAGAAGATGAATTGAAGATCTGGGTCTGGCTCGCCATCTTGAATCCCGTCTGTGAATGTGCACCCCGCACATGGCAGACCAATCCTCGCTCCGACCGAGCTCCCAACCAAGCAAAAAAACCTGACCTGTGTAACAGGTCACAAACACAATAAAACTCTTTTTAAATCCTCAAATTATACAAATAAATTCTTCTTAAGCCCAATATATTAACCAGATAACAGTTTATGACAAAGCATTTCTTCGTAACGGCTACGTTTTTTAGCATTAGCTCTCCGCCAAAAGAAAAAGTACAACACGGTGAAAGTGCGGAAAAATAAACATAGAACTCACCAAAACCGATGTAGCTTAGCTCTCATAAAATTCCCGTCAGTTCCCGACCAGGTAAATTATATTTTTCAACTATAATATTAACTTTTGCTGTTAATTAATCACCGCTCTTTTCCTCTGACTCCTCCTCTTCTCTCTCCCTCCGGCCTGTGTGCTGCAGCGTCACTCAGGCGCTGCGTCTGTATCACTGGTTCCTTAAAGGAGCAGCGACGGTATTTTCTGTCTACAGACTTTTAATCAACTATTTATTCCTATTTATGTCAGATTTTAACGTGGGTTACACTTGCAGTGTGTGGCGTCTTGTCCCGATTATCGCAGCCTGGTGACTGTGACAGGGAGCCAATCAGAAATGCGGTGACGTAAGAATGGAGGGAATCCCAAACATGGTGCAACTCAGAGTCTGGTGGACATTGGAAGTGATATGTAGAAATGTTTATCAGTATGTGGTTATGTTTATTCAGTTAAAATGTTAACTAGGATAAATCATAACTCGCCTCCAAATCACAGAGCAGCAAATAGAGCGGCTGCTCCCGCCGTGTTTTATCTCTTAAAATGATCCACAAACTATCACTGCTGCTCCTACATCCTGTTTGATTATTCTAAACTCACTATGGGATGTTGGGGTTTTACTGGATTTTCTTCTGGAACCGGGATGTTCAGTGGAACCGGGATGTTCAGTGGAACCGGTTCTGGTGCCGTGTTGCTCCTGGACCCACGAACCGACCCAACCTGTTGATCGGCTCTGAGGTCACAGAGGTCTGGAAAATCGATCCTTAAATTAACCAGACCTAAAACTCACAAGCTGTTCTCCTCTCATCTCATCTCGTCTCGACCACTAACGCTCTCTGGTCGCTATGGTAACATATCCCTTCAAAATAGGGATGCGCCACAAACACAAACATTTTAGTTTACTAACGATAAGGACTAATGGAGCCCTGAGCTGGTTTCTCCATCTGGGAGATGAGAGACACTGAAGTGATGCTGATGCTCAGGGAGCCACCTGGTCGCTATGGTGACGCAGTTTGAAGCTTTATGGCCTCATTAACATCCGGTCACCAGGTGATGCAGAGCAGCTCGGACTGTGGGAATCAACCCACCGGGATAAATCCATCCTCCTGCCTCTCTGGGCCTTTTCCCTTCAGAGAAACTTTCCAAACAATCTGATCTGATTCTGATAGAGACATAACACCAGTTTAAAGTCCCTCCACTGGCTCCCTGGAGCTCAGAGAATAGACTTTAAAATACTGTTGTTAGTTTACAAATCACTGAACGGTTTAGCACCACAATACATAAAAGATCTGCTGTTGTTGTATCAACCTTCCAGACCCCTCAGGTTCTGGTTCTGGTCTGCTCTGCATCCCCAGAACCAGAACCAAACCAGGAGAAGCAGCATTCAGCATCTATGCACCAATAATCTGGAACAAACTTCCAGAAAACTGTAAAACAGCTGAAACACTGAGTTCCTTTAAATCACAACTAAAATCCCTCCTGTTTAGAGTTGGATTTGAAACTTAAAGAATTAAAAATGTAATGATGGAACTTGACTGAATGTCTTTAAAAGTGGCGAGTGACTGAGGGTCACTGCGGTACTGAAACCCTGTATATTCTAGACTCTAACAGGTAAAAATAAAGCACAAAATCCGTGTAGGACGGCGAAGACCTAGCGCAACATTTGGTGTAAAGGTGTATAAGTAAAAATGAGCCAACAGACAGTCTGAAATCAAACGACTGGAAATATGTCAAAGATCAGGAACCGCACAAAACATTTAGATAAATGGATAACAAGTTATACATTTGACGGCCGTCTAAATGAATGTTTTGATTATTCTGTTACATGACTTTGTGTTTTTATGTTTATGATGTAAAGCACTTTGAAATGCCTTGCTGCTGAAATGTGCTACACTAATAACATTTGATTGATTGATTGATTGATTGAGGACCAAAGGTTGAAATGCATGCACTTATTTTGCAGAAAAAAATGTGATTAAATGGGTTAATGAACGTTTCCTTTTTTCTTGACATTATTGATATCTGTGCCATGAGATTTGAGAGTAACAGAGCTTTACTGTTAAATATTATTTTACTAATTGCAGGTTTTTCAGTCCTTTTCACTGAATATCTGGCGTTTTGTGCCTGCAAATATTTTGCATGTTTTATGTCTAAATTAGGTGAATTTATTACCTAAAGTGAAAAAATAACAGTCAGTCCAGGTAATCGGAGCGTCCCGAAGCAGAACCCGTTCTGCAACACTCAGTGGAAACAAAGCATCAGTTTGTTGGAGCCGTTATAAGTCCACCATTTTGGATCAAAGCAGTCATGCTGACACTAGACCAGCTGCAGGTCATATGATCTGATTCGGACCTGGTACTGAGTCAGAATATCTCAGATTAACAGGGTTTTGCTGCTCTGGTTCCTGACTTAGTTCTGTCCTGGTTCTTAAATGCTTGGAGTCGGTTTTCTCTGCAGGACTTATTCCAGAAGGTTTATGTTCTCCTGCAGCATATCAGCCTGTAGATTCTCAGAAAAAGGAAGTGTCAACCCGCCGATCTCCTTGATTGGTGTGTCACAGCTGAAGCTCCACCTGCTGACAAAACCACAGAGTCAAACTTCCTGTTAAACCGTCTGCAGCTTCCACTCTGCCACTTCTCTGCTCTATTTCCCCTCTATGTGCATCTAATGTTCCCAGTTACATTTTCAAGGCTGGTTTCTAAAACATGAGCAGCAAAAGACATTTCAGTCTCAGTTCAGCTACAGGAGCTGCTCTTCCTCCTCTGTTCTCAACTCAACCACCAGGGGGCGCTTCGTTAGCTTCGGTTTCAGCTGCAGCCTGTGGAGCCGCAGCTGCTGAGCAGTCCAAGTTCTGATGAGAACGGTCAGATCTGGGGAGTCTGCTGGAGATGAAGTGATGAGATAGAAACAGCAGGAGGAAAAAGAAGAAGAAGAAGAAGAAGAAGCAGGAGGAGGAAGGAGAGGAGGAGGTCCAACCAGAGGAACGGCGACTTCTGCATCAGGAGTTGCAACAGAGACAGACAGCAGGAAGCGCACATGACACCCTGAACGTCACTCTGCTTCAGCAGCGAGACCCTCTGGACCGGAGCCACCAGAGGCCGGTCAGAACCGAAACACGGGTCCAACAGAACCAGAGCAGTACCAGAAGAGCTGCAGGAGGAGGAAAGCAGAAGTTTAAAGAGGTTAAAGAGAAGACAGTGGAGGCAGACGAAACCCGGACCTCTGACCAGAACCAGAACCAGGGAGGCGGTGCAGAAAGCAGTGGAGCAGCGGGTGGAGTGCGATGGAGGAGGACATCAGGAAGCAGGGGATGCTCTTCCTCCAGCAGCAGCGTTTCGGGAAGGTAAACCCTGACAGGAACCTTGTGGGTCAACCTGACGGGTTCTGACGGCCCGGTTCTGACGGTGTTTGTGTGTGTGCAGAAGTGGAAGCGGGTGTGGTGCGTCCTGTACCGGGAGAGCTCCTGCTCCATCTCCAGGATGGAGTTCTTCGAGTGTAAAGACGGAGGCAACGTGGAGAAGAACGACAAGACTCTGCGCAAGGAGAGCAAGAAGGTAACTGCTCTCCTCCGTTTCCATGGAGATAAGACCCCCCTTTTCCACGGCGATGACCCCCGTTTCCACGGCCCCCAGGTGATCCGACTGGCGGACTGCATCCGGGTTTCGGAGGTGGAGGTGGACGGCGGGCCGCGCGACACCGGGGCCTTCCTGGTGGAAACCACGGAGAAGATCTTCGTGTTCGCCACGGATCGGAACCAGCTGGACGACTGGACCCACCGGCTGTGCGAGGTCGCCTTCCCTGTAGGTACACCCGGTTCTGATCGGCCCAAAACCCGCCTCAGCCAGCCGCTGAGACACCTCGGCCGTTCTGACCCATGGCCCGGTTCTGGTTCTGATCTGACAGACACGCAGACAAGAAAGAGGAAGAAGGTCCAAGACCGGTTCTGAGCCAGACCCGTCCTCTGAAGGTAGAACCAGCTGAGGTCAGGGGTCACAAAGGGTTGGTTCTGGTTCCTCTGGCAATCAACTGGACCACGAGCAGAACCTCAGAACCTCCTCCCATTCTACCAGCAGAACCAGCACTGTGGTACCAGACGGTTCTGCTGGAACCTCTGGACCGATCAGAACCGATCAGGATCTGATTATTGTGGGTTTCTCTGTGAGATTATAATCTGGATTATCAGGGAATCTGAGCAGCAGAATCTGATCTCTGCTTTTAGTTTCTGCTGCAGCTTTTTGGATCAGATGAAGGATTTTAACTGGATTATGATCGAATCATCTAATCATCAGCATGGATTAGATTATAGATTATAGATTATCAGATCCAGGAAATCGGTTTAATCTGAGATTTAAATGACATCCTGGTTAAAATAAGTCAGAGTTTCTTTACTTGATCAGATCAGTGATCCATTGATCAGGTTCTGTTCAGAGGTTCTGGTCCAGAAACAGTCGGGTCAGAATTTAAATCAGGACGTTTGGAGCCGTCCAGGTTTTAATGATGCAGCAATCAGGTATCATATTATCATCAATCTGAGCAGGGCCGGATCTCTGGGGGGCCCACTGGGGGCCACGCTTCATGTCCTTAAGGCTTATATTAAATTAATATTAATTTAATATTAATATTAATTTCCTGTTAGTCCAGATAATGAAAATAAAATATGAAGTCATCAAATGAATATGTTTGTAAACATAGTGTTAGGTCCCTGAAAAATGATGTCACACGAATATTTCTGAGCCGCCATGTTTTAACAAGGTTAACACCGCTCAAAGTCATGAACTGTAGCAGTTTAATGTGCCTGCTAGCTGCTAGCTTACAATGACTCACTGGACTCTGATTGGTCAGAGCATTAGCCTCCTTCCCGTTAGCATCCTTCCCGTTAGCATCCTTCCCGTTAGCATCCTTCCCGTTAGCCCATTTTTTGCAGTTTATGAATCAGTTGTTTGGATTCAGAGCTTCGCTGATGGCTCTGTGATCAACATCACAGCAGAACCAGAACCAGATAGATATATTACAGTAAAAAAGCTGCTCTACAAACGAGAGGTCTCACTCTAACAAAAACTGCTGCTCTGATGCGTTTTCTGTTCTTCATTCAGAAGTTCCTCACTGTGGAACCAGAGTAAGAGCAGCAATTCTTCATGATAAATACTCAAGCAAAGGCTAAACGTTCGGTGCAGTAAAACTACTGTTTGTTTTTTCAAAAGCTGCTCAAGTAACTAAGTAAATGTAACAAGTCACTCCCTCCTCTGCAGATTAAGGCAAAGAGTAAAACCTGCGTCTGTACTCAGACTCCAATGAAAGCAAGTCATTAAAAGTCAGAATCAGATCGAATCTCTGGGTGAGATGTGGCCTAGAAACGTCCTAATTAAAGTAACGAGATTTGAGGACGGTCCAGAATTACGAGAAGCAGAAGAAAGGTTCTGGGATGTGGAGCTGCAATCAACCGTTTGTTCAAAGTTTTTATTTTAGCAGACAAATTAAAGCTTGCAGCGTTTTTAGAGACGTGACAAAATGAACATCTTTAATGTTTCTGTGGATATTTTATAGACATTCAGAAGATTTCCAGCTTGGAATTGATTCCAAAATGAATCTCGGTTCAGGATCCGGTTTGGGCTCAAAACCTGCTGATACCGGGTCAGCTGGTTCTGGTACAAACAGCAGGACGCTGACAGTCAGCCAGCCTCTTGACTCACATCTAGACTTCCCCTTTAAGGGAGCAAACAGGAAGTCCAGGCAGCCAATCAGAGACGACGAAGACTGAAGAACCAGGACCAGGACCAGAACCAGAAGCAGGACCAGGACCAGAAGCAGGACCAGGACCTGCTCAGAGTTGGACCTAAGAGAAAAAAAAACACAAACTAATAAAAATTATATATATTTTAATAATAATGACGATGATGATGGTTCTGATGGTCTGTCAGAGCTGGAAGTTCTGGGTTCTGGATCAGATTCACCCGTTTGTTGAAGGAACTTATTTTCAGTCGATCGGATTGTTTGGTTGTATGCAGACGATTCTGTGATGATAAATCGATTTCTGTCTGTCAGATGAGCTGGACGGAGGGCGGAGCCAAGAGAGGCAGCCTGCAGAGAGGAATCCGGGTGGAGGAGGAGGAGGGCATGGAGAACAACTCCCTGTACAGCGGCCGCGAGAAAGGTAGGACACTGGGACAGAGTCACGGACCTTCAGGACTTCCTGTTTGCTTCAAGACTTCCTGTTTGCCTTCAGGACTTCCTGTTTGCTTCAGGACTTCCTGTTTGCCTTCAGGACTTCCTGTTTGCCTTCAGAACTTCCTGTTTACCTTCAGGACTTCCTGTTTGCCTTCAGGACTTCCTGTTTTCCTTCAGGACTTTCTGTTTGCTTCAGGACTTCCTGTTTGCTTCTGGACTTTCTGTTTGCGTTCAGGACTTCCTGTTTGCCTTCAGGACTTCCTGTTTACCTTCAGGACTTCCTGTTAGCCTTCAGGACTTCCTGTATGCCTCAGGACTTCCTGTATGCCTCAGGACTTCCTGTATGCCTCAGGACTTCTTGTATGCTTCAGGACTTCCTGTTTGCTTCAGGACTTCCTGTTTACCTTCAGGACTTCCTGTTTGCTTCAGGAAATTCCTGTTTCTTCAAGACTTCCTGTTTATCTTCAGGACTTCCTGTATGCTTCAGGACTTCCTGTTTGCCTTCAGAACTTCCTGTTTGCTTCAGGACTTCCTGTTTGCCTACAGGACTTCCTGTTTGCCTGCAGGACTTCCTGTTTATCTTCAGGACTTCCTGTTTGCCTTCAGGACTTCCTGTTTATCTTCAGGACTTCCTGTATGCTTCAGGACTTCCTGTTTATCTTCAGGACTTCCTGTTTGCCTTCAGGACTTCCTGTTTATCTTCAGGACTTCCTGTATGCTTCAGGACTTCCTGTTTATCTTCAGGACTTCCTGTTTGCTTCAGGACTTCCTGTTTATCTTCAGGACTTCCTGTATGCTTCAGGACTTCTGTTTGCCTTCAGGACTTCCTGTATGCTTCAGGACTTCCTGTTTGCTTCAGGACTTCCTGTTTGCCTTCAGGACTTCCTGTTTGCCTTCAGGACTTCCTGTTTATCTTCAGGACTTCCTGTTTGCCATCAGGACTTCCTGTTTATCTTCAGGACTTCCTGTTTGCCTTTAGGACTTCCTGTTTGCTTCAGGACTTCCTGTTTGCCTTTAGGACTTCCTGTTTGCTTCAGAACTTCCTGTTTGCCTTCAGGACTTCCTGTTTGCCTTCAGGACTTCCTGTTTATCTTCAGGACTTCCTGTTTGCCATCAGGACTTCCTGTTTGCCTTCAGGACTTCCTGTTTGCTTCAGGACTTCCTGTTTATCTTCAGGACTTCCTGTTTGCCTTTAGGACTTCCTGTTTGCCTTTAGGACTTCCTGTTTGCCTTCAGGACTTCCTGTTTGCCTTCAAGACTTCCTGTTTATCTTCAGGACTTCCTGTTTGCCATCAGGACTTCCTGTTTATCTTCAGGACTTCCTGTTTGCCTTTAGGACTTCCTGTTTGCTTCAGGACTTCCTGTTTGCCTTCAGGACTTCCTGTTTGCTGCAGGACTTCTTGTTTGCCATCAGGACTTCCTGTTTATCTTCAGGACTTCCTGTTTGCCTTTAGGACTTCCTGTTTGCTTCAGGACTTCCTGTTTGCTTCAGCACTTCCTGTTTGCTTCAGGACTTCCTGTTTGCTGCAGGACTTCCTGTCTGTGGTGTAAATCTAACCTCGCTTCCTGCTGCTTTGCCCGGTTGATCAACCAAAGAGACGTTTGGACACAGCAGCACTGGAGGTCTGACCTTTCACCTCTGACCTGAGCTGCTTTCAGTTCTGGATGAGTCAGCCTTATTCTGGCTCCTGCAGTCCAGAACCCAGGGCGGGTTGTATTCGGTTCTGATGGACCTGCAGAGGTGTCCTCAGCGTCCTGTTAGGAACCGGTCAGAACCGCAGCTGACCCGTCTTCAGGAGGCGACCCGGCCCACATCATGACCCCACCTCTACCAGAACCGGGCTGCAGCACCGACGCATCAGCAAGATGTTCTGCTGACTCACGGAAAAACTTTGAATATTTCTGCTATTTGGACCAGAACTGGACCAGAACTAGGTCCGGCTGGATCTGTCTACAGAGAACGTCTCTGTGGGGATTGACGATCGGATCTCTGGGCCGGCCGGTTCTGGTTCCAGCCTGAGGACAGAAATGGCTCGCCGTTTCCACTGCGGTCGGCGCTGCAGCTCAGCGTAGTGGAAACTTTCAGAGCCGGTTCCTTCTGCGGTCGCAGGCCGGCCCAGCGCTGCAGCGACGCAGACACCTCAGCTTTTATCTTGGCGGGACAAACTTCCTGTTTCTCAGCAGGAAACGCTGACATCAGCCGAACCAGGAAGCTGTTGTCTTCAGTTTGGACCTCCAAGACGGAACCGGACCTGCAGGTCGTCTGTCACCACAAACTGTTTTATTAAAAGTGAGAAAATGTGAAAAGGAAGAGAAATAAGTTTGAGAAGATCAGAGTTTCCTCCAAGCACTTCTTATAAAGTGTCCGGTTCTGATCCGGTTCAGTCGGAGTGTCTGGACCGGACACTCTCAGTCAGAGTGGTTCTGGTCTTGATCTGGTTCTAGTTCTGGTTCCTGTCCTGGTCTTCGATGATCTTCTTCTGAACATCCGACTCAGCAGCTCAAAGCTTCAGGAAGCCACGCTTCTATTTTTAGCCATTGGGTTCTGAGCGGTCTGAGTGGTTCTGAGCGGTTCTGAGCGGTTCTGAGCGGTTCTGAGCGTTCTGAGCGTTCTGAGCGGTTCTGCCACAGGTCTGAGGTCAGAGCAAACGTCTCCAGAAGCTGCTGCTCCACTTCCTGCAGCACCTGCAGCTCTCCGCCGCACAGGAACAGCTTCAGTTCATCTGAGACGAAACTGCTGCCGCCGACCCAGAAGTCCTTCTGTCACGACCAGAACCAGAACCTGAGACGAGACGAGGAGGTACGCTAAAGCTGCAACCTGTTCTGGACCGGCTGTCTGGGGTTCTGGAGCTGAGGAAGAACCGGGGTCCAAACAGAGTCTCACTTACTGGCTGAGCAGAACCGGGTCCAAGTTAGTTGGAAGCATGTTGTACCTATAGGTGGCGCACCTTGATCTGTTTCAGGTTGACTGCTGGGAAAAAGTAATCAGAACCATCAGAGCCAGCAGAACCTGCAGGTCCAGATGCTCACGAGGGGAAGTGAAGCTGCTTCAGAGATGATGGATTTATCATTTTTTCCCAGGTTTTATGGTTAAGCTGGTGAAATTTAGCCGTTTCCTCTACATTTGGTGCGTTTGCATGTAGCACTGGTGCTAGCCTGGTAAAACCAGCTCCTTGTTCTTTGCTTCGTCCAGAAGGCCTGGACCCTCAGCTGTGGAGAAACAACTAAACTCTGTTGAAGTTTCAAAAGATCCAAGTCTGATTTGACCTGCCTGCTAACGTTTGACCATGATGCAAAGGAAGCTACGCTACGATGCTAACTGGAGATTGCTGTGCTGTAAAAACATCTCTCAGTACAAATTCCTGTCTGTTTACACTTCCTGTTGATATTTACTTCCTGTCTTTTAATGTTTACTTCCTGTCCCAAGTCAAACCACATCCTAGTGCTCTGACTTTAATTGCTCCATATTTGGAAGTGTGAAAAACTCGTACTGAACGAGTTCCCGCTGCCTGAATCTAAAGCAGAAAATGGACGCCACCACGCCTGGCTTCTGTTCGCTGATTGGCCTCAGCAAACTGGGCCGTTCTCTCAATGGGAGAAAACCCTGATGTGGCACTGAAGGCAGATGAGAATCAGGTTAGACTGGTACTGGTGTTCTTCAGTTTCATTTTTTCTCTGCCAATAAATTGCCAAATTGAGTTTGTCAACCTGTCAGCTTGGCAAACAAGGCAGAAGCATTATTGATGCTTTAGTTGTTGAAGCCGGTCAGAGTTCCTCAGGGCAGCCATGGCTACTATCCAGTAGCTACCTCTCCACCATCGGCAGGTGGATGGGTGAATGTAGCTTTGGAGTCCTCTGGCCTTGATAAAGGAACGGGTCAGTTCTATACACGTACAGGCCGTTTGCCATGTGTTGGTTCGTGATTTCAGATTAGAACGTTTCCTTTCAGAGTTCACAGACAGCTTTGGATCAACAAAGATACGAACCTTTGTAGATTTCATAGTGAGCTGGAAGTCGGGTTTTATACCAGTTGACAAAGGTTTCTTTCACTTGTCACTAGTGGAGCATTTCTCCACAGATATTTCTTCCTGCCAGATACAATCTTCCCTTTAATGGGAAAAATGGAATCAATGATGGAATAAATAATCAATACATGTAACCAATAGAAGGTCACTAAGTCGTGTTCAGAGGCCTGTAGAGTTCTGGAGACTTGGTCCCAGCACAGCGTCACATGCTACAAATATCTCACAAATTACTGTGAATTTATCAAACGCTTTGTGTGACCCAGTGCGGGACTTCAGAGTATCTGTCCGGAGGACGGACGCGTCGGATCGGTGCCGGCTGAAGGGGGACGGTGTCCTGAGAGCAGACATGGACTCACTGCACCTGATGGACAAGACGGGGGACATCCTGTACACCTGGCCGTACAGGTACCTCCGGCGATTCGGAAGGGACAAGGTAACGCACACAACCACCACAAGAGTCTGATGTCTTCCTCAAAGCCGAGGGTGGAGCGGGATGTGGAGCAGTGCAGCTTCACCTGGGCTGCTGAGCGGGGTCTACTGTCTGGGTCTCTGCTATCCTCAGGATACACTGGGACAGTGGCTGGGTTCATCAGCAGGGGAGGCTAGGCATTCTGGTTCTTGGAGATCAATCTGTTGAGCTCCTCGTGTCTTTAGGTAGATGGACACTGTGCTTTGTTGTCTCATCCATCTGTCCCAACCTGCCTGTTAATGGCGTCCAGATCCATTGATGCTTCTCCTTCCAGTCTGATCCCGTCTGTGTTTATCTAGATGTTTAGATGTTAAGACCAACATTGGCCACGGTGGACACCAGAATAAATGTCTAACTTATCTTCCTGTGTGTCATGATTCGACACTTGCAGGTTTTGAGATGCTGTTCTGGTCCAGGACTGCTGACCTGCAGACAGAAACGCTAACGCTAAATCGCCATTTTGTTCCCTCCAGTCCACCTTCTCCTTCGAGGCGGGTCGCAGGTGTGACTCCGGCGAGGGAAGCTTCGAGTTCGACACCAAGCAGGGAAACCTGCTGTTCCAGGCCGTGGAGTCCGCCATCAATCTGCAGAAGATCTCCCTGCCCCACAGACAGACCTCCGGAGGGGGCCCGATGCCTCCAGAGACCGGCCCCAACCACCACAACCTCACCCTGCCGGCCCCACCCGCTAACCCCACACTGGGCCACAGCCGGACGCCGCCGCCACAGAAGCAGCCCCGTGTCCAGGTCCAACAGGTACATTCTGGGGTTTCACTAGAGGAGAGACTTCAGAATAAAAGCTGGCATTTCTGAACAAAAGCACTGTTTATACGAAACATGCAGCTGTAATTATAATGTTGTGAGCCGAGGGTGGAGCTACAGATTCATTAATTAATTTACATTTTTAAAGTCAACGAGGCAGCAGGAGTTTAGGAGTCTTCCTGTGAAGGACGTTGTGTCTTGCTGGGGCTCCTGGCCGGGTTACAGCTGACTGCAGCAGCCCAACCTTTGTTGTGTCTGCAGGGTGATGAAGGTGTGTACAGCATGGTGACGGAGCCTCAACACCTGCAGAAGATCCATAACAAAGACGCTGAGAGCTCCAACTCTTCACAGCAGCAGCGCCCCCAGCTGGTAGGATTCAGTACTTCAGTTACAGGATAAACAAACATGAAACGTCTAAATGCCCC
Organism: Poeciliopsis retropinna; assembly: GCA_010277075.1. Classification (NCBI taxonomy): domain Eukaryota; kingdom Metazoa; phylum Chordata; class Actinopteri; order Cyprinodontiformes; family Poeciliidae; genus Poeciliopsis; species Poeciliopsis retropinna. The sequence goes on from VMRM01000001.1 coordinate 367,451, forward strand.
AGGAATATTGTTGATGTTTAAGACTGACCTTTGACCTGGATGGTCCCTGCTGTCTTCAGGCCCGTCTGGAGCCTCCGGTGGATAAAATGCTGACCGGCGTGAAGAGTTTGACCCTGGACACCCGCGGCCTCCCCGTCCCCAGGAAGAGCCAGGTGAAGATGATCTCCAGCTGCCCGTTGCCCAACGCCAGCCCCGAATCAGGCGGTTGCCAGCTGCCTGGCCCCGGCTCCAGCCCTGCCCCCGGTGCCCGCCTCAGCCCCAAACTCGGCTCCAACCCCAACCTGGAGCAAACCTACTCCCAGATCAGCATGGCGGACATCGCTGGGCACGCCACCAAGAAAGACAAGAAGGGCAGTGGCGCTGCGGTGTCGGGCAAGGATCCGGACTACTCGCTGCCCTTCGACACCCTCGCCTCCAACATCATGTCCGACATCCTGGCGGCGGATCAGGGCGGTCCGGGCGCTGACCCGCTCTACGACAGCATCGACGAGATGAAGATCCGGAACATCTTCCGGAGTGAAGCCAGGACAACAGACGGGAAGGTGGACCACATCTACGACGAGCCCGAAGGTTGCGCGGCGGCCACAGGGCCGCCGGCCACAGGGCCGCCGGCCACCCCCCACCCCTCAGTCTACGACGACCCAGAGGAGATGAGAGGAGACGCCTGGAGGATCATGGGTACCTCTGTCGACCCCAAAGGCCACGAGTATCCCTACGACCCCCGAGTGGACGACTACGCCGTGCCCAGGAGGCCCAAGAGGGCATTTGCTTCCCAGAAGAACATCGCTGGTGGAGAAGAGGAGAAACAAGAGGAGGAGCCGCAGGAGGAGGAGGGCGACAAAGAGGAGGAGCTGGAGGAGAAACAGTTTTCACCATACGACAACCTGGTCGTTAAAATGGCCTAAAGGAGACAGAGCCGCTATCGCCTGACTGAATCACAGGACATTAAGTAACTTAGCACGCTTTATTTAGCAGCTTCCATGTTGAAGAACCTGTATCTCCATGGACCCGCAGCTACAAAGATCTGTAGCTGCCTGTAGCCCAGCAGACTGCAAACCATCTGAAAAACTGTAGCTTGAGGTAAAGCCGGTGTTGTTGTGTGACTGCTAACCTCTGCAGCAGCTATGCTAAAGTAAATATTTCCTGTGTTTGTCTAATTTTGACCCGTTTCATTTTACGTGATGTCTTCATGTAGTTCGTGTTTTGATGTCATTAAACAGAACCATCAAGGTTCAAGTCAGACATGTTGGATGTTTTATCTGTTCAGTGATATGTTAGCATGCTGACATTAGCTTAGTTAGCCACATCATTGCTAAGGTTCACCCATGCTTCATCATAAGAGTCAAAACCTGGACGGTTCTAGAGGTTTCTAGAGGACTCCAGAAGGTTCTTTATGGTTCTGGAGCTGGCTGGACACTCTGCTTCCAGTCACTGGGTCCACCAGCAGAGGACCTGCTGTGGTTCTGGTTCTGGACGTGTTTCTGCAGGTTTCTCTGTGAAGCCTCCATGTTAGAGCAGCCAGTGGTTCATCTCCGTCTGAGCGGTTCCAATCGGGTCGTCGTGTCTGAATGTTTGTCTTCTCGCCTCGGGCCGTCGGCGCTCTGATGCCTCTTCCTGTGAAAGTCACAGCTCTCTGAGCGCCATCGCTCTCAGGTCAGAGGTCAGCTCTGGCTGATACGGTGATGCAGGAAGTGACTTTCACTGAGCCCCGGGTTGGGTGAGATGTAATGTTTTTTCTCTGAGACTTCTTTTATCTCTTGTAAAGCTGCTTCATGGAATATTTCAGGCCCTCTTCCTGTCCTGATCTGAACCATGAAAGTTTCTGCAGCTGCTGGGAATAAATAATCTAAAACTTTCACAAATTGGAAACTAAAGGAGGAATCATGAAAGGTTTCCACAAATCATGATGAGATTAAATGACATCAAAACATAATAAAATCAGTGAAAACAGGCTGAAGTTTTCTGATCAACCTTTTCTCATGGAGCTCAGATGTGCAGTGAGCACCCTCCGCCAGCAGGGGGCAGCAGAAGCTAGCAGCTGTTAGTCTGAGCTTCTTCCTCTAAAGCAGATGTTCCCAAAGATTTTATGGCCCCCTCTGGATTACAATAAAATCCCCCCAAAAAAGAAAAAGAATCAACTGGGCGCATCGTTCAACTAGACATAAACCTTTAGACATATTTTGTTTTCAAACTCCACCGAAGTTTATTTCACACTTCAGGTTGCAACAAAACAAACTACAAACCATCTTTACAGTGAAATACTGGAACTGTGTAACTGTTTTTTTTTTCTTTCTTTCATCCATAACGCTTCCTGTGCTCCGCAGGGGGCGCTGCCCACACTTTGGGAACCACTGCTCTAAAGTCTGAATAAATATCAGAATCACGGTGATTCCGTCAGTTTGGCTCAGGAAACGGGAATAATCTGGTTCCTTCCTGCTTCCTGTCTGGACTGTACCGGCTTCATTCAGGAGAAGCTGCAGCATCTGGAGCGGCCATGATCCGTTTCTACAACATTTGCTCTGTATCAGGGCCTGCCCTAAACTCCATGGGGCCCTGAACAACATCGCATTTTGGGGCCCTCTGTTCCTGCTAATGATGTGGATTTCTGCAGTTAGACGATCAGATCTAACTGGTGACACACCTGCTACTCACTGCACCTCTGACAGCGCTCTTCACATCATCTACTATATCCATGCAGCATATATGACACATTTATCAACCAGCTGATTTATGGGCACCGGCTTCCTGAATTTTGAGGGATCGGCCGATACTTCCATGTGAAGCCGATCTTCTGCAGAGCAGAAGAGGTGACCGGCCCACCAGCTCAGGTCTGCACATTTGCAGTCAACCCACTGTTAAAAGGTGAGCGATTTTGTGCTATATTTAGCAACATTTCAGATAAAAAGAAATTGGCATCAGCCAAAATCAGAATCAGCAGAATCAACCAGTCGGTGCAGTCCTACTTAAGATGGAGTACATATTCATGACATTCTTTGTTTAAATTAATTTCTCTTGGATCTTTACATCTTCTAAAAATGTAATTTAAACCAGGCACTTTTAATGCTCCTGCATTCAAATAGCAGAAAATTGTCAAAAACAGGTTTTCTTTTCCCATCAGTGTTCCACAGCGCCTCTCCCACCAACAGAAAGAGGAAACAGACTTGTGCAAAATAACATTTACCTTACAAAATAAAAATAATCCAACAATAAATAACGGAGCCCAGATATAATGTCATAATAATGTTAAGCAGTACATGAGTAAGAAAAAAATTAAACAAAATAATCATACACCATAAATAATGAAACATCACAAACCTGCATCCAATTAGCAGAAAGCAGTCGTCAAAAACAGGTTTTCTTTCCTCATCACTTTTCCACAGCCTGTTTGACCAAACACTATTTTCAGCACATGGATGTAGCATTTTCATTAGCAATGTTTAATTTAGCATCTCCATTAGCAGTGCTTAATTTAGCATTTTCATTAGCAGTGTTTAATTTAGCATCTCCATTAGCAGTGCTTAATTTAGCATTTTCATTAGCAGTGTTTAATTTAGCATCTCCATTAGCAGTGCTTAATTTAGCATTTTCATTAGCAGTGTTTAATTTAGCATCTCCATTAGCAGTGCTTAATTTAGCATCTCCATTAGCAGTGTTTAATTTAGCATTTTCATTAGCAGTGTTTAATTTAGCATCTCCATTAGCAGTGTTTAATTTAGCATCTCCATTAGCAGTGCTTAATTTAGCATTTTCATTAGCAGTGTTTAATTTAGCATTTTCATTAGCAGTGTTTAATTTAGCATTTTCATTAGCAATGTTTAATTTAGTATTTTCATTAGCAGTGTTTCATGTAGCATTTTCATTAGCAGTGTTTAATTTAGCATTTTCATTAGCAGTGTTTAATTTAGCATCTCCATTAGCAGTGCTTAATTTAGCATTTTCATTAGCAGTGTTTAATTTAGCATTTTCATTAGCAGTGTTTAATTTAGCATCTCCATTAGCAGTGTTTAATTTAGCATCTCCATTAGCAGTGTTTCATGTAGCATTTTCATTTGCAGTGTTTAATTTAGCATTTTCATTAGCAATGTTTAATTTAGTATTTTCATTAGCAGTGTTTAATTTAGCATCTCCATTAGCAGTGCTTAATTTAGCATTTTCATTAGCAGTGTTTAATTTAGCATCTCCATTAGCAGTGCTTAATTTAGCATTTTCATTAGCAGTGTTTAATTTAGCATCTCCATTAGCAGTGCTTAATTTAGCATTTTCATTAGCAGTGTTTAATTTAGCATCTCCATTAGCAGTGCTTAATTTAGCATTTTCATTAGCAGTGTTTAATTTAGCATCTCCATTAGCAGTGCTTAATTTAGCATCTCCATTAGCAGTGTTTAATTTAGCATTTTCATTAGCAGTGTTTAATTTAGCATCTCCATTAGCAGTGTTTAATTTAGCATCTCCATTAGCAGTGCTTAATTTAGCATTTTCATTAGCAGTGTTTAATTTAGCATTTTCATTAGCAGTGTTTAATTTAGCATTTTCATTAGCAATGTTTAATTTAGTATTTTCATTAGCAGTGTTTCATGTAGCATTTTCATTAGCAGTGTTTAATTTAGCATTTTCATTAGCAGTGTTTAATTTAGCATCTCCATTAGCAGTGCTTAATTTAGCATTTTCATTAGCAGTGTTTAATTTAGCATTTTCATTAGCAGTGTTTAATTTAGCATCTCCATTAGCAGTGTTTAATTTAGCATCTCCATTAGCAGTGTTTCATGTAGCATTTTCATTTGCAGTGTTTAATTTAGCATTTTCATTAGCAATGTTTAATTTAGTATTTTCATTAGCAGTGTTTAATTTAGCATCTCCATTAGCAGTGCTTAATTTAGCATTTTCATTAGCAGTGTTTAATTTAGCATTTTCATTAGCAGTGTTTAATTTAGCATCTCCATTAGCAGTGTTTAATTTAGCATCTCCATTAGCAGTGTTTCATGTAGCATTTTCATTTGCAGTGTTTAATTTAGCATCTCCATTAGCAGTGTTTAATTTAGCATTTTCATTAGCAATGTTTAATTTAGTATTTTCATTAGCAGTGTTTCATGTAGCATTTTCATTAGCAGTGTTTAATTTAGCATTTTCATTAGCAATGTTTAATTTAGCATTTTCATTAGCAGTGTTTAATTTAGCATTTTCATTAGCAGTGTTTAATTTAGCATCTCCATTAGCAGTGTTTAATTTAGCATCTCCATTAGCAGTGTTTCATGTAGCATTTTCATTTGCAGTGTTTAATTTAGCATTTTCATTAGCAGTGTTTCATGTAGCATTTTCATTAGCAGTGTTTAATTTAGTATTTTCATTAGCAGTGTTTAATTTAGCATTTTCATTAGCAATGTTTTATGTAGCATTTTCATTAGCAGTGTTTCATGTAGCATTTTCATTAGCAATGTTTTATGTAGCATTTTCATTAGCAGTGTTTCATGTAGCATTTTCATTAGCAATGTTTAATGTAGCATTTTCATTAGCAGTGTTTCATGTAGCATTTTCATTAGCAATGTTTGATGTAGCATTTTCATTAGCAGTGTTTCATGTAGCATTTTCATTAGCAGTGATTCATGTGGTATTTTCATTAGCAGTGTTTAATTTAGCATTTTCATTAGCAGTGTTTAATTTAGCATTTTCATTAGCAATGTTTGATGTAGCATTTTCATTAGCAGTGATTCATGTGGTATTTTCATTAGCAGTGTTTAATTTAGCATTTTCATTAGCAGTGTTTAATTTAGCATTTTCATTAGCAGTGTTTCATGTAGCATTTTCATTAGCAGTGTTTCATGTAGCATTTTCATTAGCAATGTTTAATTTAGCATTTTCATTAGCAGTGTTTCATGTAGCATTTTCATTAGCAATGTTTAATTAGCATTTTCATTAGCAGTGTTTCATGTAGCATTTTCATTAGCAAGTGTTTAATGTAGCATTTTCATTAGCAGTGTTTCATGTAGCATTTTTATTAGCAGTGTTTAATGTAGCATTTTTATTAGCAGTGTTTCATGTAGCATTTTCATTAGCAGTGTTTCATGTAGCATTTTCATTAGCAATGTTTCATGTGGTATAAGAGCAGCTAAATAGCTGCTAACACAGTTCCATCACTGTTTAACAAAGTTGAAATGCTCCAAAGCACATTATTTTACAAGAACAGTAATCCAACTATCACTTTTTTGCTTAAAATCCACTTATTGAACACAGAAAACAAACTTCATACCTTCTCCCAGGTTATCCGAAGAGAAAGCGACAGAGGTTGGGAAACCCTGCACAGGTTATAATGGTACGATCCGTTAATTTGTATTTTAAAACCCGAACTGACAATCAGAACAGCAGTCTATGAACTCAACGTGTTCAACAGTAAAGATAATGATTCACATTTTTATTCGCAACACATTAAATTTGATAAAAATAATAATTTTGAAACAGGAAGTCACCCGCTGTTTTGCAGAGAAGGACCTCGCTGCAGCCAACAGAAAGGGGCGGGGTCGGACCACTGTCAGTCCCATACCTTATATGGACATGGGACTATTGCATTCCGGAAATGAAGGGGGCGCTATTTTCACAATCACTAGTATAAATACCTTAAAGAAACGGGATTAAGAGGTCGATTGGAGGAAATTTGAGAGGTTCTTCCACAAATGTTCGGCACACGATCCACAATCTATAAAGTCAGCAAAAGGTATTTTCTACCTTCTTATAACTTTTTTTCGCATAGTAAACCGATACGCTTAGGCTGAAATATAATTAACAGCTGTAAATGAGTGAAATTCGTAATTTGTGCAGGGGAAGGCTAATTTTAGCATGTAGCATAGCTAATTATTTCCCTGCAGGGCACCATTAGATAAAAATAGAAAAGTAGATAACATGTATAATTGAGAAATGTATTTTATGCTCAAACTTTGTTTATTTTCATTATACAGATCCACGTATCTATTTGCAACATTCCGTATTGCATGAACGTTGCTGTCCTCTGTGCTCATACTGGGCCGATGGGGCCCCTAGACACAGAACCAGATAGCAAAACTGCTATGGTTCAACATAACGGTATGTAAACTACACTACAGAAGTATAACATATTCTTTTACATACGTACCCGTTTTGTAATGTTTTCCTTGTATTTTTAAAGGTTCATCATTTTTTTGTACACCAATGTTACATTTCTGGAATCTAATATTTTTTATAAACTAGCAGCTGCCATCATAAGTGGGTGTAGTACCCAGATGTGATACTCTAATGACAAGTAGCACTACTTCAATGTATTTTAGTGACTGTGCAATAAACTACACAAGTAAGAGTAACAAAGTATTTGGTGAAATGGTTATTATTAAGTACTGTTTTACTGATCAATGTGCAATGTAATATTACCCATTTATTTCAGCAGACATTAATAAAAATGAAGTTATGTGCACTGTTAGGTATTTTAAAACCAAAAATAAAAATATCAATACAAGACAACAAATTAAGTTTAGAAGAAACCTAACAAACAACATTTATCTGTGTATCGTGTTTTATTTTTTATGGATTAAAATGTGTTCTTCATTCAGTTACGTTACTTGCATTAGGTTGCATATCAACATTTACTAAAGACTATAATATATGGAAAAATGGTCCTAACTTTATTTTATTTTATTTATTTTTGTCAAAAGTTACAGGGTAATTGAGTTAATCTAATTAGTTAATCTCTGCCCTTGGTTGTGAAAAATCACATGAAAACATTAAAATTTTATAGGAATAAGTTAGAAAGTGGCATGTGTTCAGTATGCTGTTCCTTTTTCCACAGAGGCAAAGGTTCAGCATTAATCTTCTTATTTATGTAAATATCCAAATTGAATTTGTGAATAACGTTTTAATGCCTGAAATCCGATAAGACATTTTCTAAGCAGTCTTGTTTCTGTTTAAACAAGAAATGGGTTAAAGCCGTTCTGTCTCACATCTGTCTTGCATTCTCATACATGTTTATAATTTTTATGTTGTGAAATATACTCTTGCTAATTTTTAACTTAATTAAGTTAAATGAATTAAGACTTCTCTCTCTATCATCACAGAAGTCTGTCTTCAGATGTCATCTGGTCCACAGACAGAATTTGTTGGCAATGATGTTCAGGTGAGACGTTATGATGGGACACTTACAGAGCTACAAGACTGCTTATTTACAACCATTCCTGCTTTAAATGTTTATAATCAATACTGTGGATAAGGCTGTTGTCCTTTCCCTCAATTTGATTGTTATATTAATTTTCTTCCCCCGTTTTGAATTTTCTCTTAAACGCCACAGGGATTCCCTAAACAAGGACGTCCAACAACTGTGGGATGTTTGTAGTGATGGTAACATCTGCTTCCACCCACCATATTGTTGTATGGTTTGGATAGACGTAATAATCACATTTTTCTCAACAGCATGCACTGTACTTTGTGATGGGAGCATCCTTTGATTTCAGTGAGGTGAGGAAACAGTTTATGCTCCTGTTGGAGATTTCATTAAATGTGAACCTGTGATGTCCACAGAATGATCTGATGACGATATGAAGATGGTCTCTGACTCTCTTGAGAAACTTCTCTGTGACGTAAGAACAATAATGGTGCACTGTACCACATCATGTTACACATATGTCGGGGTTTATTTTTAAGAAAACCTTCAATTTGTCCTTTTAAAAAGGTCCAGAGAGGAACTACAGAAGGAGAGAAAGCAGAAAAAAGTTGATGAATGTATGAGCTGTAGTTAAAATTCATCACTTTGTATTTTTGAATCATGTAACTTGTATCACTTCCATAAGTCTGAAAGAGAATCAGAATATAACAATTAAAAGGGTTGAAGCAGTTTTGATGTTATTTGGACTTTCAGTCATCTTAGGAAATATCTATATTTTTACAGACCTCACTGTATTAATATTTTGATGACCACAGCTATGCCAGAGCAACCGAGGCACAAATTGAGGTTAATTATTAAAATTTACACATAACTAGTAATTTTGATTTGTATATCTTTATGCGCAAATGACCCTAAATTAATTTTTCTAAAAATTAATTTATAATTTGGACAGCTTTTTTATACCATCAGAGATGGAAAGGATAACATACTAAGTCTTAATTGTTGTTTAATGCTCTTCACCATGCAGGTACAAAGGACAGCGCCAATCTAAGAGTCTTTCATAATCGTGTATCGTAGCCATTCTTCCAGTATGACAGTCTTGCAATGCACCTGTTTTTGAATGTACTTGAATCTCCAGCAGGTGATTCCAGCACAGGGAGACGCCGCTGACCTCACCTTGGCATTGACCTGCAAGTACCTGGTGTCTGACCCAGTTTTCAGGAAGAAGACTCACTCTGCTTGGCTGCATGGTAAGGACCGTTGGCTTTTTTCAACTAAAACATGTGAAATTAGATTTCAACTACATGAAATCGGTTGTTCATTAACAGCTGAGATCAACTGGGGTGAATCTCCAGAGTCATTCAAGGCAGAAAACCGGATTTCCTTTTGTAACGTGTTCCTCCTGCAACCGGCAATATAAAGACTGTGTGGGCTTCACTGGGAATGGGAGACGAGGAGAGAAGCCTGGTTACTCTGGTGGCTCCCTGGACTCGGCCCTGACTGTCAGTACTGATTGCAAGGAGAGTATTAGTTGTTTTCTACAGTCTTTCACACATTTCAGTTGTCACACATTGTTTAATTTTTTTTTGACATGCCATTTTAAATAAGTTCTGCTGAAGCACATTTGCCTTTTGACTTGTTCAGTCATCCTTTTCATAATATGTTCTTTCAATATTATGTACATTTGTGAATGTTACTTTTGTTGCAGCTCAGTTGATTTACATCATTTAGTTTTCATAGAAATGGTGTCGTTTCCACACATTTACATTGTGGCTGTATTTTGTTGGAGAGAGTAGAACCAATAAAGTAGTTGTAAATATATTGTAATTGTGTTTAGCAATTGGATAACCTTGTTTTAAAAATTTGAAATACAAGCAAAGTTAATAACTTACAATATTTTCTATGTGTAAATACAATGTTTCCTTTTTGAACAATGACTGGAATCAATACAAATGTTCTTGACAAGCCTGACATACGGATAAGTTATTTATGTTTTAACAGTCAGAATCAACTGTTGTTGTTTGTAATAAAGCAAACATACAGAAACATTGTTTGGTGACAAAGTCGTCATACAAACACAAGATTAAAGGTAAGCTGAGTGAAGGTGGAGACCAGGTGGAGGTGATGGCAGCAGGTGAGGGGTAGTTGCTCACATCAAGCAGGAGTTTATGATGGGTGGAGGAGATGAGGCCGGCGCCGTCAGGCTGGACGGAGGCGCATGATCAGGTGAGATGAAGACAGTTATAGTTGGAATTTACACATTGGTTTAATTTATGTATCCAGTGACTTTATGCAAAAAGGTTTTCATATAGAAAATAACTCATCCACTGCGGCTCATTCTCTCTGGCGGTACCAGCCCGATGTCTGCTGCCGGGATCCGAGCGCCGAAGATTTTTCTTGTCAAATAAACTTTCTAAAACCTACTTTCTGTGTGAGTCTTTCCAGGTTGAAGCTACATTAAAGTTTTAAATGAATCACTTTGGGTTTTACAACAGTTGGATATTTAAGGTCTTTGGATCGCAGTTTATGAATCGATTGCAATTGATAGAATTGATTTGGAATTTCTAAACGGAATAGTGGGACACCAGTCAGTTTACTGGTTTAGACATTATGGTAAACAATGATAATAGTTGAGTCAGCTCACCTGCAACCAATCAGATTATAGTTTTCGGAACATGTTAGAAGTTCAAAAGTCCTTTGGTTTGTAAATTATATTCACAATATGAATAATAAGAAAAATATTTGGCAAATAGAACAAAAGTGCACTGAGAATGGATGTACTAAGTTGGCCAAAATTATTGACTAAATGTTTTACCGACCAAACCTCTTTTCCATCGAGTCCTTATTAAATAAGACAAAGGGGATTATAGCTTAGATTAATTTATGTATTCTAAAAGTGCCATTCATAGCATAACAATCTATCATTTGATCTTCAGCACCAGCAGATATTTGTTTATATCCGTTTTCTTAATCTGCGATGGACTGGCGGTCTGTCCAGGCTCCACTGCAGCTGCCCTCACCACCCACTGGATAAATGTGTCCTTAATGTAACGTACATTTATCTCTAAAATATTAATTTGATTTGTTTTATGACTTGTTTGGGATAGACAGGATGTAAGGATACATCAATACATCTCCATAATGATTCCTTATTATTGCTTATTTTAGATTGTTTGTTTCTAATATAATTGTAACATCCGAAAACAATAAAGATTTAATAAAGATTTAAAAATTTAAAAAAGGGACATACCACGTGACGTAACACGTTTTGTAGCCATTTCTTTACTGTTTAATTTGTAATTTTAAATGTTGAAAGTGTTCTTGGGTGTTTTGAAGGCGTTGTCAAATAAATTGCGTTATTATTGTTATAATTATTAAAACGCGGCTGGTACAGGAAATAGTGTCACTAGCGCCCCCTTCATTTCCGGAATGCAATAGTCCCATTTCCATATAAGGTATGAGACTGACAGTGGTCCGACCCCGCCCCTTTCTGTTTGCTGCAGCGAGGTGTACTTGGTTTTGCAATGGATCTGTCGTCTTTTCAAAATAAAAGCTGCCGAGGGTCGTATGATTTCCTCCAGGAGTGGGCTCTTTGCAGGTCAGCTTCCGCGTTCGGGGAAAAGCGGCTCAATTGTTTCCGATCCATTGAAAATGGTATTGTACTCTGGGTGTTTGCAGGGCTGTTCCAAGGTAACATTAATGATGAACATGGATCTGAAGCCCCAACAGGAAGCTGGAGGAAGTTTTAAGATGTTCGCCTCCTTTACATTCACAGATACGAAGGTGAGTTTTACTTTCTTTAAACTTTGTGGCTAACAGTAGCTTTAGCTTATGCTAGTAGGAAATATTCTCGAACATTTTTCTTGTAAAAATCTGCTATTTAAGTATCTAAACATTTTTCATTCATTCTAACGGACAATGTTTGTTACAATGCTGTTTGCATTGGGGTTCGGAAAGGAAATGGTAATGCCAAAGTTCGCACCGATTAAATGCCCAGATGACCCCGAGCCAATCATGAATCCAGGTGATGGTTTGTCTTTCTTTAAACAGCAGGTTATAGGTGATTTGAAAGGCGCGCGCGCGTGTGTGTGTGTGTGTGTGTGTGTGTGTGTGTGTGTCCACCATTAATGCAAATAATCATGTACAAACATATTATAATCACATTATCTGTCTGTTTCAAAAGTTAAATAAAGGAAAATAAGGCAACTAAACAAAATATGGTTCACCATTTTCGTATAGAAGTTAGCTTAGCTTAGCCTTCATTTATTCTAAGAAACTCAAACAACCGAATATATTCAGAGGACTAAAACACGCATATTATGCCGCTCAAACATAAATGCACTACAACTTACCGCTCATATGGACGCACACTCAAAACGAAGTAACAAAAACCCTCCAACAACGTCAGCTGACCCGAACGGCTTCTCTAACAAGAATACTGCTCGCTAACGGCCGCGCCACCCGGTGGCGAAGCTGGGAATCACAGCACAGGCTTCAGAACAATGTTTTACCTGTTCAGGGTAAAACATTGTTTTATAATACTGTTTATAAACAGTGCTAAAGAACAGTATTAGCACTATTTATTATTAGCAGTGTTGGTGTCAGAGACCAACTAACGGGGGATTTTAGGTTCAGGGATTTTGCTTCTGCAGCCTGATGAAGCACAACAAGCCCAGAGCTCAACGGTAGAGCAGCTCTGGGGTCGGAGTTCCAGTTCAGCTGAATGTTCAGGTTCAGAGTTGTTGCTTTTAGAAAAATATGGCCGTGTTGCTGAAGGTCTCCGTGTTATTTAGTTTTATTAGTTTTGCATGCTTGTTGTGAAGCAGGTCGGTGTTTACAGCAGTTTGTACAGGAGGATCAGATGCTCTGCTCTCTCTTCCCATAAACTCTGTCAGGCTGAATACAGAAGCGTTTCCATGGAAATAACACAAACGGCTCCTTTACCTTCTTTAGGCTGAACAAGCTGATCCGGAGTGAAGTGCGGCGTTAGCTTTAACTGATAGCCACCAACATTTACAAGCCTCCGTCTGATTAATTCAGGTTCGCTTGGAAATCCTTGAAAACTTAAAAGCCCGTGATATTAGGAAGACAACAAAGTGCATTATATTGTTTTATTTGCGTCTGAAATACGCAAATAAAACTGCTGTTTTATGTGCGTAACCCTAGTAACTGGAAACGTAAAAAAATGAGCTGCATTTGCGCATGCGGTTGTGACGTCAGCGCCTTATGTGTAAAGAGCCTTGCGCGATTACGTCACACTGCTACACAAGACAATATAAAACATTGAAAAGTTTTAATTATTGTCAACGTTAAGCAACGTTTTGAAACCAACAACTCAGAAACGTTTCGGGCCGATCAGGAGAATCAACGCAGTTCCACACAAACACAAAGACGCTAGCTTAAATGCTAAGTTTCTGTTAGCAACGTTCTATTGTCGATGTTACCGGCCACCAGGGGGAACCCAAGAGCAGTTTATTTTTTCTTTCGCCCTGCAGAAAGATTGATTTCTACAGGATCACATATATATTACCGTTAAAAAAAATCACAACTTTGGAATGAAATTGTGGGCTTTCTGTACATATAATTACGTAGAAATTACAAAATTGTTCCACTTCCCTAGTGAAAAAAACTAAACCTTACTGAATTTCAAACATACTTACATTTCTGTAAGTACACTAAGTATGATTTATAGGTACTACACTAAAAGCATGCTTGTTCCAAATTTGATATAATAACTTTAAGTACACTTTAATGTAATTGTACCAAAATACACTTTTAAGAAATATATTAAATAAAAGTATTCTGTGTTTTAACTAAAACACAGAAACTATCTTTTTATTGATAATAAAGGGGTTTACAAAACAGCAAAATGAACAACACAATAAGTAACAAAACAACACAATAATGTCCTGCTGTTATACAGCAGCACAAACAAATCAAAAAGCAAATGAATAAATAAAAAGTGAACTCAGATGTTAAAGTTAGAGCACATATCCATTGTCTTAATGGCTTCTCTATTTTTTGAATACTGGACAGATCTAATATATTGTTTGAATTCTTCTTTGAAGGTAGAACAGCAAAGATTCTGATTTCAGAATTTAGTTTTATGCAAATGATATTTGGTGACTAATAAAGTTAGATTAATGATATAAAATATTCTGTTTTATTTGTGGATAAGAGAAGAAACCAAACAACACATTTATATAAGTGAGGAAAAAGTCATTAACAATTGTTTGGGAAATAAACGTAGAAATATCTTGTCAGAAAATACATGAGAAACAGCAGAATAAACCACAGATCTTCTTCATAGAGCTGCAGAATAAACAGTTTGTGTCTCAATGTCTTTTTGTATCGATGAAGGAAAAACTTGCAAGGATAAAAACGACGGATCATCTGAAAACTTTCATCTTATTAATAATCAGATATTTAGGTGGAAGACTGTATTTATATGGATTATTATTTAACACCAGATTGTTCCCAGTTCAGGTTGGAGGTAAAGTTATTGCAGGAAGAGGAAACATTCAGAACAGAGACGATGGGATGAGGACGAACATCACAGATGTTCCTGTTAGTGGAAAACAGATTCGACCAACATTATAGTTGGTGCTATAATGAGAGACCAAAACCTTTCTGACGATCAGAATAAGACATTTAGACGCCATCGGGTGTAAAAAGCTGCTGAACTGAGATGATCAAACCAAAGTTCCCAGAATAAAGATCAATGTTTGTACAGAAAGTTTCCATTGTTCCACATATGATATCGATGGGGCGAAAAATTGTGCTTGTAAATTAGAGAGCAGGAAAGAAGCATTTGTTTGTGGAAATTAGGAAAGTTTCTGGGGAGTTTTTCAATATTTTAGATGCAATGGAGAATAAAATGAAGGCCACCAGGTTTTGAGAATAAATAGTTGGGTATAAAATCCCAGATTGAGGATGGATTTTTAAGAAACTGTTTAATCCAATTTATTTTGAATGTATTGTTTAAGGTTGAAAAATGAGGCCATAGAGTTCAAATGAGTTCGTTAAGATTGATTTTCTGATATAATGAATCCTATTTTCATACAAATCTGTAAAGTATTTTATCAGTGATGTCAGTTTATTTACAGAAAGAGATAAAGCTGGAGGAGTTAAGAGGAACTTCTGCTAAAATCCTTCCTCAAATTGATAAATCTCTCTGAAGCCAAGAATTTAGTTTCTTTTGTATATTTTCTGTAATGGGGTTAAAGTTCAGAGCACTTCTACAGTTTTGACCTGTGTGGCTCTTTGTGCAGATAGCTGACAGTCTTTAGCAGGAATACTGCAGCAGTCCTCAGACCGAAGAAAACACAGAGCTTCAACGGCACACATTTACTAAGTTCCAAACCAAGTTTGTTGAAGAGCAAAGAATTCGCAGAGAAAACTAAAAGAAAAGAAAAAACATTTGCTTAAGTGTCTTGTTTGACAAAAACAAATTGTCATGTTGGGTTCTATATTTCTAGCCCACACAGAACAACACAGGAGAGATTTATAGATCGGTAAATGAATTTATTATGAACACAACAGATGAACGGACAGTAAAGGGTCCGGTCCAGGGAGGGAACGGGATCACAGGGGAATCTGCAAACTCTAAGAGGCAGAGCAGAAGATGGTGAGTTCAGGGTTGTCGGAAACGAGTGTTACTCGATAAACTGGACTGAGCTTACTTGTGGTTCAAAGCTTTGGGCGGGTTTACTGAAATGTCCGGGGTCTCAGTCTCTTTGTGGATCCAGGTGGTTTGATGCTTGACAGAGGATTTACAGGCGGTGAAGCAGGAGTGCGTCAGAGGGCGGACAGGTAGGCTCAGGATCAGCGGGATCAGAGGAGAGGTGCGACTGCCAGTCGTGGAATCCAGGAGGAACTTATAATCACACGGAGAAGGTGAGTCTGGGAACTCGGGTCGGTTCCACGGTGCCACGAGGAAGGGCTAGATCAGAAAACCAGGAAGGATCAGCACAGAGTAGATCCAGGGCGTCACGAGGGATCAACTGAGGACAGCAGGAAAAAATCACTAGCAGGTTCAGGAGGAAACACAGAGACAAACTCAAGGAGGCTCAGAGGTACCGTTACTGGCTAACACTCAGGCAGTCAGCTCCTCTTGAACCTGCGCTGGTGTCGTCACGCACGCCCTCCGACAAGGTGAGGTCAGGCTCCATCTGGTGGTCGAGGGTGAGTATTACGCACAACCACAAACCCACAACGAAAACCAAAGAACCCCGGAACACAAATACATTACATGGTACCACTAACTTCACAAACTAATGCAGCTCTAAACATGTAACTCACTTTGATGTCTAAGGGCTGCAAAGTTTATGGCGGTAAAGTCCGTGTTCTGCTGCCTTTAGCTGTTAGCCTTTAGCCGTTAGCCGTTAGCCTTTAGCCGGTTCTGAAGAATGAGCGCTACAGTCCAGCGTCATAAAGATGAAGAATATCCTCCTCTTCCTCTTGTCCGTCGGATATTTCAGCCCAAAGTGCTGACTGGGGAGACTAGCGACACTTCCTCTGTTTTCACTTTAAATAAAGGCACTAACTCAACATGAACCAAACTATAGTGCCCCCTACTGGGTACTGTGGGTAACAACCTACAATCAGCATATATAATGAAATGGACATTTACAAATTTTATAAATGGAGGATGTGTTACAATTTTAAGGGCTAAAAGTTCACATTTACTACTGTTAAGGTTCAGAAAATGTATCAACTGTATTAATTGCTAAAGAAACCTGAGAAGCAGCTTTTAAGAATAACGTGGTATCGTTGGCTAGTTGACTAATGATAATATCCTTTTCAGCAGTAGTGATACCTTTGAGATAGTTGAGTTTAATGAAATCTGACAGTAATTGATCAAAGAGGAATGGGGACAGCGGGCAACTGGACCCGACGCCCCAGATCTGATCTGGGAGAGAAACCAGGAATTAGCATTTTTATACATGGTTTTGGTTGCTGCACAAAGTAACGGCCGAAACCAAATGTCTCTAATGTTTGAACAATAAAATTATGTTCAAAGGTGTCAAAAACTTTATAAAAATCTAGAAAAAATATCAGGCTGTCATCATGGCACAAATCTGTCAGATCCAACAACAGCCTGATGATGTTAGCTAAATGTCTTTGTGCCATGAAAACATTTTGAGTTTCATCAATTATCAATCAGATGGGTCTTTTTAGGTTTGGGAATTAAAGTCAGAAGGTCACAGAGAGGGAGGAAGAGTTTGGTTATTGATGCTTTCTGCAAACAGCCGGTGGAGGAACGGAGCTAGTTGTTCTGCAAAGGTGATGTAGAGCTGAAGTTATTGATCCTGGAGGTTTATTGAGTTTTAGATGCTTGATGGCAGATACTTCAAGATCACAGCTGAGATCAGGCTCTGAGGACCTGCTGGTGACGTCATCGGGACGACACACACACACACACACACACACATTCAGCAGGATTCAGCAGGAGACAGGGGACGATCACATTTATCTCTTTGGTTGCCATTAATTGATTTAGTTTCAGTAAAATGTGTAAAGAAACTTCCAGATTCAGGTTTATTGTTTTGTGATTCATACAACTCACTGTAAAAAGTAGAGCAATACTTTGCTATTGTTCAGTGATAAAGTTGTTAATGTTAAGTTTTTTAATTGAATTGACTGTGGGTTTGTTCTAATTGAAATAAATATGCAGTTTTGATCTCAGGCCTGTTGAGTTTAACAATAATTCAATTAATCGCAGATAAATTAAAACTATGGACCTCATTTGAATCATCGGCTTTATCGTTCCTCTTTCTGTTGATGTCACTGAATGAAAAAAGGCTCAGCTCCGGTGACCTCCACTGACCTCCACTGACCTCCACTGACCTCCACTGACCCTCCATTCCTCGTTTCCTCAGTGTAATGTCCAGTTCACACACACGATCTCAGAGCTGTCGACCCATTTTCACAACCTCAGAGACCACACATCAGCCCACAGAAATCCCAGGTATAACTGAGCCGTGTGGTTCCAGCAATGGGCACAAAATAATGGCTACAAGTCCAGTTAACTAAAACCAGGCATTAATCAAGCTCCAGTCCTGCAGGTGTTAATGAGCCACAGGTACAAAACACTGGAATGAAACGGCTTCATGACCTCCTGCAGACTGGACCGGTTCTCCAGAGCCTTCATGACTCATTATGTCCAGGTGGTATATTAAATATATACAAGTATATTCATGACTAGTCTGACTTACAGCATGTTCAAATTTAACATTCTTGGTACATTAATTTTGACCAGAGTTACAGGGCCCCTAGTGGCCCTATGCAGCCGCTGAGCTTGGTTATGCCTTTGGCTGGCCCTGTGTGTGTGACGCTGTCAGAACAGGTGAACTGTTGCCATGGTGATGCAGCTGCTCTGGTGTTTTAATGAAGCTCAGATCCTGAAGGCCTCCATGTCTCCTAAAGAGACCGACCCCCAGGGACGGAGACGTCCCAGCATGCATCTGTGTCCGCTGGGAGCAGTGTGTGTGTGTGTGTGTGTGGGTGTGGGGGTGTGTGTGTGTGTGCGTGTGTGTGTGCTCAGTGGCCTGGAAGCTGAAGGGAACCCTCCTCAGGAGGTCATACGTGTCCTACTTCAAGATCACAGCTGAGATCAGCCTCTGAGGACCTGCTGGTGACGTCATCGGGACGACACACACACACACACACACACACACACACACAGTCAGGCCAGTGAGAAAACACCGGCCTGACTGAACGTTCTTCACTGCCAGACCTCGACTGTCAGGACTCCATTACCCATAAGCCTCGGGGGCTGGCTGTCCAGCTCACCTGACCTTCAGAAGACACCTGCAGGTGGTCACATGACCGCACAGCGTGTGCTAGTCCTCAGGAATGCTAATGAGGGTGAGATGCTCGTTTCTGTGGCAACCAAATTCAGAGGAGGCTGGAGCTGCATCCCTGTTGCCACGGCAACCTGTGTGGTTCTGGCAGCTGAGGAGCTGAAGTGATTTAGAGCAGGCAGGTCCGATTTCTGCTGCTTCTTCTGCGTGTCTTCTTCTCCGCCTCCTTCCCAGATCAATGATTCGGAACGTTCTTCACTTCCTGTTCCCCAGAAGGTTCCTCACTTCCTGGTGCGGAACGTTAACGTTTGAAAATCTCAGGGTTCCAAACTAAATATTTAATTCACAAGGCAAATATTTAGTTCACAAGCTATTTTCTTAGCTTTCAAATGAAATATTTACTTACAAGCTAAGTATTTAGCTAGCAACCTAAATCTGCAGTTGGCATTTAGATCTAAGTTCAAAATGTATTTTGTTCCAAACTAATTATTTAATTTGCTAACTAAATATCTAACTAATTGCTAACTATGAATTTATGTTGCTAGCTAAATATCTTGTAAGTAAATAGTTTGTAAACTAAACATTTAGCTTGTGAATTAAATATTTAGTTAGGAACCCTGACATTTATACAACTATGAATAACATGTCAAACTATGACTGCAGTAAGAACTGCTGCATTTTGACAGGATAAATAAACCAAAATACAACCGATCAGTTTTTACTGTGTAACTTTACAAACGGTGACCCAGAAAAGGAAATAAATTATAAATATTAGTGAATAAATAAACACTAACCAAAGTTATCACTGGTCCAAATGTTCCGAACTGGACCCAGATAGAACTCCTGGTTCTGGATCGGTCCAGTTTGTTATCACAACCAGACGGTTCTGGTCCAGAACCCAGAATTATCTCTGGTTTCCCAAAACAAGGCGCGCGAACACCGACGTCGCGCGCAAGCTCTTCTCGTCTCGGGAGCGCGCGCCGCAGACCCAAGGACAGAGCGGCGCGCGCGCGAGCATCAGGTCACCTGAAAGTCCTCCGTCATCGAGCCCGACCAGAACCGGGAGATCCGGTTCGGAGCCGATGGACCGGCGCTGAAGCAACAGGACGAAGCGGAACCGAGTCCGCGGTCCGGTTCTGGACGCGGACTGACACAGAACCCAACCCAGTCATCTTTGCTGTCACCGAACCGACCGACATCAGAACCGAGCCGACGCCGGATCAACGGGAGAACGGCGGAACCAGAACCAGAACCGGGACCTGGACCTGTAGCTGCAGCTGCATCAGTGAGTGTCTCGCTTTCTGTTCAGGGTTCTGGTTCTGTGATCTGGTACCGGTTCTGATCAGGTCCAGAGGTCCCGCTGGGTCTAGGGGTCCCGGTTCGGTTGGGTTCGGTCGGGCTTCATCCTCTGTTTGGATCTGGATCCCATGTGTTCCGGTTCTGATGGTTTTATTTCTGCTATTTGCTTTAAAATATTTGAAATAAAATCTTTCACTTCAGATGAATTAAATGATGATTTAAGGATCTTTTTAATATTTATATTAAAATGTGAAAACAAACAAAGTTGTGCAGAAATGTTGAAATGATTCATAAACTTTAGTAAAATATCAAAATATCAAGCAGATTTGGACAAATCATGTTCAGATTATTAAACAGCAAACATGAATATAATCTGATTAAAACTGTTGGTAAAATCATAAAATAATCATTTTCGTTCAGATTGTTTCCTGATTTAAACATTTAAAGGGTTTTCAGGCGGTTCTGGTTCTTCGTGGTCGTCAACATGAAGAGATGAGACAGTTTTATAAGCAGCAGCTGGAATATTAAGAAACATCAGAGATTTTGTTTCCACCTCCGAGTAACGATGTTTTCAATAAACTTTATGTTTTATATTTACATCCATCATTCAGCTGAAACTGGAGCCGGCTCGTCAAACGCATCACTTCCTGCTGGTTGGAATGATTGCTGGAATAAAAGAGCCGGTTGACCTCCTGACCTCTGCTGGTCCTCCTGGTTGGACAGCCAGCAGAGGTCAGAGGTCACAGGAAGTGATCAGCAGAAGCAACACTTTGATCAAATTGTTTTACTTTACCCGGATTCTGATTGGTTCCTGCTCTGATCACCTCCTTTAATAACTCATGAGTGCACCTCCTTATGCTGACCTCTGACCTTATAAACCCCAATCCTAAAAATGAATCAACTTTATTAGAATGGAACATTTCAGCAACAAGACAATTCAGTGTTTTACATAATAAAAAGATCAATTATGAAACAGATAAAGCCCCGCCCTAACCCTGAAGCCCCGCCCTAACTCTGAAGCCCCGCCCTAACCCTGAAGCCCCACCCTAACTCTGAAGCCCCGCCCTAACCCTGAAGCCCCGCCCTAACCCTGAAGCCCCGCCCTAACCATGAAGCCCCGCCCTAACTCTGAAGCCCCGCCCTAACCATGAAGCCCCGCCCTAACCCTGAAGCCCCGCCCTAACCATGAAGCCCCGCCCTAACCCTGAAGCCCCGCCCTAACCATGAAGCCCCGCCCTAACTTTGAAGCCCCGCCCTAACTTTGAAGCCCCGCCTCAAACACATAAAAAACACATTAAATGTAAACTCCAGCTCCAACAAATAGACCACGGGGATCCAGATGGAGGGCTGGAAGCATCAAAATGTCTAAGGTCTGAGTCCTGTACGGTTCTTCCAGCCGTTCTAGTGGGCAGAAAGATAAACGTTGTTTTTGTGTTTCGATGGTAGTCGGATACAAAGGAGTTAATTTTAAAAACTACCTGAAAAAAGAGGAGAAAAGTGGATTAACAAGCTAAAACCAGGAGGAGTGAAAACTAACAACCAGAGTTTGAAGCCAGTTTCTAACAGGCAGCGATGTTTAAATTGTATTTTCAGACGTTTTATTAGACATTTACTTAGAAAGACCAGCATTCATATGCGAGGTCAAATATTATTTTCTGCCCTAGCTTGGTTGTTCTCAGAGCGCTAACGTTGTTAGCAGCTAGCTCAGACAGAAAATATAATGTTTATTCAGCTAAAGAAGCAAAATAAATGAAACATAAGCTAGCTGCCGTATGAACCGTTCCCACTCGGTTCATGGGGTTCTGGAGGTCGGAGCCGACAGTTGGACCTGAATCTACGACTCAACACTAACATACAACTCCAGCATGAATCTGGTTTACAGAAGCTAAATAAATGGTTTACTAGGAGATCCAGGCTCATAGAGATAACATGGGTTAGCTTGTTGTTAGCGGTAGCATCGTTATCATGGACTAACTACTTAAAGTAGCACAATTCCTCAGTCACCTGACAGAAACAAGTCCACAGCCATTTAAAGCTTCTTTTGATCCTAAATTTGACCCAAAATTAAACTAAATGATTTTATCCTCCAGCCCTCTTCCTGTCTGTCCATGACGTGTTTCCCTCCTCCTCTCCCCAGTGGCGGCCCGCGGCGTGCTGCTGCTGGCCGCGCTGCACTGCTGTTCGGTGGCGCTGTGCGGCTGCGAGCCGCGCCTGGTCAACGTGGGCGCCGTGCTGAGCCAGAAGCGCTACGAGCAGGTGTTCAAGGACGCCGTGACGCAGGCCAACGACCTCTACGGCAAGGACAAGTTCAAGATGAACGCCATCTCCGTCACGCACAAGCCCAACGCCATCCAGATGGCGCTGTCCGTCTGTGAGGACCTCATCTCCAACCAGGTGAACTGCCGCATGACCGGTTACCATGGCAACGGCTACCTGGCCACGTTTCAGCTGGGAAACAATATGGCTGCGATTCTTCACAAACGTTGCTGCTCTAGTAAGATCAGCTAAGATACGATTAGCTAAAATGATAGGGTTAGCTACAGTGATGCTGTTAGCATGTGGGCTAACATCACTAGCATGTTGACTGATGAACTGAGAGTTCGGCTCCCTGACAGACCTTTGACCTCCAGCAGATTTGTGTTAACAGAATGAGATCTAAATGATCTGCCGCTGAAACAAGGAGACATTTTGGTTTAACCAGACAAATATTATCATGAGTTTTATGTCTTATTAAAATCAGAAACTTGCAGTTCCTTGTTTCTGCAGATTTCTCTCCTGCCTTTAGATCCAGTTTATTCGGTTTCCTTTCTCTGTGTCTGATCCTGATTAAATGGTTTTCAGCAGGTAAAACGATAACAGTGGATGTTGTGACATTCGGCTCTCTGTGGTTATTTATTTCTGCAGCGTTTTAAACGGCTGGCTGTGTGACAGTCTCCGTCTGGGTTTGTTCAGGGACTCAGAGATGTTTGCTGAAACATTAATACTTCATGAATATGATTAGAATAACACGAGGAACAGAAGCAGAAGTGACAGAATGAGTTCACACGAAGAGTTTTCTTCCTATTTCACCTGATCTGAAACCTCCGAGTGGCCGTCAGTCTGAGAGGAAGCGGCCCGCTGGGAGCAACGCAGCGCCGCATGAAAGACGCGCCACACGCATCAAGAGACGGAGAGCGGCTCCAGGCGGGAAATCAGAGCTGCTCTAAATATAACCGCACAAACAGACGCTCTGCAAAAGACACAAATAAAGGTTCTGAAAGAGCCTGCAGAGAACCAAGCTGCTGCTGGAAACCTGAACAGAACCGGACCAGGCGGCTCCTCACCACAGGAGGAACATGGAGGAAACGAGGCCAACATGGCGGCGTGTCGGCCAGAGAGACGGCTGTCAGATTAACTTGCTCTCCTGTAATCTGCCGTTCTCCCAGAGCAGCCAGGAGGGATTATCCAGACGCTTTTAATCCAACAGTTTCTCACTCCCAGAATGCCACAAGTCTGACTTCCCTCATCCTGAGCCAGAAATCCTCCGGAAATCAGCCTCAGCTTGGCTGGAAGCTGAGGGAACAGCTTCCAGCCAAGCCGCCACGCACCAGCGCCCCCTGCTGTGAAAGGTCAAGCGTCTTGCCCAAGGGCACAACGATACAGGCGGACGGAGCGACCCACCGGTTGCAGGTGGAGCTCCTCCCACCATGGTGACAACAGTCAGATCCAGCAGGAGATCTGGCTTGGAAAGAGTCGCATCTCATTTTAAAAAGTTTAGATCCGGTAGCACAGGGAGTCAAACTAGCATCCTGCAGGTTTTAATGAGCCTCAGGTACAAAAACACTGGAAGGAAACGGCTTCATCACCAGAGTGGACCGGTTCCTTAATGAGCTCATTATGTCCAGGTGGTGCAGCAGAGGCTCATCCCAACTCCAGGACTGGAGTTTGACGCCCTGCTGTAGCAGAACTGCTGCCTTGCTGCAGAAACGTAATGAGTTTGAATCCCAACCTGTAGTCCTTTACATGCTAGCATTGAGCTAACACAAATATAGCATGGAGCTAACAAGGAGCTAGCGTGGAGCTAACACAAAGATAGCATGGAGCTAACAAGGAGCTAGCGTGGAGCTAACACAAAGATAGCATGGAGCTAGCATGGAGCTAACAAGGAGCTAGCATGGAGCTAACACAAAGATAGCATGGAGCTAACAAGGAGCTAGCGTGGAGCTAACACAAAGATAACAAGGAGCTAGCATGGAGCTAACACAAAGATAGCATGGAGCTAACACAAAGATAGCATGGAGCTAACAAGGAGCTAGCGTGGAGCTAACACAAAGATAGCATGGAGCTAGCATGGAGCTAACACAAAGATAGCATGGAGCTAACAAGGAGCTAGCGTGGAGCTAACACAAAGATAGCGTGGAGCTAACAAGGAGCTAGCGTGGAGCTAACACAAAGATAGCGTGGAGCTAACAAGGAGCTAGCGTGGAGCTAACACAAAGATAGCGTGGAGCTAACAAGGAGCTAGCGTGGAGCTAACACAAAGATAGCGTGGAGCTAACAAGGAGCTAGCATGGTGTCTCTGTCCATCAGAGAGGTTGCAGTTATTATTCAGCAAAATGAAAGTAAATAAATCAAAGCAGTGATATTTCATGGTTTCATATATTAGCAGAGCCACTTGTGGCTCCACAGCTGCATTTCCAAGCTTAAGACTTTTTAAGACAATATGCATGAAATCAGAATAAAACATTTCTGTTAAAGTCAGAGGTCAGAGGTCGTTAACAGAATATTTTCCGTATTTGTTTTTTTAAACAACGGGAGGAAAATTGAAGGCCAGATAACAGCCGTGACTGGGAACACATTCTAGGCTTTATAAAGATTTCACCGCAGAGAAAACTAAAACCAACCCATAAAACAATCCTCACTGAATATCGTCTCATGGACTCTGGAGTAAAAGCGTCTTTCTGACCGGAGCTGACGGTGTGTTGAAGAGTTACGGACCGGCGCCTCGCAGCATCAGGTGAGGACGCCGCCGCAAACCTTCGGCGGTGATCTGGACCCAAACGCTGCAGCCAGTCGTAGAAAGAAGAATCAGCCAACAAAACATCCAAATCCAAAGCAAACCGGAAACCTGAGGGAACAGCAGGTGAAGGGAAGAGACGATCGGGTGACGAGACGGAATGAATGAATGAATGAATGAATGAATGAATGAATGAATGACCTCATCGTTATTACCAGCAGCAGCTCTGATCCTCTGGTCACTGCAGTCAAAACGCTGCCAGAAAGTAAAGTCATACCTGGCTCTTAAAGGGACAGTACCCATAAAGTAGAAGCAAATAAAACAGCTGCGTTCCACTTTCTGAGGGGAAGTACGGAGGGCAATCCGTGCCTTCTGATTGGCTACCATCGATTTCAGGTGGGAGCGGTCCGACGTTCTCCCGACTGGACCCGATCAGTCCCAACACACTGCAGGATGATCGGTTCCGATTATCACAAGCGACAATCTTAGAATGCAGAAGGTTCTGAGGTTGTCGGGAAAAACACGTGTAGAGTGAACTGGACGAAAACCCAGAACCCAGAACCCAAAACCAGAACCCAGAACCTAAAACCCAGAACCCAAAACCAGAACCCAAAACCAAAACCAGAGTTCTGACAGCTTTGGCTGAAATGGCGCCTTTAGAATGTGCTAATGATTTTTTTTAAAAATCATGATAAAAGCCACAACCAGACCCCAGAGGGCAGACGGGTCTGACCTGACCCATGAACTGGACCGGTCTGACCTGACCCATGAACTGGACGGGTCTGACCTGACCCATGAACTGGACCGGTCTGACCTGACCCATGAACTGGACCGGTCTGACCTGACCCATGAACTGGACCGCTGATCCAGCAGATTTGCCTTCAGGAAAGGCTGAACGTTCAAACTGCATCGTTTCATTTCATTTATTTAAGTTATTGGGCCTCAGTCAGTGGTTTGTGTCACTATGGAGAGAAAGTTATTTATCTTCTGAGTGATGGATCTGGATTCCCGGATCAATGGGGTGAATATTAACTAAATATTAATATGATTGATTTGACGGGTAAAAATAGAACATGATCGATTGTTTTTCATGCTGTTGATAAGAGATAACAGAAAGTCTAGCGCGACCTTAAAGTGTAACGTTTTCACGAAGCTGAAGTTGGCTAAAGGGCGATTCCACCTCATTTTTCACTGCCTTCCGCATCTTTCATCAACTCCAGTTTAAAAACTCAAACACCTGGACTGGATTATTCTGCTCTAATAGCAGAATATTTAAATCCATGTTTGGGATTTGTGAAACTTCACTACAGTTTAGATTACTAGTCAAATTTGTTCCATGCAGTTTTTATCAAATTCAATTCTAATTCAAAAGCACTTTATTATTCCCAAAGGGAAATGAAATGTTGGTGTGACTCATTAAAGAGTTATTGTACATGGTGATGGCTGTTGGAAGGAAAGATTTCTGCAGCGTCTGTTAAATGAAGTTTCACAAAAAGGTTTCATGAATCATAAAAATTGTTCTAAATATTTAGAGCAGAATAATCCAGTCCAGGTTTTGTAGTTTTGGAGCTGCAGCAGTTCTAGTTGGATCCTGATGCAAACAGTTGATAAAATCAACCTGGTTTGTCATCAGGAAATCTTCTTCTTCTGCAGGTGTACGCTATCCTGGTCAGCCATCCTCCACAGTCCAACGATCACCTGACTCCAACGCCCGTCTCCTACACGGCCGGGTTCTACCGGATCCCGGTGGTCGGCCTGACGACTCGCATGTCCATCTACTCTGACAAGGTCAGCCGGGTCCGCCTGCTGCAGCGGGTCTCACGTTTCACCAGCTGATGAGTCCGGTGTTCCTCAGAGCTCTGTACTAGATACTGTGTTGGGAGGGACTGGAACAGATCAGAAAAGCTTCGTTTAGTTTGGCTAAGAAGATACACTAACCTAACTGAGGGTTAGCTAAGATAAGCTAAGCTAAACTGGCTAAGCTAGTATGATAAATTCAGGTTAGCTAAGTGAGCTAAGAAAAGTTTGTGTTGGTTAAACTAAAGAAAAGCTAATCTAAGGTTAGCTAAGGTGAGATATTAATTGATGCTGCTGGATGAACTAAACTCAAAACAAGCTAAGCTAGCTGGTTGGTTGAGCAAAGATTAACTTGAATTGATCATGTTTGGTAAATTAAGCTAAAATAACCTGAGGTAAATATTAAATCACTGTGAGTTAGTTTAAAGCAGCACAAGAAGTGAAGCCTAAACCCGACCCGATGAGCAGCAAAGGTCACATCAAGGTCACGACTCTACGCAGCATTTAGGGCACAAAGACTTCAAGACCTGAAAGATCCATCATCCTGCATCGGCTACCTGTGTTAGCATGTGTTAGAGTGTTAGCATGTATTAGCGTGGGTTACTGTGTTAGCATGTGTTAGCATGTGTTACTGTGCTACTGTGTTAGCATGCTAACACAGTAGCACAGTAGAATATAATTTTATATTCAAGGTCATATGATCCAGTTTCCCAGTCTCTTCCCTGAAATGGGAGCAAACTGGACTCTGAGACTTTCTCAGGTTTATAAAACTGTTGATGGCGAGATCAGGCCAGAGCATCCCAGTAGTCCCATCACTCCCAGTACTCCCAGTTCTCTCCCGTTTGTGGCTCAGAATTCAGAGAAGTGAGATCTTAGCGTTCCGCTTTGGTTC
The DNA here is from genome assembly GCA_010277075.1 of Poeciliopsis retropinna. Classification (NCBI taxonomy): domain Eukaryota; kingdom Metazoa; phylum Chordata; class Actinopteri; order Cyprinodontiformes; family Poeciliidae; genus Poeciliopsis; species Poeciliopsis retropinna. Next base: position 395,356 of record VMRM01000001.1, read on the forward strand.
TTCCTCGTGCTCCTCTTCCTCCTCGCTGCAGAGCATCCACTTGTCCTTCCTGCGGACGGTGCCGCCATACTCCCACCAGGCCCAGGTGTGGTTCGACCTGATGAGGGAGTTCAGGTGGAACCACATCATCCTGATCGTCAGCGACGACCACGAGGGCCGAGCCGCCCAGAAGAAGCTGGAGACGCTGCTGGAGGAGCGGGAGACCAAGGTGAGCAAGGTGCTGGGCGTCACCCCGGCAACCGGTCGCCATCGTCACGGCTTCACCTGCAGGCTCCATGTGGCACACCTGTTGACAGAAGTAATGTGCAGATTATTCATCTGGGTACATGTGAAGCAATGTTTTACAAATCAGTTCTGATCAGAAAGGTTTGGCAGTTTGGACCAAAGAAAGTGAGAAAATAATCATTTCTACCAAATAAACGACTGCATAAATATTCACTGAGCTAACTCCTAAATGTGCAGCTATCCAAAGATGTTTGAAAAAATGTAAACATCAGACCCGACTTGTTCAACTTTTCTCTGCCGCTCCTGAAGAAGTCCGACTGGGATGATGATCTGTTTCCTGTTCTTCTAATTCTGCACTACGTTTGCTGTGAATTCAGCTATTTTCTAACAGTCACGATGCTCTTGGGGTCACATCAGGGTCAGCTAGGGGTCACATCAGGGTCAGCTAGGGGTCAGCAGCCTGATTGGTTGGAAGGCCGAACTCCAGGCTGTAGGTCTTGTGAGTCTTATCGCCACCTGGTGGTAGCTGTAGACATTACAACCAGCTGGTGGTTCTACCAGTGAAGTTCATCTCCTGTTGTAGCTTTGTGTTTCACATGTACCTTGGAGTTCACATGTGAATGAACACATTAAGACGTGTAAATCTGCACATGTTTCTGTCTACATGAAGGTACATGTTGGGAGCCCAGATAGCAGTGGTGGGCCCCGTTTCGCTAATCCGCTAACACCAGAACTAATTACTAGCTTAGCATTTTAGGCCCTTTGCTAACTGTCTAAACACTCAACTTGCCCTAAATTATTTTTTCTAGAAAAATAGTAAAGCTGTTTTGTAAACTTTCAGCATAATAAAGTTTGACATCTGTGTTTTGGTTATCAGCTGTTCTCCAAATAGCAAGACGTTTCTATTCATACTCTTAATTTGAAGGGGCTGTTTAATCAGAAGTTTTGTTTCCTGTTCCTGCCTGCCTTCCAAGTATACAACAAATGAACGAAGGAAGCACACACAACACTAACAGGAACAAACCACCAGACGTGTTAGCTAAACAAATACATGCAAAAACTCAGTTGTGATTTGTTCTCCACATGCTAATAACTGCAGCTCCAACAGGGCCAGTCAGTTAGCAAAACTCTACAGCTTTAAAACTGAAACCACAAGTTAAAGTCAGATCCACAGAATCACTTCCTGAAGGTAAGAGTGTAATGACAGAGGAGACCTTGAAGAGGCGCTATGCTAGGTTGTAACACATGATGTGTCTTGGACACATGGGGCTATCAACATGGATGGATTCATCACTTTAGCATTAGCTTCTGCTAATTATCATGTTGTTATACCACTTTAGCATTAGCTTCTCCTAATTATCATGTTGTTATACCACTTTAGCATTAGCTTATGCTAATTGTCTTATCATATCACTTTAGCATTAGCTTATGCTAATTGTCATGTTATCATATCACTTTAGCGTTAGCTTATGCTAATTTTCATGTAAAGTAATGATAGTTATCATTGTGGCGCTTTAGCGTAGCTCATGTTTCTGATTGGTGCTTTAGGGTTAGCACAGCTAGCTTTAGCTGACCGTGCCCACCACTGCCAGACAGAAATAAACGTGTTTGTTCACAGAGCATGGAAACGTGGTGTGTGAAGTTTCCACTGCATGGCTGAGAGAGGCCTTCATCAAACCCAACAGTTTTCTTTCATTCCTCCATCTCTGCCTCAACCCGTCTACGTCCATGGATCTATACCTCATCTTCCCTCGTCTTCATCCCTCCATCATCTTCCTGACTTCCTGCTGGACGCGTCATCTCAGCATCTCCATCATCAGCTTCCTGTTCATTCAGGATGATTCTGTTGATCTCCACCAAGGTTGTTTACCTGCCGGTTTGTTTCCATGGCTCAGGGAGACGGACGAGTCGGACAGCGCCGCGGTCCGGTTGCTTTCATAAGGCTGTGATTCAGAGAGAGAACTGCTGCAGGAAGTGGCATCGGCCTTCTTCCTGGTTTCTGAAGTTCTGATCCGTTCTGAGATCCAGACCCGGAGAAACGTGTCATGATGCACGTTCAGACTAAATATTAGTGGACCGGTGTTTTTTTCTGTCAGTATTTATTGTTTCTCTTATAAAACAATATCTGTTTGTAAATGTTTATGCTCAAAACATGTTCTATGGTTTTGACAATTTGGACCCAACCCTACTGGTTTTACTGGACCTCATTCTGGTTCAGACTACCTGTTGGTTCTGACTCTGGATTTGTTGATGTTCGCTGGTTCAGAGTGGTTTTGGTTCCTGACATCCTGGTTTTGGTGTTGTTGGCTGAAAGCTGCCATCTTGACATGAGGATTGTTCTTCTGGACTTGCTGGTCTTGGTTCTGGGTTGTAGGTTCTGATTGGGACATTCTAGAGTTGACTCTGGAGCATTTGCTATGATCTGATGAACTAAAGTTTGACCTTTAAAGTCCAGATCTGTTGCTCTTGTCCAGGATTCCCTTGTTCTGACTCTAGATGATCCCTGTTAAAGCTGTTGGTTCTGGATCCTAACATCGGCAGGTCCGATAGGAAAGCAAATAGCCTTTCCTGTTGGACTTTTCTGCGGCTCTTGATTTTGTGTCTGGCAGTCTTGACAGAAACTGGTGCTGATCTTGAGACCTTGTGGAAACTTGCTGACTGTCGTCCTGAATGACGTTATTCTGGTTCTTGATTGCTGGTCTTGACCAGAACCCACTGGTTTAACCGGTTGGCTGGCAGAACTCTGGACTCTGGACCTACTGATGTCTGTAATGACCTTCTGGTGACACTGGAAGGTTTGGACTCTGAAAACCTTTGGTCCTGCAGGCTTTGACTGGAACCTGGGCTGTCTTTACTTCTAGTGGTTTCAGCTCTCAGGTTGGTTCTGAGATCCAGACCCGGAGACCCTGGTTCCTCCAGGACCAGGACTTTTAGAGTTTCATGAATGAATTGGCATTTTATTGGCTAACAGATGTAGATTACTGTCAGGTTCTGGTCTTGGTCCAGGTAGCTCACCTAATGGGTTTGTACAGGTATCTATGGGACGTCTTGTCTCTGGACTTACTGGTACTGACTGGTACCGACTAGTACCGATTGGTACTGATTGGTACTGACTGGTATTGTCTTCTTTTAGACTTCAGGTTTGTCTGTTCTGGAACACGCTGATCCAAATCGTCACCAGTTTGTCTACAGACTGGACTTGGTGGTTTGTCTGGTCCGGTGGGTCCAGGTAGAGCACAGACCTGCTCTTGGACCTCGTCTTGGTGGAGGTTTGACTTTGTTTCATCTTCTTTGAGTTGAGCTGATTCTTCTTCTCTCTGCGGACTCATGGCATGGTTTCAGCCCTTCAGCTCCATCTGCTGTCTGGTTTCTCATCACCTCGACTCTGACGGAGATCAGAGCCGCACAAACACACCTCAGCTGCTTCCTGCGTCCGTCACGTCTGCTTTGTGTCGCCGCTGATCACAGGAAGTATGACAGGAAGAGGTCAACGACCCGCTGAGCTCAGACTAGCCGATCTAACCTCCAGTTACAGACTGAGAGGTTAAAGGTCAGGAGGTCAGAGCAGGATGAATGTTCTGGACGAAGTCGGTGAGCAGAGCTGCAGCTGAGCAACATGGACACATCCGCTCAGGGGAAAAGGGACCCGGATATGGCACGGATGACCTTTGACCTAGATCACAGTGGCCGGGCGGTCCGGTCCGTCTGATGGTATCGGCTCGGTTCTGGATGCTCTCTATTAGGATGGGCTTTTATTTTGAAACCCCTCAGAATAAAAGCCCATAATAATTGCACTTCATGTTCATGAAGGAGACTGTGTGTGAATCTGCACCAGTCAGGCAGAACATTATGACCACTGGCAGGTGAATAGAAGCGTTTAGCTGGCAGAACCACGGAAACATCAGGGGCAGAACGGAAACCGTTACGAAGATTCGCAAAACTCGTGGCATCCTAACGAGATAAAAGCCTTTCTTATCTTCACGGCTCTGTCATAACAAGATAAACAAATTATGAAAACAAGAAAGTTTCTCCTTTTAATAACCGGTTGTTAGCATCCTACCCTTACCTTAGCGTCCCACCTTTAGCTCCCAGCCGTTAGCATCCGAGCCGTTAGCATCCGAGCCGTTAGCATATCCGTTTGGAGGCGCGGGAAGCACTGCAGGAATTCCTGCGTGTGGATTCATGTTTAATGAGTTGAATGTTTGGGGCGGACTGAGCGCCGCTGCCCCGCCGCAGCACATTAGCATCACAGGGCTGGAAGTCGCAGCTTGTTAACAGGACAGATCTGAGTTTTTCTGCTGAAGTCTGTTTGGTCCGACTCATCGCTTCTGAAGGTTTTCATTATAAATCAGTCCGACAGGTGAGCCCATCTAGAAATATTCCTGCTCTCTGCACACCTGCAGCCAGATTTACACCTGACAGCGAACAGGAAGGCCGCGGATCATCCTGCAGGTTCAGCAGCTGTAAACTCAGCTCCGCTCGGATTGGACGGCCGGATGCCCCCAGGATGTTTAAAACAATCTCTTCATGCAGAACAAACACAGCAACAGTGACCTCATGTTGTGGTACAGAGGGCCGTAAATTATGAAGACTGTGGTGGAGGCCTGGCTCAGATTTCCTAACGCATGTTCTGTGAAGTATTTATGAGCCGTCAGTACCTTACCAGCAGCTATGCAGGTTTTATGGAGCGGTCAGTCGGCTTCAGCAGATATCAGAAACAGCTTGAGCTTTGCGGTATGGTGGAGATGAAACCATTACTGGGCTCCGATTGGACCCGATTTGTCCGATGAGACCAAACCTCCAGGACAGACGCCTGCTAGCCCGCTAACAGCAAAGCTAATTTTTCACTTTGTGCTTTAGCATTTTTGCTAGCTTTGAAAATGTGAATTTTCAAAGAAGAAATTAGAGTTCTTCTAGTGGTGAGATGTTTATATTCAAGTCAGTCTACGCGACAAGTCCATTTCTGCTCTTCTCTCTTTGTAAGTAAACAAATTACAAGTATACAAAAAAGAATAGAAAAAAACAAGCAAATGCAGAAGAATACAAACACGTTGTTAATTAACCAAATGCAGGCAAAAATTCACCCACGTGAAAAGTATTGAGACCTGAATCCTCCTCAACATAAAGGTTAGCTCTTTACGCCGTTAGCATTAGCTTTCACCCTTTGCTAGGTAGAAATAGCTCTTCAGAGTCAACAGAGATAATATTAATCATCAGCACTTTAGCATTAGCTAAGGTTTATGATAAGTGCTTTATCATTAGCTAAGCTAATGTTTATGATTAGCACTTTAGCGTTAGTTAAGTTAAAGTTTATGATCAGTGCGTTAGCATGAGCTAAGCTAAAGTTTATGATAGGCGCTTTAGCTTTTCTGTTAGCGGTGCCCACCACTGCCTGCTGTAAATGACGTGCTGCAGGTGAGGAACTGAACTGCCTGAGCTCTTCCTTTAATTAGGCAGAACTTGATTTGGTCCGGTTCGGAACCAGAACCAGAGAACTACCAGCATGAACTTCGTTGAAGCAGAACAGCAGAGAAAACATGTCGATAAAAATGAACCTGATCAACAATGAATGATTATTTCTGATTGTAAATCAATATGCTGATCATATTGCCATGGAAACATCAGGGTTTGGAGCAGCAGGTGTTATGATTTTGTTCTTTTCATGTTGCACCGGACACTAATGACATCACCCAAAAGGTTAAAGGTCGCAGCTGAGAGACAGAGGAAAGAAAGAAATAGGCAGACATTACAGCTGAACTCGCACTGATTGCCGATGTTATCGCCATGGCGACAGTGTGGCGAGCCGTCGGCCGGGCAGCGGAGGCTCTGCGGTGTGTTTGCCTCTGACTCCGTCGTGAAGCAGAAGAAGAATCATTGTTGATGCTTTGCTGTCTATAATCTCTGTCTGCATATTTTCTCTGCACATCACTGTCAGACTAAAAACAGGAACTATGAAAACCTCGACCAACAGAACTTTGACTTCAGGAGAACACCCAAGGTAGAAACTTGCATGGTGAAATGATGCACGCCGCCCAACCAATCTCTGAGCTCGCCCAGTAGCCGACACCAGTTAGCCCCGCTCACCCGCCCAGACCCAACCCGGCTCCAGAGACAGACTCCTGTCCCGGTGGCACGTTTTCTCTCCACATCTCTTTTCGTTTGGTTTTTCATGACTCCTGCACACAGAGAATGGGTTCGCACTGCCAGGAGAGACGCCCTTCCTCTCCCTCCTCTTCCTCCCCAGTTTTCCTCATGTGAAGGGTTGCATGCAGCCAGGCTGATGCTTGGCTGACGACCTCTGCCCTCCAGGATCCTTTCACTCCTCCTTTTCTGTTGAGAAATGAACCACTCTCTCCTCCTTCTTTTTTCTGAACCTTTTTTTAAGTTGCAGTTGCATCAGCGCGCTCTAACATGCACGTCCCTGATTGGTTGGTTGGAGTCAGCTTGCATGTGCCGCCACGCCCTCCCTTATTTTGATTCAGGCTTTGCCTTTGAGTTTCCTTTCAGTTCAGCAGATCTTTGACTCCTTCTGCCTCCATCTGTTTGCTCCGTCCTCCTCCGTGGCAGCATGGTCGCTGCTGGGGGTCGGGTTGGTCATGAGGGAGGCGGATCCAGGAGCTAATGATTCCTGTCCTATGATGTGTTGTGTGGTGTTGTTCTGCCGTGTCTCTCCCTGTCCCTCGCTGGGCCCGGTCCGTCGGCGCCGCGGTCCTCCAGGCGGAGAAGGTGCTGCTGTTCAGCCAGGACACCAACCTGACGGCGCTGCTGCTGGAGGCCAAAGACCTGGAGGCTCGAGTCATCATCCTGTCGGCCAGGTGAGCGCCACCCTGAGGCTGGGGCCGGTAGGAACTGCTGCTCATCAGGAATCATAAATCAATCAGCATCTCAGCTGATTAAACTCATTTTAAGAGTTTTTGAAAATCAAACTGACACTTTGCTGAACATGGGAACACTGACGTTGACCATGATTCAAATTTAATTTCTAACCAAAAGAGCAAAGCAAATACTAACCGGTGGATAGAAATTTTCAGAAGAAATTTAAAATGTGTTTGTGGTTTCAGGTCCTAATCAGTCAGGACTCAGGCTTGAGCACTAAAGATGTTTTATTTTGCCACATCATAAAAATGCCCCAAAAAAACAGAACTCATGTTTAGAAGGATGCTAATGATAAGATGCTAACGTAAGCTAATGGAGCAAGTGATGGACTGGAGAGTTTCTTCCAACAGCTGCACAGTTTCCACCACATCAGGGAAGACAACTTCCTGTCTGTTTTTGCCAACTTCCTGTCTGTGTTTTAGTACTTCCTGTCTATGTTTTAGTACTTCCTGTTTGTTTTTGTTAACTTCCTGTCTGTGTTTTAGTACTTCCTGTCTGTTTTTGTTAACTTCCTGTCTGTGTTTTAGTACTTCCTGTCTGTTTTTGTTAACTTCCTGTCTGTGTTTTAGTACTTCGTGTCTGTTTTGTCAACTTCCTGTCTGTTTTTGTTAACTTCCTGTCTGTGTTTTAGTACTTCCTGTCTGTTTTTGTTAACTTCCTGTCTGTGTTTTAGTACTTCTTGTCTGTTTTTGCCAACTTACTGTCTGTGTTTTAGTACTTCCTGTCTCTGTTTTAGTACTTCCTGTGTGTTTTTGTTAACTTTCTGTCTGTGTTTTAGTACTTCCTGTCTGTTTTTGTTAACTTCCTGTCTGTGTTTTAGTACTTCGTGTCTGTTTTGCCAACTTCCCGTCTGTGTTTTAGTACTTCCTGTCTATGTTTTAGTACTTCCTGTCTGTTTTTGTTAACTTCCTGTCTATGTTTTAATACTTCCTGTCTGTTTTTGCCAACTTCCTGTCTGTGTTTTAGTACTTCCTGTCTGTTTTTGTTAACTTCCGGTCTGTGTTTTAGTACTTCCTGTCTGTTTTTGCCAACTTCCTGTCTGTTTTTGTTAACTTCCTGTCTGTGTTTTAGTACTTCCTGTGTGTTTTTGTTAACTTTCTGTCTGTGTTTTAGTACTTCCTGTGTTTTTGTTAACTTCTTGTCTGTGTTTTAGTACTTCCTGTCTGTTTTTGTTAACTTCTTGTCTGTGTTTTAGTACTTCGTGTCTGTTTTGCCAACTTCCCGTCTGTGTTTTAGTACTTCCTGTCTGTGTTTTAGTACTTCCTGTCTGTTTTTGTTAACTTCCTGTCTGTGTTTTAGTACTTCCTGTCTGTTTTTGTTAACTTCTTGTCTGTGTTTTAGTACTTCCTGTCTGTTTTTGTTAACTTCTTGTCTGTGTTTTAGTACTTCGTGTCTGTTTTGCCAACTTCCCGTCTGTGTTTTAGTACTTCCTGTCTATGTTTTGGTACTTCCTGTCTGTTTTTGTTAACTTCCTGTCTGTGTTTTAGTACTTCGTGTCTGTTTTGCCAACTTCCCGTCTGTGTTTTAGTACTTCCTGTCTATGTTTTAGTACTTCCTGTCTGTTTTTGTTAACTTCCTGTCTATGTTTTAGTACTTCGTGTCTGTTTTTGCCAACTTCCTGTCTGTGTTTTAGTACTTCCTGTCTGTTTTTGTTAACTTCCGGTCTGTGTTTTAGTACTTCCTGTCTGTTTTTGCCAACTTCCTGTCTGTTTTTGTTAACTTCCTGTCTGTGTTTTAGTACTTCCTGTCTGTGTTTTAGTACTTCCTGTCTGTGTCTGTGTGCTTGCAGTGAGGATGAAGCCACGGCCGTGTACAAAGCGGCCCGTCAGCTCAACATGACCGGTTCTGGCTACGTCTGGCTGGTCGGAGAGCGGGAGATGAGCGGGAAAGCTCTGAGCGAAGCTCCCGATGGTAATGCTTTCCTTGCCTTCCTCCTCTTCATCTCTCTCTCTGTCTTCAGCTCTGCTTCCATCCAACGCTCAGACCGAAGCTTTGACCGCAGCTGGTCCGGGCCGGTCGGAACAGCTCAGGTTGGACCCGGTTTGGTCTGTCTCAGTCCTTAAGGGCCGGGGTCCTGCAGGTCCTAAACGTGTTCCAGGTCCGACTGGCCTCAGTGACATGGCTGAGTTACCGCCTCAAGACGCAGTCAGGCTGCCCAGAGTCCTGCTAACCAGCTGAGCGTTTGACTCAGGTGTGTTGAAGCAGAGACACGGCTGAGCGTTGCAGGACACCGACCCTGGAGGACTGGGACTGTCCTCCCTGAGTCAGACGGTTCTCCAGGATTGGACTGGACCAGGTTGTGCAGAAGCTGGGTGCTCTACCCGCTGAGGAAGGAGATGACGGAGTCTGGACAGGTGTGGACGTCTGAGGCGCTTTTCTTAAAGGGCCAGTCGCTTTCTAAACTCCGGTCAGAGCTTTGGTTCAACTCCAAATGTTTTCTCCTGATATCCGGAGGTTGCTGGTTCACCTCTGGGTGTTTCCTGCTGAGCTGCTCCAGGGTTGGATGGAAACACAGCTGCTCTCTCTCTCTGCTGAGGATCTCTGATGAAGGAAGCCGGTCCTCCTCCTCTTCCTCTCTGTCTCTGAGCTTCTTGGTGTCTCTGGTTCTTCGGTTGAACGTTTAAACATCCGGCGGTGGAGACGTGTTTAAAGGTTCCCAACCACTGGTTCTCTGTTGTTTCTGTGGCTTTCAATGTGTCTAACAGCTTTCTGTTTCATTTCTATAGTGTGTGTCGCCCGCCCGCTCGTCTGCCGTTCTCACAGTACACGAGCCAATCACAGGGGCCGATTCGTGGGAGGGGAGGGGGGCTGATGTTCAGGTGTGTGTGTGGGGGGGTTGTTGCTGAGGTTATCGTCACGCGTGTCCAAACGAACATGGGTAAGATGCCTCTGCTGCTTCCTGTTTTCTGCCTGATGCTTGGAGTCAATAAAGGTCCCGCCCACCTCTGCAACATGGAGGCTGGGGGCGGGGCTTATTGAGTCAGCTGATTACTCAGAGAGCCAGAAGAACAAACTTCCCTTCAGACAGGATGGAAGTGTCTCCTGAGTTTTGCTGATTTTATCCTACAAAACAGACAAAACTGTGTCTGGTTACCCATTGATACCCCGACACGCTGACACCTTGAGCCTAGGTCATCCTGGTGTCCTGAACCTTTGACCTCCTGTTTCTGGGACATTTTGACGTCCTGACCTGGATCTCTGGCTGCTGAGTAATGGGCCTCTGCCCTCCTGCTGTGGTTTGCGTTGCTCTAGAGAACATCCTCACCAACCAGCTGCTGCACTCTGACAAGTGAAGTGATGTTTTCTTCACACTGGAAGTCAATGTGATGAGAAAGATCCTTCATCGTTTCTCTCAAAGTGCTGCTGATCTGCACTCAGTGCCGTTTGTCTCTGCTTCAGCAGGTCGGATGTTTCTCTACAGGGATGTTTCAGATGATCCAGTAGATCAGATTCTGTAGTTGCTCATCTTGTTCTGGTTCTGAAGAGTCCTGAACATCCTGGCACTTTCTGTAGTAGAGTTACATTCAGAACATAAACTCATCGGATCATCGGCAGAACTGAATATGTTCCTCACCTTTTGATGGAACCTCCTCCACGGGTTGGCGGAACCAAACGGTGGACTGAAGGTTGCAGCAGTGCTGTCAGCTTGAATGAAGCCAGGATGATGTCGTTAGCCTCCTCATCCTCACAGAGATTACCGTCTCAAACTGGTTTCACTCCCAGTTTCTGTTAGATTTGGGCGTTAACTCCTCCTGGCTCTGAACCAGTTTCCTGAAAAGAAACCCACCAGGCTGAACTGTGACATTTTGGATTTTACTGTTGTTGTTCTTCAACAGACTCGTTTGACATTATGAAAGAAAAATGCCTCCATTTGCTGCTTCAGCTAACTTAGCAAAGTCCTGCTAGCACTGTTAGCATTGGCCACTGTTCTTACAGTCAGTTTTTACAACATATTCCAGTTTGTTGGAGTGGTAAGACAAAATGTTGTCCTGTCTGAACCTTAGCTAGTTGTTTAGCTAAATGTTAGCATACTAGCATGCTGGGCTTGTCCCATTTTATTCTCCACCAGAAAGTGTCCATATAGTTTCACTGGTTTTACCAAATACATGTTAGTTAGTTGTCTCCAAAAATGTCTTGGTGGCATAATTTTAAAACAATTATAGCAGTTTTATGTGTTTGGGAACGCTAGCTCTGGTTCTCTCTGTTCTCCAAATGCATATGCTTCTACAGGAAGTCTGATAGGTTTAACTGTAAGAAGATGGGGTCAAATTCAAGCCAAAATGTTGTGGGGTTCATGCAGTGGACAAGTCAGCTGTGAATTTATTTAATCAAAAAATGTAAGCATGTTCGCATGCTTTGGTCTCACTGTCCTCTGCCTTTTTATTATGTTTAGGAGAGTTCTGGTCTGAAACAACTGCTCAGAGATTCATTGAAAAAATTACCCTCTGGAAATCTTGAAGAACAAATACCAAAGTCCAAAATAAATCCAGGAAATAAGACGGAATCAGACGCTAACCTGATATGAAATGAGGAGGAATCCTTGCAGTTCACGCTTTGAGCGAGAACAGTAACTAAAATCGTCTGCTCGCTCCAGTGTCGGGTCGTTGCTCTGGATGTCCTGCAGAACGGCGGACAGGAAGTTGGCTGAAGTATATTAGCTCTGATGATGCTAACAGTGTTAGCTGACGAGTCTGCAGAAGGAAATCACCAGCCACGCTTCAGAATGTCTCAGTGGGACTTTTCTACTCCGAGACAAATGGTGGTGACTGTGAGTGTGAACTCCCAGCATGCAGTTTGGTGTTACTGAACACTGACCTGACGCCTGAAGCCCAGAGAGTGTGTCTGAATTACACAGAGTTAATTACCTCAGATTAAAGTGTCTCAGTGTGTGAATGAGGACAGCGTTCAGAGTGAATCCAGTCTAACTTCCTGCTGTGTGCGTGTGGGTGTGTGTGTGGGTGTGTGTGTGTGGGGGTGTGTCTGTGTGTGTGTGGTGTGTCTGTGTGTGCGTGTGCATGTGTGTGTGGGTGTGTGTGCTCGCTGTAGGCTTGCTGGGCCTCCAGCTGATCAACGGGAAGAACGAGTCAGCTCACATCACGGACGCCGTGGCCGTGGTGGCTCAGTCCCTGCAGGAGCTGTTTGAGAAGGAGAACATCACGGAGCCGCCGCGGGGCTGCGTGGGGAACACCAACATCTGGCGGACCGGGCCGCTCTTCAAACGGTCGGTACCGCTCACCGGCTCCACGTCTGATGGAAATCTAACCTCAAGCTTTTGGGTCTGATGATCTTGTTTTACGGTTTGATTTAACAGGAACCTTTAAAACTGAAAGCTCCTTATTTAGCCGAGACGTGACGGTTAGACCTGACATTCAGAATGTTTCCCTCCTGATGGCCCGGTTCCACAGGAACCAGAACTTCAACAAGTGCTGCACCAACAACCATAGAACGTTCTTGAACTACGAAAACCTGTGAAGACACTGAGCACAACTTCCTTCTTCACCAATGGAAACAAAATGGAGGCGACAGATTTTAGCATCTTTGGCTAAAGACCAGGAGCCGTTTCTGCTGCTAGCGCTAGGCTAGCATGTTAGCTTTGGTTGTATTTACCCAGAATGCCCTGCGCTTTTGGAGCGGTCTCCGGTCCACTTGCCGTTCACATTCAAACCGAACCCTGACCGACGTTTGGAGGACCAGAGGTCAGAGGTCGATTAGCATTCACACCAACGGAACCGGGCTTTGACTAGACCGATGGACTGGAATCAGATTAAAGAGGCTAAACTGGTCCGGTGTGAACGCAGCCTGAGAGGTTCTGATCCAAATCTTCCCCGAATGAAGTGAGCATAAAGGCCTTTCTGGGATAAACTGGATCTGGTTCAGAATCGATTAACAATCTGTGATTGATGAAAATTGATTTTAGGATTTTTTTTTTTTACCAAGTTCTGGTTCTGAAATGGTCCAGAACTTTTAGCTCTTCAGCAGCACTGAAACACGGTCCCAGCGGACGGCGTGCGCTTCGCCCTGCTGACGCTGGAGCAGAGACGGGCCGGTCCAAACGGTGGCTCTGTTCAGTCAGTTGGGTTAGCGGCTGCGGGGCGGGAAGGCTCGGCCCGCTGGTAGCCGAGTGTCGGACGCCCGCTGCCGTCCCCTGAAGGCCTCGCCGTGTCACGTTTAATGAATGCCTCCATGGCGGGATTTCTGACCGCTGTAATCTCAGAGCGGCTCGTCTCGGTTCGCTGGAGGGGAAATGAGGAGAACGGAGACGCTTCGCCGGTCCGATGGCGATTCAAAACCGGGTCATAAACACTCCTGTCGCCCTTCATCCTCTTCCTCACAGGCCTCCACCCACTCGTCGTTATTCAGCTTCACTGACCGTTCTGCTCTCTCGTTGGCTCGGTAGGGTGCTGATGGCATCGAAGTACCCGGACGGCCTGACGGGACGAATCGAGTTCAACGACGATGGCGACCGCCGCTTCGCCACCTACAGCATCCTGAACCACCAGAAGGCGGGGCGCGTCATCCAGGTGGGAGTGTTCAACGGGACGCAGGTACAGTTCACCTGGAGGCCAGACGCTCAGGCAGCCTGTATGTCACAGCGAGACAGGCCGCTCTTCCTCCTCCTCCTCTTCCTCACTCTGCAGGTGGTGATGAATCCTCAGAGGAAGATCATCTGGCCTGGAGGAGAGACGGAGAAACCAGTGGGATACCAGATGTCCACCAGGCTGAAGGTGCTGCGCGCACACACACACCACACACACACACACACACACACAGTTGAGTCGTCATCACTTGCGGCTTCCATTCATTTCTACAGCCTTCCTCTTACCTTAACCTAGTGGTTCCCAAATGTGGGGCGCGCCCCCCAGGGGGCCGCAGTGCCATTGCAAGGGGGCGTGGTTAGGGGGCGGTACAGAGTTGTAGTTTGTCTTATTGCAACCTGAAGTGTGAAATAAACTTCAGTGGTGAAAGCAACGTGTTTAGGTTTATGTCTGGTTGAAAGCTGATTCTTTTTTCTTTTTTGGGGGATTTCATTGTCTTTGGGAACCTCTTCGGAAACCACTGGTCTGACCTTTACCCCAACCCTAACCATCACAGACCGAACCACTAACCCAAAAACAATTTCCCTCATGGGGACCAAGAAAGCTTCCCCACAAGCAGCTGTGGTCCCAGTAACCCCATATTGTAGACAGAAATAGGTTCCCATTAGGAAATGAAAGCTCTGGTCCTCCATCTTGGTTCTGACCCGGTTTGGGTCGCTGTGTACAGATCGTGACGATCCACCAGGAGCCGTTTGTTTACGTGAAGCCGACGCAGAGCGACGGGACGTGTAAGCAGGAGCACACGGTGAACGGAGTCGTGATCAAGAAGGTGATCTGTACCGGACCCAACGCAACCATCCCAGGTACAAACACACCCGGAGCCAGAACCTCCAGACGGGTTCTGCTTGCAGCCGTTCTGGTGGTGATGTGGTTCTGGTTCTGCAGGTCAGCCCATCGTTCCTCAGTGTTGCTACGGTTTCTGCATCGACCTGCTCATCAAGCTGGCCATGAGCATGAACTTCACCTACGAGGTTCACCTGGTGGCCGACGGCAAGTTCGGCACGCAGGAACGGGTGAGGCTTCTCCCACGACCGGACCGGACCGGACCGGATCGGACCGGACCGGACCGGACGGCTCTCCTCATTGGAGGATCCGCTGAGACAGACATATGAAGACATTATTTACGTTGTTAAACAAGATTACACCAAGTTCCACTACAAGGATTGTTATTTTTTAATTCTTTGCCATTTTAACAAAAATAGTAAAAGATTATTAAGGCACTAAAAGGCATCCTGTGTCAGCCTAAATCATGGCTGCTCAGCACCTCCATGGTGGTTTTCAGTCGATCTCTGCAGCAGGTGACAAACTGCAGGCCGGCAGGAAGCTGAGACCAGCACTTCCTGTTCTGACAGGCTCATCAAAATATTCACTAACGTCCTAAACGTTTGTAGCTTCATTAAAGAATAATTAAAAACCAGCAAACGTGTTAAAGCGATTAATCTCAGTAGTTATTGTTTCAGCAAGGTGTTGCCTTTCGGTGCGTTTCGGTTCCATTAACAAAGCAAGTCGGACCGACGAGCAGAGCAGGAGTTTAAATGAGCCAATCAACCTGCGCTGCGTTCAGGGACATTATTAATAATCCACAAATAAACCTGACATCGTAACCGATGCTATGTTTTTAACGTCATCTCTGCTCGGCTTGCGGCAGAGATGACGTGGTACCAGGCGGTTGCCACGGCAACGGGTGTGCTTAGCGACAAAGCGAGACTGAGAGTAAAAAGGTAGAGTGGTTCAGAGTTGATCACCTGTTCAGGTTATTTTACCTTTGCTGTGGCCGCTGTAGTTTCTGAACGTTCAAGAAATGACAAACTTGGACTAATTGTGAGTTTATGTCACAACAAACATCAAACAGGACAAAATTATTTCCTTAAGTAACAAAACTAGATCTTGGTCTCAAGACGTTTGGGCTCCCCAGGCCTGGACCAATCAGCAGAGAGGATCTGTGTTTCTGTTGACTTACTCTGAGCCCTGTTGCCGTGGTAACCACCACTCTGACCAAGATGACTCACACAAGCACGGTTTCCGCTTCTGACCCCGACCCATTTGACCCGGTTGACCCTGGTCCTGCAGGTGAACAACAGCAACAAGAAGGAGTGGAACGGCATGATGGGAGAGCTGCTGGGCGGCCTGGCCGACATGATCGTGGCGCCGCTCACCATCAACAACGAGCGCGCTCAGTACATCGAGTTCTCCAAGCCCTTCAAGTACCAGGGCCTGACCATCCTGGTCAAGAAGGTGAGCCGGAGACACAGACCGGTTCCGATCCAGGTTCTGGTACCGACCCCTGCTCTGCTTCCAGGAGTGTTTCCAGCCCTTCTGCAGGTTTCTGTTGAGGTCCGGTTCTGATCCGGAGCTGCAGCAGATCAGAACCGCTTCAGGATGATTGATCATTTTGGTCACACACACCCACACCCACACCCACACACACACACACACCCACACCCACACCCACACACACACACACACACACAGAGACACAGTTCATCAGGAGGCTGAATCCCGTCCAACTGCTGCCGGTCCGGATCAGAACCAGAATGGATCCATGTATGAATTGTTTTCTTGCACTGTGTTAACGTGTTTGTGTGTCTGTGTGTGTGTGTGTCTGTGTGTGTGTGTGTCTGTGTGTGTGCGTCTGTGTGTGTGTGTCTGTGTGTGTGCGTCTGTGTGTGTGTGTGCGTCTGTGTGTGCGTCTGTGTGTGTGTGTCTGTCTGTGTGTGTGTGCCTGTGTCTGTGTGTGTGTCTGTCTGTGTGTGTGTGTCTGTGTGTGTGTCTGTCTGTGTGTGTGTGTGTCTGTGTGTGTGTCTGTCTGTGTGTGTGTCTGTCTGTGTGTGTGTCGTCTGTGGGTGTGTGTCTGTGTGTGCGTCTGTGTGTGTTGTGCTGTGTGTGTCTGTCTGTGTGTGTGTGTGCGTCTGTGTGTGTGTGTGCGTGCCTGTGTGTGTGTGTCTGTCTGTGTGTGTGTGTCTGTCTGTGTGTGTGTGTCTGTCTGTGTGTGTGTGTCTGTCTGTGGGTGTGTGTCTGTGTGTGCGTCTGTGTGTGTGTTTGTGCGTGTGTGTCTGTCTGTGTGTGTGTGCGTCTGTGTGTGTGTGTGCGTGCCTGTGTGTGTGTGTCTGTCTGTGTGTGTGTGTCTGTCTGTGTGTGCAGGAAATCCCCCGCAGCACTCTGGACTCCTTCATGCAGCCGTTCCAGAGCACTCTGTGGCTGTTAGTCGGTCTGTCGGTCCATGTGGTGGCAGTGATGCTCTACCTACTAGACCGGTTCAGGTAAACACCTCACCTGAGGTCAGCGGCAGCCAGAACCTCCAGGTGTTCTGGTCCGGTCCAGTTTGGACCTCGGTTACACCAGCGGAACCTCACAGCAGAATCCTTCCGAGGGGCCGTAAACGCCTCGCATCACTTTTTCATTCTATTTGGAGTGTAAAAACACCTCCAAATTAAACAAAATTCAAAAAATGTAAACTTTTAAAATTATTCCACATAAAAGCTGATTACTTATAATGGACTTTAAATCCCGGACAAGCCCCCAATCTGGATCTGTACAGCAGTCACACCCAGTCATATCGCCACACAATAATCTATTCATGTCGACGACACAAAGGTAAAATGTAATGAATGACAGATGGTACAACTGGGGCAAATTTACCACGTAAAGATATATGGAGTATTGTTGAAGATAATATGAAAGAGTTACATCCTCAGCTGAAGAAATAAGCAGGATAATTGTAAATAGTACAAACTGTGCCTGTATAATTGAATAAGAAAACAGCTTGACCAATCAAAGTGTTGCTAAGTCTCAGTCGGTCCTTCAGTTTTCTATTTTTGTGTTTCTGTCCATTTTTGTGTAAATTGGTTTAATTCTGCAGTATTTGTCCTAAACCTGCCTCAGTGCTGCCCTCTTCAGACTGAAGTGTGTAAAAACAACTTTAATGATTTAATGAAGTCATTAAATCTCTCTGCACTCGTCCCTACGCCTGGACCCGCCCCTCAGTGCACTTGGCTCCGCCCACATTGTTGCCTCATTTGTCTGGGGGCGGAGCCAAGCGTCCAGAGGTTTTTATTGTTTTTATGTTCAGACTGGAATCTGAACATGTGACCTCAGCGCTGACTCTGATTGGTTCCGCCTCCGTCTGCCCTGACAGATGAGGAGTAACGTGTGTGTTTGACCCGGTTCACCTGCTGTGTGTCTGCAGCCCGTTTGGAAGGTTTAAGGTGAACAGTGAAGAAGAAGAAGAAGACGCCCTGACCCTGTCCTCCGCCATGTGGTTCTCCTGGGGAGTTCTGCTCAACTCTGGGATCGGAGAAGGTAGCGACGCTCGCGCTTCTGCTCGGCCGCTCGGCCCGGCGCTGACGGCGTGTCGCCACTCCCTCTGCAGGCGCCCCGCGGAGCTTCTCCGCCAGGATCCTGGGCATGGTGTGGGCGGGGTTTGCTATGATCATCGTGGCGTCGTACACCGCCAACCTGGCTGCCTTCCTGGTGCTGGACCGGCCTGAGGAGCGCATCACTGGCATCAACGACCCCAGGGTGAGCGCCCGCCCTCGTTCGCCGTTTGGGGCGATGATGCACTAACAGCTGATGTGCTTCCAGCTGCGCAACCCATCGGATAAGTTCATCTACGCCACGGTGAAGCAGAGCTCGGTGGACATCTACTTCCGGCGGCAGGTGGAGCTGAGCACCATGTACCGCCACATGGAGAAGCACAACTACGAGAGCGCCGCCGAGGCCATCCAGGCGGTCCGAGACAAGTAGGCGGAGCCTCGCCGGCCGCTGGAGGGACCCTCAGTTTTGCCTCAATGCGACCTGTAGCTGATGTTTCCATGACAACACAGAGCAGATTGTTATAATCCGGTGTTTTCTGTTCGTTCAGGTCGAGGATTTAATCACTGTGTTAACACAGAACGTCAACCAGGCCAACCAGCACCAGTTTACCGCCTCCAGTGAAACCAGTCAGCGGCTCCGTGTCTCTGAGGATCAGAGATAAAATGTTGGGACCCCTCTGGGACCTGATCTCAGAGACCTACCTGCCTCCCTGTCGTCCATATATGGGCAACAGGAAGAGCGCGCGCAGGCGCAGCAGCAAACTTCCGGGGGACACGATGGCCGGCGAACAGGCTCCAGTTAGGATCGATTCCCCGAAAACCGATAAAACCCCGGGCATGATCATGAACCAATGAAATCCCCCGGAACAAACTGCTAACTGCTAATGCTAGCATTAGCTAGCACGAGCTAGCATTAGCTAGCATTAGCAGCAACTCAGAGGCGGAAGGGAGAGCGCTGATCCAGACCACGATAAATGACAAAACATACCGAAACCTCCAGGCAGATCATTTACCACCAGGAATTTTAATGATCTGGTTCTAGGCTCATCCGACGAATCTTTTCCATCAGCATCCATGTTGACTTCCACTGAGCATGCTCAGTACGTTGTTCTCTGCTGCGCATGCGGGAACTTTCCGCTTGTTCTCGGTATCATGCAGGTCGCATGGATGCAAAGCGAAGCGGTTTTACGTGCATGTTGAGGCCTGCAGTGTGAGCATGCGCCGTGTGCTCCTCCTCCTCTGCAGCAAGCTCCACGCCTTCATCTGGGACAGCGCCGTGCTGGAGTTCGAGGCGTCGCAGAAATGCGACCTGGTGACGACGGGGGAACTGTTCTTCCGCTCCGGCTTCGGCATCGGCATGAGGAAGGACAGTCCCTGGAAGCAGAACGTCTCTCTGGCCATTCTCAGGTAGAGAACGTCACACCGCAGCAGCTCCGCTAAGCCCCGCCCACTCACGCCCCGCCCACTTCCTCCGCAGCTCGCATGAGAACGGCTTCATGGAGGATCTGGACAAGACGTGGGTTCGCTACCAGGAGTGCGACTCCAGGAGCAACGCCCCCGCCACACTCACCTTTGAGAACATGGCAGGTAGGACGCAGGCCCCGCCCTCTCCGCCGCCGGCCAGGTGAGCCGTAAGCGTCATCTCCCCGCCCCTCCAGGTGTGTTCATGCTGGTGGCCGGCGGCATCGTCGCTGGGATCTTCCTCATCTTCATCGAGATCGCCTACAAGCGGCACAAAGACGCGCGCAGGAAACAGATGCAGCTGGCCTTCGCCGCCGTCAACGTGTGGAGGAAGAACCTGCAGGTAGGCGGAGTTACCTGGTGATGATGATGATGATGATGGCGGTGTGTTTTACCTGTTCAAACGCCTCTCCTGAACATCACGGTTTACTTCCAGGAACGAGTCTTTCATATAACCTGCGTGTTGTGTTGTTGTCATGGTAACGCACACTGAGTGACTAAATCGGGTTGAATTGATGAACGGATGATCCTCCTCTAATGGTCTAGTCAAAGCCCTGATAAAGATTTGAACTTCATCAGGAAGTTGTTGGGCTTCAGGAAGTGACGTCACAGGTCCAGCAGACACCAGCACTTCCTGCTGCTGGTCGCAGTGCGCTCTGATTGGCCAGCTGCTGTGACATCACAAAGCCCCGCCCACATCCAGCTGAAGCTCAGGGTGTTTCTGCATCGCTGGCCAGGATTCACATCACACTGAGCAGCTGAACACGGCTGGAGCTTTTATTCTGAAAATCCAACACATCATCGGTCCTGGTTCTGGTTCTGATTAGAACTGGACCACAGGTTCAGAGCGGAAGGGTTCTGATCCAAGTCCTGTTCACAGATGGTGGATCCGAACCAGAACCGGGTCGAACGGCAAACCCATTCTCTGTTTGTCTCTTCAGAGACCTGAGGAGCAACAGCAACAACCAGCTAGCTGTTAGCATGGGGTTACCATGACGACACAGAGCTCCATGACAGGCTGCAGGGTCAGAGGTCAGGTCTTGTTGCTTGTGGGGTTCACTGACACACTACACACACAGTGACCGGCCTCCTCTGTCTGTAGGTTTGGACCTCAGCGGTTCTGTTCAGCTGATTCTGCTTACAATCGGATTAGAATCCAGTTGTGCTGCATTAGTTGCTGCATTAGTTGCTGCATTAGTTGCTGCATTAGTTGCTGCATTAGTTGCTGCATTAGTTGCCACATGGACTCTGTGTTAGTCGTCATTATCCTACATGATGGATGAATCCAGCCGGTTTCTCTGACCTGCTGGATGAAGCTTCCTGTCAGACGGAGCGTGCTCAGTAGGACCTGCTGTTGGCTCGGGTTCTGCTGAACCAGAACCTGCCTGGGTTCAGGTGGAACCGGCTCTGGACCTCCTGATATTATTATTATCTATTAGTCATATTTTCTGAGATTTTAGTTTCTGTACGTCATAAAAAGACATTCAGTCTGAGCGATCTGTGCAAAGGTCACCAGGCCGGGAATCGAACCTGTGGCGGCCACGTCGAGGACCAGGGCCTCCTTGTGAGGGTTGTGCTGAACACCTGCGCCACCACAGCACCCCCTAGTTAAAGAGTCCTGATGCAGCAGCAGAACCGGACCAGAACCGGGTCAGTCTGTGGTTCCACAGTGAATCCAGGACCAGGTTCTGATGACTGGACCTGACCGGACCCAGTCATCATGTTGGAGGTTTTCTCTGAGGAGATTCGGCCGTTCATCCAGCAGCCAGAAAAACCGCTCTGTCCGCTCCAACGTCCAGCGGCCGCCATCTTGTGAGTGGCGTTGCACTCCTGCTGGCCGCCATCTTGTGAGAAACTATAAAGAAAAAAAACATGAAGAAACATGAAAATACTGAACGTAAAATCCATCTAAATTTATATCCAGAGTTCTGGTTTATGAAGTTTCAGACCTTCAGATAAATATTGATGTTTGACATGTTAGAATAAGAAACTAAAACCTGAAGGCCTTTAGATGAAAGTTGTGTTGCTGTGTGACTGTTTAATGCTAACGGCTCCATTCTGGGTCGATGCTCCACAGTGACATCCTGGATGACATCATCAGCTGTTAGCCAGCTCTGCTGATCCTTCTCCTTTGCTTTTGCCGCTCCTCTTTAAGTCTCCGTCAGGCCGAACGGTTTGAACTTCCTCCTCTCTCTGCTTTCATGGAGCCCCTTTCAGCTCCTCTGGGATGTGAGGTCAAAGTTCAGATGTTTGAGCCTTTGAGATGCTAATCAGCTGCTCCCAGTTTAGGAACAATACCCTGTTGCCACGGCTACGCATCACAGCAGGTGTTTTTTCTGACAGTAAAACAGAAGGAGCAAAAGTCCTTCCAGCCGCAGAGGGAAAAATCGTCCAATCAGCAACGACTCAACCAGGAAATGATGAAGTCTAGAAAAACAGCCAATCAGAACCAGCGTAGCAGAGCTGCTGCCTCTCCCAACATGGCGGCCAAGCTGACGTTTGGTTGCTCCTCTCTGGTTCCTTGTCCTTCACTGTGTCCTCCAGCCGCTGCCCATCACCGTCCCCCTGCCGCCCCCTGCTGGCCTGAGTGTGAGCTGCAGTGTCTCTGCCGCCTGTTAATGTCTGTGTGCGCCTATCATATGATCTATTGTAGGATAGGAAAAGTGGTAGAGCAGAGCCAGAGTCCCAAACCTCTTTTAGGTCCATCACTTCGACCTCCGACCTCAAACGCCGTTTGGCCCCCGGGGACGCCACGGTAAGGACACGAAGACCACATGACCTCCTGTCTTCCATCGCTTCCTGTCCGTCCCCTCCTCTTCCTCACTCCTTTATTTCCCTCCTTCCTCATCCCTCCCATCGGCTCCGTCCTCTCCTGTCCCCATCACATCTGTCCCTCCGCTGTCCCACCGTGAGACAGACAGAGAGACGGGCGGCGTGTTGGACGCCTGCAGGCAGTCAGGTCCAGCTGTAGTCCCACACTGATCGTGTCGTCTTCTTGCAAAGGAGAAGGGAAGAGGGTCAGCCTGTGTGGTGTCCTGTGTCTGTCTCGTCTGTCCCTCTCTGTCTCCTCCACTAATGTCCAGCCTCTCGTCCGCAGGTCGCCCGGCGGCGTCTCGGTCCTCTAACCCGTCTCTGTTTCAGACTCCGGCTCTCCTCTGTCCTCTCTGCTGTCCTCTCAGGGACGGACGCGACTGCTGGACGCACTCATTTCTCTTTACTTCGTATATGAGTGTTTTTCTCTCAGTGGGTTTAAATGGTGTCCAGACTGCAAACACACACTCTGCCTCTGTCCTCCTCTGCAAGCACGACCGACTGTAGCCTCACACACACACACACACACACACACACACACACACACACTTCCTGTTTGAGCAGACTCACTCCAGGTTAGAGCGAACGGCTTCATCAGCGGTGGTGGAGAAACCTGCTCTGCTGAGGAAGAGGAGGGAGAGGAAGCTGCTCCCTGCTGGTCTGGTGACAGACTGGATCCGCTGCCGTATTATGGGATGGATGGTTTCAGCTCCTAATGTTGGTGCAGGCCAGAGAAGCGGGCCGGGTCAGAACCGATGGATCAGTATCTGCAGGGCCTGAAAGCTCCGGTCTTAATGCTGTCCATTCCTGACAAGTCCCACGTTTTCCCGGGAAACTTCCGTGTTTTACTTCCTGCCCCACCGTGTTCCGGTTCCTGACGTCACAGTGGACCAACAGCCTCCGGTACCGTCCGGACCTCCCGCTGCGACAGGAGAACCGGACATTTCCCATGTTCTCCGGTCCAAAACTCACCAGGTGTGGCAGAATATTTAATCTCTTTTCTGTCAGGACAAAGTTGCAGCTACTGCTAACTAGCTGCTAACATAGCCTTGCTACCTAGCTAACATAGCCTTGCTAGCTAGCTAACATAGCCTTGCTAGCTAGCTTTTTTGTGTCTGTCATGTAAGTGACCAGCAGTTGGCCGGAAGACCTGCTGGCTATTATCAAACCGTCCATCTCAGCAGCAGCATTAGTTTGTCCCTTTGAGGACACACTGCCCCCTATGGCCCTGCGCTGGTACTGCAGGTCAGAGACCGTCAGCTGCTTCATGGACGCCAGACGTCCATCAGGTTGGACATGTTGGACGTCAGTGAAGCTGCTGCAGGACGTCCGGCTTCTTCCACCACTGCTGATAGCCGTTCAGTAGAGAAGCTCCGGATCAGAACCGACCCGGAAAAACTGAGCTCAAGCAGAACCTGTGGCTGGTTCGGCGTCCATTTAACGTGTTTTTCTGTCTCTCCCTGTTTTTGTCCCTCCCCTGTAGCCGTACCCGACGGACATCACCGGCCAGCTCAACCTGTCGGATCCCTCGGTCAGCACAGTGGTCTGAGAGAGAGAGAGAGGCACAGAGGGCGAGCAAGCTGCACTGCTGAGCCACACACACACACACACACACACACACCCACACCCACACACACACACACACACACACACACACACACACATCTTAGGTCCTTCTATCTTCACCAAAACTTTGCATTGACTTCCATTAATTTCTCATGATTTCTGTAGCCTGACCCAAACCTTAAGACAGCACCGGCCCTCATGGGGCCCCAGGCTTTGGGCCCTCATGGGGCCCCAGGCTTTGGGCCCTCATGGGGCCCCAGGCTTTGGGCCCTCATGGGGCCCCAGGCTTTGGGCCCTCATGGGGCCCCAGGCTTTGGGCCCCATGGGGCCCCAGGCTTTGGGCCCCATGAGGCCCCAGGCTTTGGGCCCCATGGGGCCCCAGGCTTTGGGCCCTCATGAGGGCCCCAGGCTTTGGGCCCTCATGGGGCCCCAGGCTTTGGGCCCTCATGGGGCCCCAGGCTTTGGGCCCCATGGGGCCCCAGGCTTTGGGCCCCATGAGGCCCCAGGCTTTGGGCCCCATGGGGCCCCAGGCTTTGGGCCCTCATGAGGGCCCCAGGCTTTGGGCCCTCATGGCCAGTGGGCCCCATGGGCCAGGCTTTGGGCCCCATGGGGCCCCAGGCTTTGGGCCCCATGAGGCCCCAGGCTTTGGGCCCCATGGGGCCCCAGGCTTTGGGCCCTCATGGGGCCCCAGGCTTTGGGCCCCATGAGGCCCCAGGCTTTGGGCCCCATGGGGCCCCAGGCTTTGGGCCCCATGGGGCCCCAGGCTTTGGGCCCTCATGGGGCCCCAGGCTTTGGGCCCCATGGGGCCCCAGGCTTTGGGCCCCATGAGGGACGGTGCGTCCTCACAGTGTAGGGAAAACGTCCTTACAAGGTGAGAAATCCTGAAACACACACACACACACATTGCTGCACTTGTAGCCACCAGCTTCCTGCAACCACTCTTTTATTTTGAAATAAGTTGTACAGTTTCCTCTCACACATATCAAACGTCCCGACCAGTTCCAGAACCAGCTTGTACTGGTTTTAATGGTTGTAGCTCATCAATCTATCAATGCTGGTTCCTTTAAATGTCACTTCCCTGCTGTGACCAATCAAATCCCTGAGCTTTGCTAAGTGGGTGGAGCCTCTGAAGAAGGAAGGAAGCAGCTGTTTACTGTCCAGTCAGCCTGTAGCGCCACCTTCTGGTCTGGGAGCGCATTGGAATAATTCATCGTCCGTCTGCATCCGGATATAAATAATATTTATCCTCAAACTGCAGCATCCGGCTGTCGGTTAAATTCAGGTCACCAGTGTTTCCAGTTCAGAGCTGCACTGGAGGAAATAACACAGAATTACATTTCTGCTTCTTTAATGTTGAAAATTCCCGGATTTTTTATGATGCAGCAGCTTTGTGATGTTGGAAACTAGTGGTGGATCCAGAGGGTGCAGGAAGTTTCTGGATCAGAGCTCCAAATAGAACCAATAAAAGAGAGAATTGATTGGTTCAATTGGTTAAATGTTTAAATTAAAAATGAAGCCAGTAATCGACTGAATTAATAGTTACTAATGTTAATCTTTAGTAATAAATAAAACTCATGCAGTTCAACATAAAGCTCCTTAAAACCAAAATAAGAAAAGTAACATTGATTTACATGAATGATGGAAGTAGTTCATTTTTACAGGAAACTTTAATTATCAAACAGAAAAATAATTTCCTGTATTGCAACTAGAAAGTTTCACTTGCAGATTTTTCCTCATTTTATTGTTTTCAAATCATTTTCCATCCATCCATTTTCTGTTCACCCTCTTGTCCCTAACGGGGTCGGGAGGAGCTGCTGCCTCTCCAGCTGCGTTCTGGGCGAGAGGCGGGGTCACTTGGAGAGGCGGGGTCACTTGGAGAGGCGGGGTCGCCTGGAGAGGCGGGGTCGCTTGGAGAGGCGGGGTCACTTGGAGAGGCGGGGTCACCTGGAGAGGCGGGGTCACCTGGAGAGGCGGGGTCACTTGGAGAGGCGGGGTCACCTGGAGAGGCGGGGTCACCTGGAGAGGCGGGGTCACTTGGAGAGGCGGGGTCACCTGGAGAGGCGGGGTTACTTGGAGAGGCGGGGTCGCCCAGAGAGGCGGGGTCACTTGGAGAGGCGGGGTCGCCTGGAGAGGCGGGGTCACCTGGAGAGGCGGGGTCGCCCGGAGAGGCGGGGTTACCTGGAGAGGCGGGGTCGCCCGGAGAGGCGGGGTCACTTGGAGAGGCGGGGTTGCCTGGAGAGGCGGGGTCACTTGGAGAGGCGGGGTCGCTTGGAGAGGCGGGGTCGCCCGGAGAGGCGGGGTCGCTTGGAGAGGCGGGGTCGCTTGGAGAGGCGGGGTCACCTGGAGAGGCGGGGTCGCCCGGAGAGGCGGGGTCGCTTGGAGAGGCGGGGTCACCTGGAGAGGCGGGGTCGCCCGGAGAGGCGGGGTCGCTTGGAGAGGCGGGGTCACCTGGAGAGGCGGGGTCGCTGGAGAGGCGGGGTCACCTGGAGAGGCGGGGTCACCTGGAGAGGTCGTCAGCCTGTCGGATCTTATTTTATTTGACATAATTAATTTATTATTATGTAAATATTGAAGTTTTTATCCAGATTTTTTAGCTCATAGTTTTATTTCTAGACAATATTATTGACCCAAATCCCCAATTAATAATTCTGAATTTCCCTGCAGCAGCGCCCTCTGCTGGCTATAAACGGCAGAGCTGCAGGAGTTTATTCACTTAAACTCTGTTCAGATTATTATTTCAGGGAACTATTAACAGTTTCATGATTAAAGCAGATAAGTTTTGCTTTCGAAAATAATTGAATAAATTTGTGTATGGAATTTAAACAGAGATGCTGATTTATTTCCATCTTGTGGCTCTGATGTTTATTAAATTCAAACAAATTTAAAGAGAAAAGATCATTTTGCTGCTTTTGACATTCTGGAATCCCTCCTGAATGGAAACTTGCAACCCAACATGGCCGCCTGCTTTCTTCCTCGTTTCTGTCTCATTAAATCCAACCGAGAAATGGATCAGAACCGGGTCGGTTTGGACCCAATGCCAATGCAGATCCCATCAATGTAAAACGAAGGCTTTAGCCTGAAACAAGCTAACCTTCCAGAAACCCCGCAGGCTCCGCCCACTTCCGGCCGCCGTGGCTCTGCTGAAGCCAGTCCACCTCCTGCTGGAAGTCCACTGGTTTCCAGTCTGGAGGTTGCCTGGGCTGGCATTGCTGGGATCAGGTTCTAGGTTTGAATCAGCCTGCAGACGCATCAGACTGTGATTGGACTGGGCCATTCTAATATTAATAAGTTAATAAAGCTACATTTTCCAACTGGAAGCGTTTTAACCTGCAGCTCAGAGACAAAAGAAACCAGTCTGGAAATGATCAACGTGACCAGTATGGCTCCTATAAAAATCTCCTCTGGATGTTTTTCCCTTTTTATTGCGTTTATAAATCAGCTGTGATCACCAACATTTGGCTTTTGTGACCAAAGAAAAGAAGTTTTGTTTTAAAGGGTTTGTTAATCAATCAGTTAATTGACAGTCAATATGTCGACCAAATAAGCAACATTTTAATTCTAAACCCATTTTTTGCTACATGTTTAGCATTGAGATGCTACTTTAGGCTAGCATAGCTTCCCTGACAGGCTAACTTCTGTTAGCACAACTTGAACACAACACTGGTCTTTTCCGATCAAATCGCGGCTGTTGGTGGATGTAGCTGTGCGTCAGATTTATCAGCGTACCAGAAACACATGTCAAAGGTTCCGGCCAGAACTTTGCTATGGAATTAATTACAAATTTTAACTCGTTAAAAAGTGTAACTGATGAAGTCCTGACCCTAAAAAGTGCCAAAGTGAAAATGTAGAGTTGAAGTTACACTTCCTGCAGGTTTGTGGCTTTTCTGCTGGTTTCCTTTAGACGGAGAAGAAAACCAGTTTTTAACCAGACGATCCTAAACGATCCGTGGAGATCAGAACCGAACCGTCTGCAGGCTCATTCGGCCAGCCGGATGTTTTCCCAGCCGTTCAGTCCCAGCCGGGCCGGTTCCGGCGCTTTCCGATCCGAAACTGAGAATCAAAATATATTCTGAATAATTCATTTAACTGTAACATCAGTTATTAGATATGATCATGAGAATCTTCTGAAAGGAAGTAAAACTATTGAATCAAATGGTTCCGTTTAATTGTTGCACTTTTTAAATGTATTTTATGATTCACTTTTGATTTGACATTTTTTGTATTTTTTTTATTTTTTTCCAAATTTCACTGAATAGTTTTTTTATATAATGCACTAAAATCTAGCCAATATATTTACTTTGTTTGTTTTGTAAAACTTTATAAAACATTTATTTAAATTTTTGTACCAGGATTATAAAATTAATTTACCTTAAATGTAATTATTAATGTGATTCTAGTGTTATGTAATTCTCCTTGATTAAAATTGTCATTTAATTTTCTAATGTAAATTATACAATGTGTTATGTATTCCTGTAGATATACTGATTGTATATTTTTATTCAAATTATTTGATTTTCATAGTTTAAATTGTACTAAATGTTTAATTTAAAATTTAAACAAATTGTAAGCATCTAAAATGTCAAAACTCAAGAGATCTTCTGAAATGATATATTTCTTATTGAATTCTGTATTTGAAGTTATTTTCACTTTAGTTGCGTCATTCTGGCTCAAGTTGGTAAAAACAGTTTAACTGTTTATGGATTTTTAAATTGTTCCTAGAATCTGAATCTGAACATTCAGTTACTGAATAATCTGATCGATTTTCTATTGATTCAGTTGCACTGAAGTAAATACAGGAGCTGAGAAGCAGTCACTGTGATGTCACTGTGATGTCACTCTGATGTCACTGATGTCACTCTGATGTCACTGATGTCACTGTGATGTCACTGATGTCACTCTGATGTCACTCTGATGTCACTGATGTCACTCTGATGTCACTCTGATGTCACTGATGTCACTCTGATGTCACTCTGATGTCACTGTGATGTCACTGTGACGTCACTGTGATGTCACTCTGATGTCACTGTGATGTCACTCTGATGTCACTGATGTCACTCTGATGTCACTGATGTCACTCTGATGTCACTGTGATGTCACTGTGATGTCACTGATGTCACTCTGATGTCACTCTGATGTCACTGATGTCACTGATGTCACTCTGATGTCACTGATGTCACTCTGATGTCACTGATGTCACTCTGATGTCACTGTGACGTCACTGATGTCACTCTGATGTCACTGTGATGTCACTGTGATGTCACTGTGACGTCACTGTGATGTCACTCTGATGTCACTGTGATGTCACTCTGATGTCACTGATGTCACTCTGATGTCACTGATGTCACTCTGATGTCACTGATGTCACTCTGATGTCACTCTGACGTCACTGATGTCACTCTGATGTCACTGTGATGTCACTGTGACGTCACTGTGATGTCACTCTGATGTCACTGTGATGTCACTCTGATGTCACTGATGTCACTCTGATGTCACTGATGTCACTGTGATGTCACTCTGACGTCACTGATGTCACTCTGATGTCACTCTGATGTCACTGATGTCACTCTGATGTCATTCTCTGATGTTCACTGTGATGTCACTGTGACGTCACTGTGATGTGCACTGTGATGTCACTCTGATGATCACTGATGTCACTCTTTAATGTCACTGATGTCACTGTGATGTCACTCTGATGTCACTGATGTCACTCTTATGTCACTCTTATGTCACTGTAATGTCACTGTGACGTCACTGTGATGTCACTGTGATGTCACTGATGTCACTCTGATGTCACTGATGTCACTGTGATGTCACTCTGATGTCACTGTGATGTCACTGTGATGTCACTCTGATGTCACTGATGTCACTCTGATGTCACTCTGATGTCACTGTGATGTCACTGTGACGTCACTGTGATGTCACTGTGATGTCACTGATGTCACTCTGATGTCACTGATGTCACTGTGATGTCACTCTGATGTCACTCTGATGTCACTCTGATGTCACTGTGATGTCGTGTTTTGTAACGAATCTAGAATCAGCTGATCTGAGGTCAGTTTGTGACTGTAGAAGAAGTTATTTCCTGTCTGTCGTTTCCTGTAGATGCTCTGTCACGGCGCTCTGTGATTGGCTGGTTCTGTGGTCACATGACTCGCTGTAATCACAGAATCCTCTTTAATGCACTTCAGTGTTTGTTGTTCCTGAGCTTGATGTCGATCCTGTTCAGCTGTGAATTTGCTTAAACAGTTTACAGTAATAAATATTTATTTCACTTTAAATGTCTCCGATTCCTTTATGGAGGATAAAAACAGGAAAAGTTTCACTTTATGCTTTTCTTTATGAAATTCAGTCAAATACAAATTTCTCATGTTTATTTTTTTCAAAAAATATATTCTGTTGAAACCATTTTCCCATTTCATTCATCTTCACATATTTAGGTGTTTAAATGATTAATCAGATGCATTGATCATTGAAATGATTCAGTAATTGATTGATGGATCACAGACTGGAAAAGGCTGAGAGCAGAAATGAAACATTTTCCAGTTACATAAAACGTTTCACCTGGTTCAGTGTGAAAAACCCTTTGTGTTGGTATCAGGGTTTTTGTTTCCTTCTGTGGGTTTTCTTTCTGTCCTTGTTCGTCTGTGGTTCCGTTACTCATCCACCAGATGGCGCCAGAAGCTGCCTCCCGGGCAGGGCGTGCCTGCAGTCCAGCGCACCTGCAGGTCATCACCTCATCATCCTGAGGTTTAAGAGCAGCGGACTGGCTGCGCTTCTTGCCTGAGTGTTTGCCAGTAATGGTAACCCGAGTTCACTCTCTGTAACCTCCTTGTTTTCCTGTGACGTCAGTGACCCCTGTGAAGTTCACCTTCTGGCCTTCTGGCCTTTTCCCCCTCGTGACGCCGTGGTCGTTACCCACTGGTTGCCTGAGTCCCACCATCCAGTCCTCCGTTGGATCTCAGCAGAACCAGGTCCCACCAGTCAGCAGTCGAACCGCCTTCTGGAACCCGGATCACCAGCCAAGTCCTGAGAAAAGGAGACGACCCTGAACCCGCAACGCCCTGTGAAGCCCCAGGAATACCCTCACCTGTCTCACCTTCCTGTTTGCATCAATAAACATCATAAAACTGATTCTTGTTCTCCAGTGGGATGAAGAGATTGGAACCGAACATGACGCTTTGAGCATCGTTTGTATCCACTTATTAATCAATAAATAATCCTCTGATCAGAAGTCCTGATTTCTCTCATGTTCACCTTGGAGGGATTTTTAGATGCAGATTCTTAATTTGAGCTGTTATTATATTATTTATTTGAAATTTTTATGTATTTTTAACTTTATTTATAAAAGCCTTTAATAAAATATCTGCAGAATTTATTTTATCCAATAAACAATAATCAATAACTGATTTAATTAATAAAAAGGTAAACCCAATAATAATGTGACCATAATAAATCCTCTGGTTGCCACGGACAACAAAGTAAAAATAAAGTCAATTCTTGGTTAAGACATAGAAAATTCATCCTGACTGGTTGTAATTTAATATAATCTGAGCCTGAGCATCACTGCTGATTGGTTCACATCTAGCAAGGTGGACCGGACCGCACCGCACCGCACCGGACCGGACCGGACCGCACCGCACCGCACCGGACCGCACCGGACCGGACCGGACCGCACCGGACCGGAGCCAACGCCACGGCGACCTGACAACATGGCACTGACAGCCAGAACCGCCCATTCCACCACGCAGGATGTGGCTGATACAGAACAACAATCTGGACAAATCACTACTGCAGAACCGCAGGCCGACCTCTGACCTCTGACCTCCCGTTCATCTACAGACTTACTGAAAAAGCTTCAACAGATAAACAGCTTCCTCACTAAACCAGCCGCTTCGACTCCTTCCAGTCTGGTTTCCATGGTTACCACAGCACAGAGACCGGCCTAGTCAAAGTACTCAATGATATCCAATCAATCAATCAATAAATCAATCAAATGTTATTAGTATAGCACATTTCAGCAGCAAGGCATTTCAAAGTGCTTTACATCATAAACATAAAAACACAAAGTCATGTAACAGAATAATCAAAACATTCATTTAGACGGCCGTCAAATGTATAACTTGTTATCCATTTATCTAAATGTTTTGTGCGGTTCCTGATCTTTGACATATTTCCAGTCGTTTGATTTCAGACTGTCTGTTGGCTCATTTTTACTTATACACCTTTACACCAAATGTTGCGCTAGGTCTTCGCCGTCCTACACGGATTTTGTGCTTTATTTTTACCTGTTAGAGTCTAGAATATACAGGGTTTCAGTACCGCAGTGACCCTCAGTCACTCGCCACTTTTAAAGACATTCAGTCAAGTTCCATCATTACATTTTTAATTGATTAAGTTTCAAATCCAACTCTAAACAGGAGGGATTTTAGTTGTGATTTAAAGGAACTCAGTGTTTCAGCTGTTTTACAGTTTTCTGGAAGTTTGTTCCAGATTATTGGTGCATAGATGCTGAATGCTGCTTCTCCTGGTTTGGTTCTGGTTCTGGGGATGCAGAGCAGACCAGAACCAGAACCTGAGGGGTCTGGAAGGTTGATACAACAACAGCAGATCTTTTATATATTGTGGTGCTAAACCGTTCAGTGATTTATAAACTAACAGTATTTTAAAGTCTATTCTCTGAGCTCCAGGGAGCCAGTGGAGGGACTGTAGAACTGGTGTTATGTCTCCATCTTCCTGGTTTTAGTCAGAACGCCAGCAGCAGCTTCTGGATCAGCTGCAGCTGGAGGATTGATTTGTTATCAGGCCTGTGAAGACGCTGCTGCAGTAATCAATGCGACTGAAGATAAACGCATGGATGAGTTTCTCTAGATCTGGCTGAGACATTAATCCTCTAATCCTGGAGATGATCTTCAGGTGATAGAAGGCCGACTCTGTGACTGTCTTTATGTGGCTCTGAAGGTTCAGGTCAGAGGTCATCACTACTCCCAGGTTTCGGCCTGATTGCTGGTTTTTAGTTGTAATAACTGAAGCTGTGCATTGACTTTGGATGTATAACTCTAGATCTATAGCTCTAGATCTAAGACTCTAGATCTATAACTCTAGATCTATAACTCTAGATCTACAGCTCTAGATCTACAGCTCTAGATCTATAGCTCTAGATTGTTCCTCTTTAGGTCCAAAAATAATAACTTCAGTTTTGTTTCTGTTCAGCTGGAGAAAGTTTTGACACATCCACACATTTATCTGCTCTAAGCATCTATTCAGTGATTGGATGGGGTCAAAGGTCACCTGGTGACATCGTAATGTAGAGCTGAGTATCATCTGCATAGTGATGGTAGCTAATATTATTTCCTGTTATAACCTGAGCTAGTGGGAGCAAATAAATATTGAATAAGAGGATTGAACCTTGGGGTACCCCACATGTGACCTTTGACCTCTTTGATGAGAAGTTTCCAATTGAAACAAAGAAATCCCAGTTCTTAATGTAAGATTCAAACCAGTTGAGGACTGAACCAGAGAGTCCGACCCGACTCTCCAGCCGATTCAATAATATGTTGTGGTCGACACTGAGGTCCAACAGAACCAGAACCAGCACTGTTCGTATTTATATGGATGTCATTGAATACTTTGACTAGGCCAGTCTCCGTACTGTGGTGAGCACGAAAACCAGACTGGAAGGAGTCAAAACAGTTGGCTATTGTTAGGAAGCTATTTAATTGTTTATACAGTTTTTTCAATAACTTTGCTGATGAATGGGAGGTCAGAGGTCAGCCTGTAATTCTGCAGTAGTGATTTGTCCAGATTGTTCTTTTTTATCAGTGGTTTGATAACTGCTGTTTTCAAAACCTGGGGGAAAACCCCTGATGTGAGTGATGAGTTTGGATCAGATCATTAGCAATAACAGGCAGGACTTTCTTAAAGAAATGTTCTAGAGTTATAGATCTATAACATCCAGACAGCAGGAACTGGAGCTTCATTGACTTATAATTTCTTGTAGGATTTTATAATTAAGTAGTTAAAATTGGGTCATTTGTCCTCTATTTGTTTTGTTTAGGTCCAGCATTGGTCCTGACTTTATAGCTGATGTGCCGATTAATCCTCTGATTTTTTGAATTTTCTCTGAAAAGAAGCTGGAAAACTTGTTACAGGCAGCATTAGATTGGAGTTCAGGTGGTAACGTCATCAGAGGGTTTGTGAGCTTGTAAACTGTTGCAAATAAAGCTTCAGCATTGTTAATGTTTTTGTTTATGACATCTGCAAAGAAAGCCTCCCTTGCATGTTTTAGTGTTGAGTGATAGTTACGTAGCCTTTCTTTCTAGATGTCACAATGACCGTGAAGTTGAGTTTTACACCATTTTCATACGGCAGAGTTGTCTTGCAGATTGAACTGTTTGTGCATTTCTCCATGCAGATTTCTTCCTACCAGACACAACCTTTACTTTAATTGGGGCAATGGAATCAATGATATCTGAAGCTTTAAACTGAAAATCATCTACCAACTTATCTACATCATTACAGCTTAAGAGTGAGGAAGAAGAGTAGATTTGATGAAATGTTTCTGCTCTGTTTTCTGTGAAAGAACGTTTTGTGATAGTAGCTGTTTGTCCAAGTGGGTTAAAGGATGAAGAACTTTCAAAGATAACAGCAAAGTGATCCGACAGTGTGACATCAGTTACAGACATTGGAAACATTTACACCCTTACTGATGTAAGGTCCAGTGTGTGTCCTTGAGTGTGTGTTGCTTGTTTGACAGTGTTGTGTCAGACCAAAATTCTCTAAAATATTAAAAGCTTTTTTATCCCTCTGTCTTGGGGTTTGTCCACATGAATGTTGAAATCACCAACAATCATTAAACAATCATAATCAATGCATGAGAGATAGAAGCTCATTTAAGTCAGTAAAGAAATTTTCCACATATGTTGGAGTTTTGTATAAATTTAGTGTCAAAGTTCGTTTGTAGCCTTTAACCTCAATTCCAAGATACTCAAAAGAGGTGAAATGACCCAAGAGATTTTACTACATTTATGGTTTTCTTAAATATTGAAGCCACGCCTCCTCCTTATTTATGTTTTCTATTCTCATTTAAAGGCGCTGATTCAATTAGTACGATTTGGTCATTATTGTCATTCAACCATGTTTCTGTCAGAAACATAACATCAATATTATACTCAGTGATGAAATCATTAATTAATAGAGCTTTAGCACAGAGAGATCTGGTATTTAAAAGAGATACTTTAAGTGATTTGGAGGCCAAAAGTTTTTCAGTCTGAGGTTTGAATTAGCACTGCTGTATTTTGTATTTCTGTTTTTTGTAAATTTTCTTGTAGTGATCCGGACAGGTAATGTCCTGTTCTGCAGTTCCGGGGGGCCAGACTCATTCTGGAGGAAGATGGGTGTAAAGATAATATCTGGACCCCGACCTCTGACCTCAGAAACGCAGAGTGAAGGATCCTCTGGGAGGTCAGGGGCTTAAATGAAGTGAGGTCTGCTACGGGAGCGCTAAGGAGAGACGAGGAGAACCTGTTGATTCATTCCATCTGTAAATTTAAGGAACTCTGGTCCAGAAGACGTTTCTTCATAGGTATAATCCTCTGAATGAGTGGAGGAGGTAGAGGGGAAGGAGGAAGGGAACCGGTCGCTCCGTCTGCAGTCGGTTTATCAGCTTGTTTGGGAATATCGTGCTCCTGGTGCGGGGAGCGTTCCATCCTAGTCAGACATCCTGAGTCTGTTCTTCTGACGCAGTGATCACGTTGCTGTCCTTGTTGATAAAATGAAAACGGTTTGCAGTGAGTAGCTTTATCCCATGTTTATTAAGGTTGCGTCCGCCTCCTCCAAAGAGGTGAAAGCGCTGCCAGTAGATCCAGAGGTTATCGATGAAGGTCACTGAGCTGGCAGAGCAGGTTTTAATCAGCCTGGACTGTTTTTCATCTCCCCACTGAGGTGATGGGATTGGACCACTGAGAAATAACTTCATTTTTAATTTTCCCATAGTGTTCAGAAGAGTATTAAAGTCCTTTTTCAGAATCTCAGACTTTTGCTTTGCCAGATCGTTGGCTCCAACATGCACAACTAAAGTCTCGGTATCTGGCTGATCAGTGGTTAGAGAGCACTTTGTTGGTTAAATCAGATACAGTATCACCAGGAAAAGACATCACTCTTGTTTTCCTGGGATTGCAAACATTACTGATTCCATTTACTGCCTCATCTCCAACAATAAGCACTTTTGGGAAACCTTTCGTTTTCCTGGTGGTCGCTTTGTCCTTTGGAGCTTTGGGGGGTGGATGTGTTGTTCTGGCCTCATTGTTGATGTGTGAAGGTGGGTTTCGGCTCAGAGCCGGCCAGGCTGATTCGTCCAGAGAGAACTCCCGTTTCTGCTCGGCGCCCTGAGCGTTCCAGGGTGAGCTGCCCGGTGCGGGTCGCACGACCTCGCCGTTGATTTGAGGAAGAGTTGTCTCATCTCCACAGGTAGCGTTGATCTCAAAGTTCACCTCCAGCAGTTTAATCTTCATTTCTATAGACTGAAGTCGTTGTAAAATACTGTTCATGTCCCTGGGGTCGGCCGGAGGCATTTTGCCCTGGTTCAACTTGGAGATGAAGAAAAGTAAGATGAAAATAGAATAAGAAAATCCCCCAGTCCTTAGGTTTGGAGTAATCCAGTTAAAATGTCAATCATGTAAATATAACCCCAAGGGTCAGTCCAAGGACCCTGTGATTCTATATCTACCTGCTCCCACCGGCTCAGGCTATAACAGGAAATAATATCAGCTCCCAGAACTACAATATGATGTCACCAGGTGACCTTTGACCCCATCCAGTCACTGAACAGATGCTAACAACAGAGAAATGTTATTATTGGACCTAAAGAGGAACGATCTAGAGCTATAGATCTAGAACCATAGATATAGAGCTATAGATCTAGAGTCAATGCACAGCTGCAGTTATTCCAACTAAAACCAGCAATCAGCCTGAACCCTGGCAGTGGTGATGACCCCTGACCTCTGACCCCAGAGCCACATAAAGACAGTCCCAAAGTCGTCCTCCTGCCAGCTGAAGAGACGACTGACGTCTCAGAGAGAAACCGGTTCGTCTTCAGTGGCATCGATTCCTGCAGCAGCGTCTCCAGGTCGTCCAACAGGTCAGAGTTATGAGCCGCAGCTGATCCAGAAGCTGCTGCTGGAGTTCTGACCAGAACCAGAACCGGGAGGATGCAGCACATGGACCCGGTTGGTTCTGCAGTCCCTCACTGGCTCCCTGCAGCTCTGAGACTTTAAAACTGTTAGTTTGTGAATCACTGAGCTGCTCAGCAACACCATAAAGATCTGCTGTCGTCATAGCAACCTACCAGACCCATCAGGTTCTGGTTCAGGTTCTGCTCTGCATCAGAACCAGAACCAAACGAGGAGAATCAGCTTTCAGCTTCTATGCATCACAGATCTGGAACAAACTTCCAGAAAACTGTAAAACAGCCGAAACCCTGAGATCCTTTAAATCCAGCCTGAAACCAGCTGGTTGGTTTTATTGGAACATAATCAATAATCAATTTATCAATGGCTCTCGACTTAATGTCATGTTTTATTGTTGATTCATGACTTTGTGTTTTTATGATGTAAAGCTCTATAAACACCTTGCTGCTGAAATGTGCTTTACAGATAAAACTGATTGATTGATTGATTGATTGATTGATTGATTGATTGATTGATTGATTGATTGATTGATTGATTGATTGATTGATTGATTGATTGATTGATTGAACCTGCAGGATCTTTAACAACAGTTTGTTCTGCAGTTTCTGGATTTCTAAGTTCTTTAACACAACAAGACCAAGAAAAATATCTTTGCTTCTTTCAGTGCCGATGTTCCTACATGATGGAGAACTCTTGCTATTGTTCTTCCAGAGTATAGACTGATCCTGACCAGGAACCATACTTTCCCCAGAACCGCCAGCAGCCATTGTACTGTCTCCATCCTGTCTTCATTGAGTTTTTAATAAGCCGTCCAAGACAGAGTCCCTTCATTTCAAAGCGTGACGTAATGTTTGTGATAAGACTTGGACTCTCTTCCATCCCATCATGATGCCAGTGATAAAAGAAACTGGGATTTTCCTCGACAGAGTCAATATATATACCTGCATATGCATGTAAATATGTGTACTTTAATAATACATATTATTCAGTAGTAATCATTATTTATTTGTTTATTTATATAAATATGTGTACTTAATATTACTAAATAATATATTCAAAACTTATAACTCCTTGTATGTTTTGTAAAATGCTCATCAATATCAACATATTCTATTCCTAATCTATCCTGTTTCCCCACTGAGAATATTTCAATATGCTGAACCTGCATCAGTCAATTCAAAAAGACTTTCAAAATAATATCCTTGTAAATGTAGCTATGATAGCTCTTTGAATAAACGTCATTGCTCTGACAAACATATAAGGCTGAATGGAGCGTTGACCTCTCCAAGATGGCCGCCTGATTCCCGTTAGCGATAGCAGGCAGGAGGTTTTTATTCTTTATTCTTTATCTGTGTTTATGCTGGAAACAGAAACTCTCTGGCGATGATCCTGATCTAGAAAAATGAAACTGGAACTGGAAGGTTTTCACAGCAGAGATTCATAAAGTTACGCTGACATCATCATAACTTCATCACAAAACATCCAAATCATTTCACAATGTTTGACCTTATTAAAGTTTTAATTCGTTCATCTTGTCAAAGTTAAAATATGGATTTGATATTGGATTTATTGATCTGACTGCAATCGACCTCACTGCATCATTGGTTCTGGTTCTGCTGAGTTGATCCAGACCTGGCCGGCCTGAAGTATAAGAGAGGTCTGTAGCTGTGGAAAAGACCCGGAAGTGACGTCATTGCCATGATTCCAGTGGCCTGGAGTCCCAGGAAGAACTTCTGTCTTGTTTCATTTCTTTATTAAATCCTCTGTTCTGAAGGAGAATTTCAGGAACCTGGAGAACCTGGAATCTCCTGGAACCTCCTGGAGAACCTAGGGAACCTGCAGAAGCGGAGCCGCTGCTCCGCTGGACCATCAAGCTGCTGATAGTCAGACCGGAACACGGACAGAGCTCCTTCAAAGTAAAAGCTGCTGGCTGTTTGCTGGCCTTCCATCCAGGAACTGGGTGAGGGTGTGTTTCATTTGTTCACCCGTGTGTCTGACTGGAGCTGAATGGGATAGCGGGGTTCTGCCGGGAGGAACTGAGCAGGTTCTGGACCGGAACCAGAAGAACATGAAATTACTTTTTAAAACATTTTAATACTAATTAAAATAGTTAAAGCGTTAATATGATTAAATTATTATTTTGAATGGTTAAATTATTAAAATGAATATTTTAAGTCTTTTTTTCTGGTTTCGCTGCAGATCGGGATGAAAACCGCGCAGCTCCGTTTTATTTTGAAGGGTCAGACCGGAAGCAGTGAGTCCGCTGCGGTCAGGATGATTCGAACCGGTACCGGACTGTTTGGATTAGCAGGTTTTTTGGGTTTGGACCCGTTTTTATCTCCTGGTTCTGTTGGTTTTGTTTCGTTTGTGTTTTCTGGAAGTTCGGGTCAGTTTTTCCATTTTCCAGAGATTTTCCAGTTCGGTTCGGTCTTTCCTGCTGGAACTGACTGGAATGTAATTGCGAGTTCTGAAGAGAATAACCTCAGTCAGAACCGGTACCAGCTCTGAGCGGACCTGAAATGCTGGTTCTGCTGGTCCTGGTTCTGGTTCCGGACCCGCTCTCCTGCCGGGGCACTCCTCCGGTCCGGTCCTTCATCCCTGACCCGGTTCTGGACTGGGACCTGCTGGAGGAGCCCGGAGGCGGCAACGGAACCGGGTTCGGGCGCTGCGGACCGTGCGACCCGGAGCTGTGCCCGGAGCCCCGCGGCTGCCGGGCCGGCCTGGTTCCGGACCGCTGCGGCTGCTGTGCGGAGTGCGGGAACCTGGAGGGCCAGGCCTGCGACCCGGGGGCCCGGGCCCGGTTCTACGGGCTGTGCGGAACCGGGCTGCGGTGCCAGGCGGACCGAGCCGCAGTAGGAGAAGAAGGAGATGATGAAGAGGAGGAGGAGGTGTGTGTGTGCGAGCAGCAGGGGGCGCTGTGCGGCAGCGACGGAACCACATACCTAAACCTGTGTCGGTTCCGAGAAGCCGCCTTCTCCGACCCGGAGCTCCGAACCGCGGGGACGGGTCCCTGCAGGACAGGTAGGCCCACCCGGCGGAGGGATACCAGAGAAAATAGTTCCGAAACTTTAGACCGAACCTTGAACGAAATAATGGAAAATTCAGAATTATTGACAAACATTGAAAATATCGTGACATAACCAACCAGACTGAAACCACAACCTGACTACCAGCTAACTACTAGTTAACTACCAGGTAGTTACTAGGTAATTACCAGTTAACTACCAGCTAATTACCATTTAACGACCAGCTAATTACCAATTAACTACCAGGTAGTTACTAGGTAATTACCAGTAATACCAGCTCATTACCATTTAACGACCCGGTAATTACCATTACTACCAGGTAGTTACTAGGTAATTCCAGTTAACTACCAGCTAATACCATTAACGCCAGCTATACCAATTAACTACCAGTAGTTATAGTAATTACCAGTTAACTACAGCTAATTACCTTTAACGACCAGCTAATTACCATTAACTACCAGGTAGTTACTAGGTAATTACCAGTTAACTACCAGCAATTACTTAACGACCAGCTAATTACCAATTAACTACCAGGTAGTTACTAGGTAATTACCAGTTAACTACCAGCTAATTACCATTTAACGACCAGCTAATTACCAATTAACTACCAGGTAGTTACTAGGTAATTACCAGTTAACTACCAGCTAATTACCATTTAACGACCAGCTAATTACCAATTAACTACCAGCTAATTACCAGCTAATTACAAGTTAACTACCAATTAACTAACGCATCTCACTAGCTAACTGGCGGCGGGCTACATTTGGCCCGCTGACCTTCAGTTTTACAGATATGATCCAGTTTGAAGTTTAACGGCAGATTTCTTTTCATGGCAGACTTTTATTTTGAAAAGCCCCTGCTTCCTCTCATGCTGTCTCACCTGTCCCCCTCAGCCCCGGTCATCAAGGTGGGTCCCCAGGACCAGTTGAACAGCAGCGGCAGCATCATGCTGTTCTTGTGCGAGGTGTTTGCGTTCCCCATGGCGCTGGTGGAGTGGAGGAAGGACGGCCGGGACGTTGTCCTGCCTGGAGACGACCCCCACATCTCCGTCCAGGTAGGCTCCGCCACCCTCTTAGAGCCGCAGCGTCCCGTTCCCTTGGAGACCGGCCGTCCTCTGTCCCCAGGCCAGGGGCGGGCCTCTGAGGTTCGAACTCTCCAGTTGGCTGCAGATCGAGGGGGCGGAGCCTGGAGACTCGGGAACCTATCGCTGCATCGCTCGCAACGACCTGGGATCGGTCTCCGCCTCGGCTGTACTGGGAGTACTGGGGGCAGGTGAGACACGACTGGGAGGGGGGGAGCTTATCCTGTCCAACCTGTCCTTCCTGTCTGTGCGTCCAGAGGAGCCGTCATCTGAGAGGAAGCAGCTGCTGGACGACCTCTGACCCCTTGGTGATGATGTCTCTTCCTGTCACCAGACCCAGTCAAGGCACAATCACAGACTTTTATTTTGGCAGGGCAACAGGATGTAGATCTGAGAGGTGTATGGTGTAATTCAGTTTTTCAAAATAAAAGACTCAGTAGCTATTTGGGCCGACTTCCTGTCGAGTTGGAATCTGCTTCCTGTAAAATTTGATAATAAACCGGAATATTAATTATTTGTGTTGATCTTTTTCCTCAAGAAGGAATTTTTCCAAAACCTGGAAACCATGGCAACCATCTTCATCCTCCTTCTCCTCCTCCTCTCTCAGTTCAGGCAGGAATCCATTAGACAGGAGCTCTGCTTAACCCTTTACTGGTTTCACTGGGAGGAGTTGAGACAGAACTCACAGGTAGTGTTCACTGACCAGTTCTGACCCGGTTCTGGAGGCTTGGCTGTAGAACCAGCAGCTGGCTCCAGTCTGTCTGCTTTCATCTGGGGATCTTAACTCTGAGGTCGTCCTCCACTCAATCATCTGGTTCTGATCCAGATGGCCTCCACACACACACACACTCACACTCACTCACACACACACTCCCAGGCTGGTGTGTGTTAGAGCCAGCTGTTCTCCAGCTGAGGAAGAGGAGGAGGAAGTCTGATTTCGGTCCAGACTGCTGGCTTCTTTCTGGTGACTCTGCCAACGGTGACCTTTGACCCTGATTCTGATCAGGACCTTCATGGACAGAATCCACAGAGGCGCTGAGGGATCCGTGAGCGTCTGCTCTTGGTTTATAATATAAAATGATGACATTTCAAGAATTCTTTAAGTCCTGATTGTTTTGTCTCATCATCAAGACGGCCATCTTCTATAAAATACAGAGCGCTATACGTTTTATGGGTCATTTTAATCAGCCTTTATTCCGGAAAGGGGCTTTTCGTGAGTAGGAACCAGGTGTTCTGCACCAGAAGTTTGGCTGCAGTGTTCCTCCGCGCCGGCAGGTGGCGGCAGAGGCGCTCACGGAGAACCGGATGCTTATCGTTAGCAGAGTTAGCTTGGAGGACGGAGGTGAGTTCAGTGAAATGATAAAAAGAAACGCTAAAGTTGTGTGTCACATTAATGACGCTGCGGTAACGGATGGAAGCAAGAGAATAAAACCATCCGCCTGAGTTTGTTCCAATAAGTGTTTTTATGCAGTTTTCTGTTTGTTTTTAGCTCCAGTAGCTTCCAGGTCTTTGTTTAAAATCCAACCATTTTAGATTTATTTGCTTTTTTAACTGGTTGTTTCTGTAGGTATTGTGATGCTTATTAGTTGGTAGTAAATGTTACTTTGTTGCCGGTAATTCGGCCTGACTGTGAGGACAAAAGCATGTTTCTAACTTTCTATAAAGTTGAAGAAATGAAGAAATACTTTGAGAGCTGATTGAGAGAACAAATCCAGGATTTTCTGCAGTTTAAACCCATAAATCTGTCCAATCAGTTTATTTCTAGTTAAAATGTAATGAATGAGTCTGCTGGAAGCTGATGGTTTAATGAAAATAAAAGTCTTCATTCCTTGGAGGAGCAGAGGTCAGAGGTCATTATGGTCAGACAAACCAGGAGGACAGACAGGTGAGAGAATCTGGATCTGCTCCACCAGGTTGCTCCTGTTTGGACTCTGACCTCTGTCTATTCTGCCCTCCAGGTGTTTCCTTCCTGCAGTGGGAGGCGGCGTAGCGAAGGTTCGATTCCCTGCGAGTTCTCCAGCTCAGCAGGTGTGTAAATCAAATTCACTGTCCTCCCGCTGATCCGCCTCACGTCCTGAATCCGCGGCTCCTGTTCTGCAGGCACCAGGAAGCTGCAACGCCCGACCCCACGGCAATCCCGCCGCCACGAGGGAGAAGAGAGCAGCTGATGGGCAGAGCCAGGGAGGTCATAGGTCGGATGGAGGTTCAGGAGAGGTTCAGCTGAAGAGAACGCGGCACAATGGGTCAGTTTGGTTCTGGATGAGGCATGAAGAGAGAAAAGCTCATCATTCTGAACCTTCAGCTGTTGAAGGTTTATTCACAGTTTGGACTGTAAAATTTCTTCCAACAGTCAGAATCAAAGTTTTGTTTCCTGCAGAACTGAGGCGGCTGCAGCTCTGGCCAATAGGAACAAAGTCCCTGGGTCATGTGACCCAGCAGGAGGTGAGTGACTGCAGCAATGATTTATGAAGCTTCAGGATTCACTGACGCTTTCTGTTCTTCAGATGGTTCTGGTTCTGATCAGCAGGGGGCAGCAGAGGACAGCCGAGCAGCTCAGGTGGGATGCAAGATCCTTTAGGCTCCTAGGACTTAGCATGTTATCGACATGTTGTTAGCATGTCAGTAAAGTGTTTTTTAAACGTTGCAGCTGCATAG
This sequence comes from Poeciliopsis retropinna, assembly GCA_010277075.1. Classification (NCBI taxonomy): domain Eukaryota; kingdom Metazoa; phylum Chordata; class Actinopteri; order Cyprinodontiformes; family Poeciliidae; genus Poeciliopsis; species Poeciliopsis retropinna. Next base: position 439,150 of record VMRM01000001.1, read on the forward strand.
CGTGGCCTCCCTGAAGGTCACCATCCAGCAGAGCAGCAACAGCCGAGAGTTCGGTCCGGCTGACAGGAACTCCGCTTCCCTCCACTGTCATGTCTGCAGCCTCACCTTTCGCTCCCTGCAGGTGAGAAACACACCTGTCCTTCCTACACGCTGCTCCTTCAAAATAAAGGAGCTGTGAAGAAAATCCTAGAGTGCTGTTTAAAGTGGAAGCCATGTTGGCTTCATGCTTTAAGGTGTCGGCCATATTGGTAGAGGCATGTTCATGCAACATATGATGTTTTAGAAAACTGAAGTTTTCTGAATGACAATGAACATAAAAGTTAGACAATAAAAAATGTTAATTTCAGGTCTATTAATCGCAATCATTGAGATGTTAAGCTGTATCAGTTTATTACTGATAATAAACCACAAAATTAGAAACGTCCCATAATTCTCTGTACAATGAGCCAGTTCAGCTAAATGTTTGCAGAAGCTTTGTGTCGTCGTCCAGGTGTTTCAGGAGCACATGTCAGGGCGAGAACACCTGAGGAAGCTGCAGGACATCACACAGAGCATCCAGCTCAATGCCGGCCCCCTGCTGGACAGGTGCGGTCTCGCAGGGTTTACTGAGGCTTTAATGTCCAGAACCTGCAGTAACAGTGTCTGTCTGCAGGGGGCGCCGGCCACAGGCGCAGCGCTGGTGTGACACCTGCCAGGTCCACTTCAGTGGTGACATCATCGTCCACAGACGGACGGAGCAACACAAGGTGAGAGCAGGACGTCTGAGAGTGAGCTGCAGGAAGGAGGCTCAACTCACCAATGTGAGTGTGTGTGTGTGTGTGTGTGTGTGTGTGTGTGTGGTGTGTGTGTGTGTGTGGCGGGGGGGGGTGTGTGTGTGGGGGTGGGGGTGTGTGTGTGTGAGCCAGGTGTGTAAGCAGCGGGGGCGGCCCTTCTGTCCGGTCTGTCAGAGACACTTCAGGACGCCCAGGAAGTTTGTGGAGCACATAAAGTCTGTGGAGCACAAGGAGCAGGTCAGCAGGGGGCAGCAGACAACTGCAGCTGATGATGTCATCACCTGCGCTCCAGCTGATGATGTCATCACTTGGTCTCCAGGTGCAGCTGGGGGACGAGCAGGAGGAGGAGCTCATCACTGTGGACGCTGTGGGCTGCTTCGAGGAAGAGGAGGAGGACGTAGAGGTGGTAGATGAGGATGAAGAGACGACTCCATCTGAGGTTCAGGGGTCAGAGGTCAGTGCTGCTTCAGCCTGTGGCTCTAAAACCTGGAACAGATTCTGGTCCGACACGGATTCTTGTCCCCTACAGACTGTTGATGCCAAAGAGTCGGAGGAAAAAGAAGACGAGTTCGATCCCCAGCTGACTTATGGTAAATCTCCCAGTAGCGCCCCCCGGTGGCGCCCCCCCCAGTGTCGGTGGCGCCCCCCCCCAGTGTCGGCGCCGCGCCCCCTGCTGGCTGCCTGCTGTCTCTGAATGTGATTAACCCAAACAGAACCGGGTCTAATCTCTGAACAGGAAGCAGCTTCGTGGTTCCGGTTCGCGGCTTCGTCTGTCGACTCTGCAACAAATTCTTCTACAGAGAGACGGCAGCGAGACACACACACTGCAGGACACACACACACTTCCTCAACCTGCAGGTAACACACACACACTCTTCCTGACCAGCAGTGACCCAGACTGGTGATGTTTCGTCTCTTCAATGGTTTCTGTCAGTGGTTCTGGTTCTGTCCGGAACCGGGTTGGTGCTGACCTTTGACCTGGGTCCCAGCTGTGATGGATCCTCCGTGGCTCCATGCGGGTCGGACCGGTCCAACAGCCGAACTCCAAACTATAAACAGGCTGAATTTCTGATGCGTTTGGTTTCACCAAAACCCAGAACAGAAATGTTAACGTGGGTCCAGTCTGGTGTCTGATTACAGGTTCTGGAACCGGCTGCTGGGTCTCTCTCTCTCTGAGGTTCTGCTGAGACCCGTTTGGGTCAGACTGGACCAATCACATTTGATGTTTGTTTGTTCCAGAACCACAGAGCTCAGACACAAAGGGAAGAGGACGATGAAGACAGGTCTGCCTTGACCTCATGACTCTATTTCCCAGAATGCATCAGGGGATCGACATCATGATGTTCTGAGAACTCATGGTCGCCACCTGGTGGCTGCTGCAGGAACAGCAGCTGTGTCCCTTAAAGGAGCAGAGCGCTGACTGAATGCTGGGCAGGAATGGAGCTCCGTAGCTTCAGTTAAAACAGCAGCAGGTCAGAGGTCAGAAGAGAAGCCAGCAGCTGTTTCTACTGGTTCTACTGGTTTTCCATATGTCCCACTAGGAGGAGACTGGTTTTCAGACCTGGTTCTGGTCCGGCTGGAGGACCAGAACCCGATTGGGCCGGATCCTTTAGAATAATGATCAGAACGTATTGAAATGAGATTAAATTGAACATCACCAGGAGTCATTTTTGTGATTTTTTTTTTTTTGCAATAAAAAAGAAACTGCCACCTACGGGTGGGAGGTAACATTACAGTGCTGTTTTTCCATGAATTTCTTAGAAAAGCAGCAGGAAGTGACAGACGTACTGTGATGAAAACTGAATTGATAAATAAAATAATATTTAAAAGTTTATGCGTTCAGAGGGCTGCAATGAGGAGCTACGGTGGGCCGGATTTGGCCCCCGGGCCTTGAGTTTGACACCTATTCTGGATAATAATTTTATCAATGTAATGGATAGTAAATTATTTAAAGTTGTAAATTATACAAACTGAATTTTGTAAATAATTTCAAATGAATTTGCAGATTTATTTTGTTTCGATGAATGTTGCTGGTTGTTTAGTTTGAGTTTGGACTACCGTATTTTCCGGACTATAAGTCGCAGTTTTTTTCATAGTTTGGCTGGGTGTGCGACTTATACTCCAGAGCGACTTATTTGTGAAATTATTACCACATTATTATATCATATCACATGTTAATTTCACACTAAACCGCCAGAGGGCGCTCTAGGCCTGTGTTGATAATGTGTGGCAGACGCTAGCTCCGGAGTTAGCCGAGTTGTTGACAATCGACACCGAAGATGAAGATTTAGTGATTTGGAGTGACACGGATGGTTTGGTAAACTTGTTAGCATGTTATTTATGCTATAGTTATCTGAATAACTCTTAATATGCTATGCTAACATACCAGGCACGTTCTCAGTTTGTTTGTTTGTTCGTTGTTTATGTAGCGTTAGCATACCGTACATTTATCCAGCCTGTTGTTGCTTCTATTCTATTTTTATTGCCTTTCAAGATGACATGTCTGTTCTTGCTGTTGGATTTTATCACATAAATTTCCCCAAAAATGCGACTTATAATCTGGAAAATACGGTAATTTAAAGGTGTTTTTACTTTGTAATGGTTGTTTTGTTTTGTACCTGGTGGGCTGCCGTAGCCAATAGGAGCAGGCCTTACAGAGGTGCATCATGGGAAAAAGCCTGGTTTGGCTGTGTGCATCTTAAAGCTCAGATTTGTGTTTTAATGTTTGTGTTTAGTTGCCATGGTGATGATGATTGGATCAAAAAAATAAAATAAAACACTGCAAATCGCCGTTGTTACTGGATGAATGGATGAATGAATGAAGAGCTGCTGCTATTAAAGTTCTTATTTTGAAATTAAAGAGAACTTTATGAAAACTGAGCCTGGATTCTCTAAAGTTGTTTCTGTTTCATGATGATTTTATCTTAATATAAAACATTCAATATGATTCAGGCTGATTACAGTGAAATCAATAAAACATGATCCATAAAGTTACTGCGAAGGAAATTATTCCAGATTGTTTTTGTTGTATGGAGAACCTGCAGAGTCCGGGCCGGGATTCAAACCCACAACCTGCATCTAAACCAGGCTGGAAACTTTTATATTATTTACATTTAATGTAAATATTTAAAAACCAATCATGATGTTTCAGTAAATGAATCCATGATGTTAAAAGAAGGAAACCAGTTTAGTGTTCTTCAGCAGAACTGGGTTCCTGTCCCTTTAACTGGGAATATCTGCTCTATTTGGTCACATTTAAGAACTTCATTAATTACAGATTCATCTGCTCACATTTACTATCAAATCAAAAAATCTGGTTATTTGGTGTTTTTCTCCATAACTTCATCCTAATTATCTCTCAACCATCTTGCAGACAAATTTGTTCTTCAGTTGCACCAGGAGCCACAAACGGCCCCCGGACCGCACTTTGATCACCTGTGACAGAACCGAACATGTTTTCCACCACAGGGGGCGCCCTGTGCCGCTGCGAGCAGGAAGTGAGGTCAGAGGAGTCACCATCAAGCAGCAACTAAGTCGGACTTGAACCAGCGGACCAAGTCCGGATAAATCCGCTCAGGCAGTTCGGAACCGCGGTCCAGAATCCGGTTCTATCAGGTTCTGTCGGGTTCCGTCAGGTTCTGTCGGGTTCCATCAGGTTCTATCAGGTTCTATCAAACACATTTAATGGAAAAACTCCGAGCTGAAACTTGGATGCGGTTCCAGCTTCTGGCCACCAGGGGGAGCTCGCGCTGTTTAGACTGATTCACTTGGCGGTTGGGCTGCAGGCGGGCAGAAGGTCCGATTCTCCTCACTACAGGAAGGTTCTCATGGAACAAAGTGATGAAGATGACTGGAATCACAGGAACCAGAACCAGAACCCAGTTCAGCCTGATGGTTTCTAACTGAGTCTGAGCTGAAAGGAGGAAATGAGGATTTTGTCTGACAGCAGAGTAAAGTTCTGGTTCTGGTTCTAGTTACTGGGATCCAGTTCCCACATGATCCTGCCCAGTAAAATTCTGGGAACGGTGGACCTGGGCCTGACTTCTGGCCCGGTTCTGGTCCAGATGAACGTTGCAGGAACTGAAGGTAAAAGTTTAGATTTTAACGTTTAATTTCAGCTCAGGGTAGGAACCTTTGTTCTTATGTGTTTCCGGTACGCCGTAGATCTGACGCTACATCCGCTAACAGTTGCCATGGAGACGCTTCTCGGTTAATTTCTGCTTCTGAACGGGAACACGACGTTATTGTGCTAAAAGCCTGTCAGCAAAGCTATGGTAGCTGAAATAGCATTTCAATGCTAATATTTGGCAGCTAACGCTAACGTTAGCATCCACATTCACATTTCTTTGACGGTTGGATGGAAGAATAAAACCAGTAAATCTCAGTTGAATTGAATTTGATTTTGTGGATATTTTGATCAAAATGTGATCAATTATCTTCTGATATCTAAATATGGATCCAGTCTGCTGGCTGACCTTCCCAGCATGCATTGCTGCTGTCCTGAGGAACGCCTTGCCGTCGTTCTGGTAATTAAAGTGGGGTTTTTTTAAGTGTTTTTTGCTGAATAGAAGCTAAAAGCTGAGCTGCGTCTCCACCTGCTGCAGCACAAGGACGCCGCCTCTGACTGAAGCTTTTCATCTGCATAATGGACGACCTTCAGCAGGACGACCTTCAGTGGCAAATGCATGATGGAGGTTTGATTCCCTGCTGCCTCTGGGCAAGGCAGCAGACTGTCGCCATGGTGACCACAGCCAATGATTCACTTCTAGTTTTCAGCTTTTCACACTTTTCATATTTTCTCCTCCACATTTTTATTCATTCTTCATCTCTTCTCTCCATCCATCCTTTCTGTTCATTCTTCCTCTCTAATGTTTCTGGTTTTAATTCAGTTTTTTTACTTTGTTTTTCCTCCAGTTTTTACTTCTCCCTCTTTTCCTCTTTCGTTTCATTTTTTATCTTTTAATTTCGCTTTGAGATTTGATTTCTGACTCTGGCAAGCACAACTCCCAGACCACACCAAGACCACTCATTCACTCACACTTCACATTTCCACCCACACTTTATCATCTCACCTCCACACCACCTACTTCATCTCCCCCACGTCTCGTTTCAATCATTTTCACTGTTTTCACCACACATCACACACACCCTATCACACACACTCATTCACTTTACATCCCTAAACGATTCACAACACAAACACACACCACACACCCACACACACACACACACACACACACACACACCCACACACGCACACACACACACACACACACGCACACACACACACCACCACACACACACACACACACACACACTGACTCTCTCTCTCTCTCTGCTTGTCCTTCAGTCTCTTTGCTTCTCGGTTCTGAATGTTTTTCTGTTTGCAGCTTTAAAAGCTTGAAGAGAAACAAACAAAAACTGGATGAAATGAAAACAGTGAGACTCAGAGGGAAACTCGTCTCCTCAGATTCACCCGGTCCGACCCGGTCTGGTCCGGTCCGGTCTGACACCAGATTCAGCTGCTGCTGAGGAGGTCAGAAGAGTTTGACCTGAAGGTTCTACAGAGTTCTGATTGGGAGGGCTGAATGGTATGCCACACTTTTCAGATTTGATCTTTAAAAAGAATGAAAAAGCAGAAGTGATTTTCCTCCCATGGTTGTTTCTGTAATAAATGAGGAGTTTGGGTCGAGCAGCTCCCCCTCCTCCTCGTCTTTCTGCTCATGACTCGGTTTCTCTCTGAAAGCCTTTTATTCTGATCTGTAATTAGCTGCTACTTTCTACCCACTGAGCCTCTAACTGCCTCATAATGTCGGCGTGTCAGTCACAGCCTGAAAGCTTCATCTCAACCATTCTGGCCTTTTAATAACCTGCGCTCCGATTGGCTGCTCAGGAAACGCAGCAGCTCTTTGTTTGGTCGTCAAAAACTTCAAACTGGAAAGTGTTTGGGGTTCTGGTTCTGTTGGGTGTGCAGAACCAGAATCAACCCACATGGAGCAGTGGGTCGCACCACATTCTGGTTCTGGTTCTGCTCTCCATCATTCATTCATGTTCACATCCAGAGAGAGAGAGAGCAGGTAAATGATCGCCCTTCAGGCTGACGAGTCCCCCACTGCTCTCAGGTTTCCTCCCCGCTCAGCATTAAAAGGCAGCTGTCATCGCCGCAGTGTGTGTGTGTGTGTGTGTGTGTGTGTGTGTGTGTGTGTGTGTGTGTGTGTGTGTGTGAGCTGCCATTAGGCGCCGACTGCCGTGCGGCTCGGTCCACTCTGCCCCACGGCATGCTGGGTAACCCTCCAGCTCGCTGCCACTCTGAGCCCGCAGCCACAGAGCTAAATGACAGGGTCGGCTCCTCCTGGACGCCCCGCGCCGCGAATCCAGCGCTCCTCTCTGCTACCCTGCAATTAACTCACACAGAGCCGGAGGAGGAGGAGGAGCAGCTAATGTGATGAAGGTGTGAGAGCAGCCAGGAGACAGCAGCATACTGTACCACCAGAACCGAGGAACCAGAACCAGAACCAGTGATTTACTGCTGATCTGAATCTGCAGCAGCAAAAACTCAGAATTTGAACATCAATGATACACAAGAAATGAACAAAAATCAAAGCAGTTCCTGTAAACTGTTATTATTATCATTATTATTTCTTCCAGTTTGCTTCTTCTGGATTTCTGTTCAGAAACAGATTTAAGTTTTTATCTAACTCCGGTCCATCTGTCTAGTCAAAGTCCAGTTCGGTTGGTGAGGTGTGAACCGAATTGACCTCTGACCTCTGGTCCTCCAAACTCGGTCTGGGTTCGGTTTGAATGTGAACGCCAAGCGGACCAGAGATCGCTCCAAAAGCAGGAAGTGAACTACAGTGTAGGGCATTCTGGGTAAATACAACAAAAGCTAACATGTTAGCCTAGCGCTAGCAGCAGAAATGGCTCCTGGTCTTTAGCTTAAAGAGAAATCCTCCATCTTGTTTCTATCTGGTGAAGAAGGAAGTTGCTCTCAGTGTCTTCAGAGGTTTTTGTGCCGTTTCCTTCAGTGGTTGTTGGTGCAGCGCCCCCATAGGCCAGGAGGGGAACAGGTTGGTTTGGGTCAGAACCACAGCAGCTTGATGTGGAGCAGATGTTCTGGTTCCAGTGGAACCGGGTCGATCGGACTATCAGGAGGAAACACATTAAGAGTTTCTGATACAGAAGCTCCATCTTGATCTGCTGCTGGATGTATCATGTTGTTTTAGTTACCTGCTGTGTGTGTGTGTGTGTGTGTGTGTGTGTGTGTGGTCAGATCTCCTCCCTTCAACTCAAACTGCTAACTGGATAATTAGCCAATCAAACATGAGAGCTTGTCCACCAATTAGCTGCTAATTGACCTGAGAGCCTAACCTCCCCCTTCCCGGCTCTCTGCAGCCCTGTGTGTGTGTGTGTGTGTGTGTGTGTGTGTGTGTGTGTGTGTGTGTGTGTGTGTGTGTGTGTGTGTGTGTGTGTGTGTCTCAGCGGGCGGCCCTAATGGAGCAGTGAATTCATTACTGTGTAGGCAGGCGGTTCTGGCTGATGGACAGACTGTGACATCATCAGACTGGCAGCCAATCAGACGCTGCCGTCCCTGAAGTCAGACACTGTTTGGTAACATACTGCCTGTCTGGATGCTGCAGAGAACCCCAGATTGTCATGAAACCAGATTTAGGTTCAAAGTTCCTGATGACCTGAAGCTTCTCATATTTTCACCTCATCATTCAGTTATTTCTAAATTTCACTCTTTAGTGAGCTAAATGTTTAGCTCCAAGCTGCCAAATGTTTTCTCAGCCTTAAACTGACTAAATATTCGGTTTGTAAACCATTTGCTCTGATCTAGCCAAGTGTCTCTAAAACAATCTAAACATTACGCTTTAAGTTAAATATATTTTACAGAAGTTCATTAAATATGAGATTCATTGTGTGACATGTATAAATGCATTAATAACAAGATACAAACTCCGTTTTTCTGTCCTATGAGTGACTAACTCAAATTATTTGACAGTAACTTTACTGAATTATCAGCATCGAAAAGCTCAAGTTTCAGCTTGAAAACAAATTTGTTTCTGAATAAAATGTTTTTGGATTAAATGTATGTTTTTTCAGTAATTTTCTCCCTCTTAAGATTCGTTCTCAGACGTTTCAGAGCAGACATCTGAACAGAATGGTTCTGATGGATCTGACAGAAACACGGACGCTGAGATTCTTCCATGGAAATGGATTTGTTGTTGCGTCAGAACCAGACAATGAGGCAGGAGGCGAAAATGTTCATCAGAGCCGAAAACAAAAGCAACTCTGTCAGCGCAGCGCCGAACAAAAGGCAGCAACACAAAGAGCTTCCTGCAGAGCTCAGGTGTGTTCAGGACAAAAACACTCTGAGGAGGAGGAGGAGGATGAAGGTCATCAACCTGCCGCCGGATCCAGAGCAGCAAATCAGAAAACCCGGAAAAAAAACAGTCACAGAAAAGATCAGGAGACGAAAAAGACCGAAGGAAATAAAGTCCAAAAGAACCAAAAACCCTCAATTCTCACATCCTAACAACTCACATGACCACAACATGACCTCCACCTGACCTCAACATGACCTCCGCCTGACCTCAACATGACCTCCACCTGACCTCAACATGACCTCCGCCTGACCTCAACATGACCTCCACCTGACCTCAACATGACCTCCGCCTGACCTCAACATGACCTCCACATGAACTCAACATGACCTCCACCTGACCTCAACATGACCTCTGCCTGACCTCAACATGACCTCCGCCTGACTTCAACATGACTTCCACATGACCTCCGCCTGACCTCCACGTGACCTCCGCCTGACCTCAACATGACCTCCACCTGACCTCAACATGACCTCTGCCTGACCTCAACATGACCTCTGCCTGACCTCCACATGACCTCCGCCTGACCTCCACGTGACCTCCGCCTGACCTCCATCCACTCATTAGTCATAATCAGATCCTAAAGTTGTTCTAACATGAGCCAAAACTTTGACACCAATAAAGCAGAAAATATATATTCACAATAATTTACATCAAACTTCAAACTTTAGATAATAAAACAATTAATGAAATACTAGTTATTCCAATAGTTTATCTGAAACACAGTTAAACATAAAACCAGTTCATTAATGGACTCATCATGCATAAGAATCATATAAAACCATTTAGGTTTTATTTTTATTTCTGGGCAGCAGAGTGGACATGAGGGATGCCTTTCCTCAAACTCGTCCTTAAAGCACAGCGACCTTCTTCCTGTCTCGTCCTTATAAGGCGTGTAGGCTCCTCCCACTGCGGCATGGACTCTGTAGAAGCCACGCCCCCTTTAGATTTCCCACCAATCAGCAGTCTGAATGACAATAAACAAAATGGAGTTATTTTTCTCTGACATCAGTTCTTCTGTTTCTGTTTTCTCAAAGTTACATTTGGTCGCTGGTACTGAGCCCGGTTCTGGTTCTGATGGACGTGTTCTCTGTCGCCCCCTGCTGGTCAGGAGGAGTGATGCTCTGCAGGTTTTGCTCAGAGAGAAACTGGTTAGAATAAGAAACTGGGTAACTGGACTGGATTTGATTCTTTTTTGGGTCGTCAGTTCTGAATTATCGCTGCAGAATGAACTGAACTGAGGTGAACTTTGACCCCAGCAGGAAAACATTCCCACATTTCAGATCAGGAACGAGTTTGAACCGATTATAAAAGTTCGGATTTGATCAGTGAATGATCAGAAAGAGAAAATGTGTTTTCCTCATGAAGCAGCTTCACAGAGACGCTGTTCCACAAACCGATGATTAAAATAAAATCATTAAATTACAAAATTTCTCTGCTTCAACTGATAAAATTAAATTAGTTAATTGATCAGTATATGATGTTTGGTTGTGTGTGTGTGTGTGTGTGTGTGTGTGTGTGTGTGTGTGTGTGTGTTGGGACTAATGAATAAGCATTGTTTTGCTGTCCATTAGAAGTCACGCTGTGTTGGAGGAGCCACTGTGTGAAAACAACTGGGAGTCAATTATACACCAGTTAGCGAAGGTCGGGGTGTGAGCCACACACACACCCACACACACACACACACTGCGGCTCAGCTGGGGGAGTTCCTGCAGACAGATGGACCCGTTTATACGGCGCAGCCCTCGACATTCGCTCCATATTGTTGCGGCACAAAGAGCAGCTGGTTCTGGTTCTGAGAGGACGGATGTTAGCCGGAGGAGGAGGAGGAGGAGGAGGGGATGAAGGCCCATTTTCTGCTCATTACGTTCAGCAACAGAGAAAATACTCCTGATCTTTGCTGGTTCTGTCTCAGATCAGATCGTCCAGCTCTGATTCCTGCAGCAGGTCTGACTGGCAAACCAACGGTCCAGAACGCTGCTGCTGGAGTTCTGACCAGAACCAGGAAGATGGAGACACCGCCCGGTTCGACACCGCCCGGTTCGACCGCTTCGACACCGCCCGGTTCGACAGTCCTTCACTGCTGGTAGTTTATAAATCACTGAACAGTTTAAAGATCTGCTGCTGCTGGATCAACCTGCTGGTTCTGCTTCTGGTTCTGCTCTGCATTCAGAACCAGAACCAGACATGGAGAAGCAGCATTCAGCTTCTACGCTCCACAGATCTGGAACAAACTTCCAGAAAACTGAAAAACAGCTGAAACCCTGAGATCCTTTCAGGCAGACTGGAGCTGCTTTGATTATCAATAACTGAAACATTGATCAATATATTGATGTGGTGATTTTGATGGTAGAATTTGATAATATGGAATCTTTATTGCTTGTTTCATATTTGGTTGTTGTGTTTTATTAAGCCTTGTTGCTGAAATGTGCTAAGCTAATGAGCTTGAGCTCCGTTTTTCGCCACCAGTTTGAGCATAAATGTTGTCACTTGTGGATAAACATAATTAATCATGAAATTCAGTCAGTTTGTTTTGCTGCTAAGCAGACAAATCTTTATTGTGGTCTCAGGATGATGTGTATGTGTTTGGTGTGCAGCGGACCAGTCTGCTGGTTCTGGTCCAGTCGTCCTGAATGGTTTTCTTGCTGCTTACTGGTTTGATTATTGGCTTTTCTCACATCAATAAACTTTAGAGATGAATTAATTACGGCTGAATGAGGCTGTTAGGCAGGAAGCTGCTCATTTTTTCATTATCAAGAATTTATCCTTCAGATCTCTGACAGATATTTCAGATGTTTCAGGCCTGTAGGGGGCGCTATCAAGGTTCATACCGTGTTTTCCCCTCATGAATAAAATCCTCAGCAGCTCTTTGAATTTCTCTGCCTCTTTTACAGCCTCGGCTCAGAAATGAATAGATGAATATTATTCCGAGGTAGCTCGGAAAATGAAGCTATTGAACGGAGTGACTTTGTCCTCCAGATGAGAGACGAGCGCTAATCTTCTGCCTGAAGGGCTTCTGTTCAGGGAGCCAATTCTCTTTTCACTGAGAGCATTATTAATATTATCGCTGTAAAAAAGGAAGAAAAACTGAGGTCAAACCATCTCTAACAGGTCAGCGCACCGAAAGAGCGCTTTTTTAGTATAAACATGACCCCTGATGAAGAGGAGCAGTGATCCAGACCTGCTCAGCACACACATACTGGTTTTCTAACCATTATAAGGACCAACACCAGAATGCTGCTTTACTGGGACCAAAAGCAAAGCTGGACTTTGGTCTAAAGGCTTAAGTTCAGATCAGCTGGTTCTGCTGAGAGCAGGCTGTGGATCCATGTGTCCTAGTCTGCAGCTCAGAAAAAGATAGACTTCTCTCGTTTACAGGACACATTTGAAAACATCAACATGCACAGCAACAAAGAAATAATTAACTTTGGTCTGCAACATCCTGAGGCTGATGGACACAGGTAGCACAAATGACATGATGAACTAGTGTGTTAGCATTAGCTAACTAGTGTGCTAACATTTGTTAACGTGGGTGTGAACATTAGTTAACTTGTGTGCTAACATTAGATACCTACTGTGAAAACATTAGCTGTGCTAATGTTAGCCATCTAGTTCGCTAACCACTATAGGGCACCATTATTTAAAATGTTAGCAGCACTAACCTTAAAGAACAATTTACAAACATTAGTTCTGCTAGCACTAAATCTCTAGACCAACACAGCATTTAGCTGAGGCCACTGCTAAAAGTAGCTATAAATTAAAAAAATTATCCTGAAGGTGTGTAGCTTATCTTTTTCAGGACTGGTAGTAAAATGTTGCTTCATAGATTTCTGCTTCACCACAAATCTGCGGGATACCTAAACTGCTTTTCTTTCTTTTAGCTCAGTGGCTCAAACTGAGAAACCTAAAAGCGATGTGTGTCATAAACGTTCATATCTCTCATTTTTACTGAAACTGTGGACTTTCTCCTGCTGCTTCCGTTAGCAGGTTGGACTGCTAACCATTATGAGGACCGGTTCTGGTTCTGCCAGGTCTTCAGCTCTGGACCTGACAGACTAGCCGAGCGTTAGCGGTGGATGCTAATTGAATTTCATGGCCGTCTTTGTGGCGACCCGCCACCTTCTGCTACTGTTGCCATCTCTATGACTGAAAGAATCAAAGTGTGTTTGTAGAGGGAGGGGGCGATAAATGGCTCTTTTCAGCAGCCGTGTGTGTGGTGGGGGGGCGAGGAAAAATAGGGGGTAATAGACAAGCCTATATACTGCTGAACAATAGTGCCCCTCCCCCGGCGGCGGCGGGGGGCCACGAAGGATCAAGGCCTTCCAGCCCATGAATTCATTGCTGTTGCTTTCTGGCTGAGGAGGCGCACTGCCTCATCTTCATCGCTGAAATGAGCAATAAAAGAGGCTCAGGGGGGCAACAGGGTGAGGGTAAGTGGGGGTAACAGAGTGGTGGGGGTGATAAGAGTTGGGGGGGATTTAGGGAGACAAGAGAGAAACTTTTGTGGAGGTGGAGAAGGAGAAGAAAAGCGAGGAGTGTGGAGAATGGGGAGTGACGGGTGGGTTAATCTGGCATCCATCTGCTGGCCCCCCCCCATGCTGCAGCCACCGAAACATCGCACTAAATGTTCCTGGACAGGGGCCTTTGTCAGCAACACCCCCTGCTCTCACCCCCCTCCACAAAACACTTAATAATGAGATTAAAACTTCAAATAAATGACGTGTGAGTGAAAGGAGGTGGGGAACTCCCAGTCCAACCAGTTCATTCACCAGTCTGCTGGTTCTGACCGGGTCTGTGGACCAAAACGTCTGCAAGAGGAAATGATCTCTGAGTTCATGAAGGTTTGATGTCCAGAGCCCAGAACCTGTAGCCTGGTTGTGATGTCCAGAAACTTTCGTCGGGTTTTAAAATGTTTCCATTCATATTTGTGTTTCTGATGCATCAGCAGGTGATAGTGAAGATTAAAGAGCATCTGGGGAAACAGTTGAAGGCGCCATAGTGACATATGATTGTCTGTATTGGACACAGAGTGTCAGAGGTCAGGTGACTCTGTAGCCACTTCCTGGCTCTGCAGGTTGACTTGCTAACACTAACGAAGTAGATAAAGAATCTAAAACGTCGGACATAGCGGTGGAGGAGACGAGGTGTCTTCAGTTTCACCTCCTGACACAGGGGACGCCACTGAGCCAACGCTGTCAATGTTCCTTAGGGATACTAGTACGTCATCAGAGCAACTTGTCACATGTTGGTCTGGGAATCTGAGTCAGGAGCTGTGCTTCAGTGTGCCACCACTAGTTGGCGCCCATCAGCTGTGACGGCAACTCAGCATTGAAGCGTTTCTCATGTTGCTGCTGACGCTCTGAAGGATTCAGACCCGAGTCCCAGCGTGCCGCAGTGCCACTGTTGGTGTTCAGGTATCATCATCATCTTCAACGACCTCCAGGTTTATCAGCCTGGCGGCCTCCAGGCTTGATTTTATGCCTAGCCGTTGTTCATAATGTCTGCCTGTAACATTTTCAAATTTCCCATCAACTTTAGGCATTTTTCAGCTGGTAGCGCACTGAGCTCAGCGGTTTCCAGATGGTTAGAGGAAGGGGAGCATCTGGGCACTGCAGCCAGGCGGTGGAGGGGGAGTCATGCTCTGGGATCGGAGTTAGAGTTGATGTACAGATTGTTATTTCAGAACTGGATGGATTCCCATGATGGGATGTTTTCAGGTAAATAACTGAGCCGAGGCTGAAGGAGGCAATGATGATGGTGAGGAGGACGAAGAGGAGGAGGAGGAGGAGGAGAGAGAGGAGGAGGAGGAAGAGGAAGAAGAGGAAGAGGAGGAGGAGGAAAAGAGGAGGAGGAGGAAGAAGAGGAGGAGGAGAGGAGGAGGAGGAGGAGGAGAGAGAGGAGGAGGAGGAAGAGGAAGAGGAGGAGGAGGAAGAGGAGGAGGAGGAGGAGGAGGAGGAAGGAGAAGAGAGGAAGGAGAAGAGGAGGAAGGAGAGGAGGAGGAGGAGGAGGAAGAGGAAAAGGAGGAGGAGGAGGAGGAGGAGGAGAGGAGGAAGAGGAAAGGAGAGGAGGAGGAGGAGAGGAGGAGGAGGAGGAGGAAGAGAGAAGGAGGAGGAGGAGAGGAGAGGAGAGAGGAAGAGGAGGAGGAGAAGAGGAAGAGGAGGAGGAAGAGGAGGAGGAGGAAGAGGAGGAGGAAGGAAGAGGAGGAGAAGAGGAGGAGGAGGAGGAAGAGGAGGAGGAGGAGGAAGAAGAGGAAGAGGAGGAGGAGGAAGAGGAGGAGGAGGAAGAGGAGGAGGAAGACGCCTCATGTTTATGTTGTGCAGCTGAATACAGACAGCCTGATTTCAGCCTCCTGTGATTCTGATGAAGCTCTGCAGACTCTTGGCTTCCTGCTGGGAGAACAAACAGAATCTCATCTGGGTTCAATCTGCTGCACTCTGCCTGCCTTCATCAGCCTCCTGCTGGGCCAGACCCGTCCAGAACCAGAACCTTCATCACCCTGCAGGATCCAGATATCGATGAGCTGAAACTCATCCTGTCTTTTGGTCCTGTTCTGCATTTCTTTTCTTTAATGAGATAAAATCATCAGACATGTTCTCCGTTTCCTCCATCAGGCTGTCTGACCCATCAGCGCGTTCTGAGCATGCTCAGTGGAGCAGACCGGACCGCTGTGGACGGGTCCAGGTCTGAGGGACAGCAGGTGGCGCATCCAGAAAACGTCTTCAATACAATCGTCTCAGGACTGAATGTCTGACATTTAATCACCTTACTGGGTTTTTTTCTCGTGGGGCAGTTCAAGCAACAGTTAGCATCAGCTTGAGGCTAATGCTAAGTAGTGTATAGTATCGTTGCAAACTATCTAGCTTTTTTGTGTCTGTCATGGATGAAGCGCTTGACATGTGAGGAGCAATGGACGTCACTGAGCCGACAGAACATCGAGAACTTTCAGCACAGATTTATCATCCGTTAGCTGGATGTTGTTTGCGTCTGGTGCTAACCGGTACGAAGCGAGAAACACTCTGAGCAAAAATACTTTTAGCTTCGCACTTTGGGTGTTAAGGCTGCATCATTCCCATCAGCTCTGTTCACTTTAACCTAACTCCAGTCTGTTTGTCTAGTCAAAGTCCAATTCGGTTGGTGAGGTGTGAATGCTAATCGACCTCTGACCTCTGATCTTCCAAACTCAGTTTGGTCGGTTTGAATGTGAACGCCAAGTGGACCAGAGACCGCTCCAAAAGCAGGAAATGGACTACAGTGCAATCCAACCAAAGCTAACATGTTAGCCTAGCGCTAGCAGCAGAAATGGCTCCTGGTCTTTAGCTTAAAGAGAAATCCTCCAACACTAAAATCTGACGCCTCCATCTTGTTTCCATCTGGTGAAGCAGGAAGTTGCTCTCAGCGTCTTCAGAGGTTTTTATTTCCTTCAGTGGTTGTTGGTGCAGCGCCCCCACAGGCCAGGAGGGGAACAGGTTGGTTTGGGTCAGAACCACAGCAGATGATGGCGTTCTGGTTCCAGTATAACCGGGCCGACCCGACCATCAGGTGTGTTTAAAACGTTGTGAAACTGAATGTCAGTTTTCGCACTGCTTTGTAAAGCAGCAGGATCCCTGAACATTTCCTGTGTTTATAGTTTTAGTGCCTTAACTGTCATTAAAAAAGCCTCCAATGTGTAGCAGAAACCCTGAGCTCCCTCTGAGCCCAGACCTCCAGGTTCCCTGGTACCTGAGACTCACCGGAGCTCAGAGGAAAACTGAGTCTGTTTGGTTCTTTTAGCTAATTCAGAGTTTTTGTGACATTGCTTTATTTTGTCTTTATTGTAATATTTTGTCTTTTCAAAGATGTTTTTTTTATTTTTGAAAAGTAAAACCAAGAAATGTTCCAGCCTTTTTGGAAATGTCTTTGTGTTTGGTTCATATTTCTCTTTATTTTTAACATTTAGTTCATTTATCGGAACCGCTGTCGCCAAAACAAACGACAAGCAGAGAGAAATGATCAGGATGGGATCCAGGAGGACAGAGCCTCGCTGCGCTCAGGAGCGTTACAGCGGAGCACCGCGGGGGGGAGGAGGAGGTGATGAGGTGAAATGGTCCGTGAACGCACCAGGGCCAGCTCTAATCATCTGGATAATTCCTGTTTTTCTTTCTCCTTCCTCATCGGCTCTGACATCATCATCGTCATCATCATCATCGGCGCTCGACCTTCATCTCTGAGACCCGAACAGAAAAAACCTGAGATCAGCTGCTTCTGCATCCATCCATCATCCAACCATCATCCAACCATCATCCATCCATCCATCCATTCATCCACAATAATGACTGAAAAAGAAAAGAATGAAATCGTTCTAGTCAAAGTCCGCCATAAATAGAGTGTTGTGGCGGCCATCTTTGCTACCATAAACGGTGCTGCTGGGAGGCTATGTTTTTATTCTTTGGTGATTTAATTGTATTTCATTAGAAACATGAACGATCGGGCTGAAAAGAAAATCAAATTTTGGTTAAAGCATATTTCAAGCTGGTAGCTTTAAGGTGTGTGTTCAGAGTTGCCATGGTTACCAGATGTCGGCGGAAGGTAGAGGCAGACTCTGCTCCTTCAGCAATATTTTGGTTTTATTGCTTCATGTTTCCCTGAATCTCTGGCAGAACCGGGCCGGTCATTACAGAAGAACCAGCAGAACCTCCGCCTGCTTCCTGCCAGCGACCGCTCTGATTGGCTGCCGCCTACTGATGGCCGCTCTGATTGGCTGTTCATGTCCTCAAAGGCTCACAGCGGTCCTCACAGAGGCAGACATCCTCACAGCTGACACACACACATCATTGATCTTTTTCTTGCACTCAAGAAGCAATAATGACACACACACACACACACACACACACACACACACACACACACAGCTGGTCTTCATGCCACTTTAAGGCTCTTAGTGTTTCCTGTTGACGTCCAACAAGAGGCTCTTCACCAGACATTATTATCCAGCTGCAGAGACTCCAGGCTAACGCTAAACTGCTAAACACATAAAAAATAATGTGTGTAACTTTGCACTAACCCACTAAGCACAGACAAATCTGCAGAAGCTAATGCTAGCCGTTGAAATTGCCTCTCTGTCAATTGAAAATTTGCTGACATTAAGTTTATCAAGTCATGAAAATGAGAATAATGGGTTTAAAAGGTCAAAAAATGCAAGCCATCTTGAAAAATGTCTATCATCCAGAAGTTCAAGTGGCTGATGGGAAAAATGAAGAACATCTGAGCTGAGGCGTTAGCATGCTAATTTTAAATATTCTGCACAAATAAATGTTGTTTTCTGTTTGCAGAATTTTAATAGATGATTCAGAAAACTTCTCAACATGGTTTGTATTATAATGTGCAGAATAACCTGTTTACCAAATCAGACTAAAGATATTGACATAAACATTCGTTTTCCGAACACTAAACCCTGTGGCACACCACACATCACTATCAAACAACCACAATGTATTTGTTTGAACATATCAGTCTGCCTTCTAAATAGTTGGAAGATTCCTCATTTTTAAAGAGATTTTAAAAAGTTCCATTTAACATTTACATTGAATCTTTTCTAAATTCACTCCAGATTTTATCTGATCATTTCTGGATTTTTCTTTTGTTTTGGCGTTCATAATTTGCTCTAGTTGGTTCTGGACCTAAATGCTGAGTTTCTGTCTCCAGACAGGTTGGATCTGATGTCTGCCTCAGAGTTCATCATGTTTTCAGCTGATGGAAAAACTGGACTTGTTCCTCCAAACTGGTTTATAACTGACTGACAGACCTTCTTCTGCTGCTGCTGCTCAAACTTCTGCTCTCCCCACCTGTGGAGTTGGCTCGAACACGTGACTCGACGCGGAAGTGGAAACAGCGCAACGAGTTGTCAACAGCTGAGCTATTACAGAGATCGTATAAGAACACGATGACCCACTCCACAATTTAGCAAAATAGATTTTGTTTTAAAAATCTGTTTTTAATTTAAACGAAACACAAACAAATAAATATAGAAAATAAACAATAAATGATGATGTTTAATGCTGGAGTGTTACAAATTAATATCTTCAAGTCAAATCCAGAGATTAACGAACAGATTCAAACCATTTCTTTAGGTAACACCTGTTGACTTTGGGAGTTATGAACGCTGTCCACATAAAACAATATTTTATTTATTACGTTTTACAGAAGCTATATGTGGAAAAATGACAACCCAAGCATAAATTCATAAAAACTTCTGTTTTCTATAAAACAGAATAAGGCCAAACTATTTTGTATAAAAATATTTCAGAAATATATCAAACAGTTATGGAAATTTAAATTTTTTTAAAAAATATGTCAGATTTTAAATTTTGGGAAGTTTAAAGATAAATTATGTAAAAAAATAAATGCTTTAACATACAAGATGTAGATACAAAAACACATTTCAATGAAAATATATTATCACTCTTAGCATGCTAACTAAAGGTTCAGACATAAATAGAATAAATAGGAATATACAATAATATGGCCATGTAAATATTAGATAATAAAGACATGTAGACTAGATAAAATGAGCAAAAGTGATCAAACATATGAGATCATGCTATAGTTTTGTCCAAGTTACATAGAAAAGTAATATTTCACATCAAGTATTCTCTTAATCATACTTCTTATTTATTTTTACAATAATTACATTCAGATACACTTTAAAATGTATAATGATCACCGTATATTTCATTCTATTTCATTTTTGTTTTTGTTTTCTTCCGCTGATTAACTTCGTTTTCTGTTTTTACTTTATTTTACGTGTGTATTCTGGATTTGGTTGCTGTATTTATAACCATAAATTATGTATATATTTAATTTCAGCAGGATATTTAATGACTGAGTGAACAGTGTGCATCCACATTAACGAGCCCAGAGAGCCTCTGAAAACGGACTCAGAGTGAACTCTCTCGCAGCTCTTCCTCTCTCTGCGCTGCTAGCAGCGGCGGCTAATCCGGCTAACGGCGGCGGTGATGGCGGAGCTGGTGCAGGGACAGGCCTCGATGAACCAGCCGGGGCTCAAGTCAGACGGCCTGGTCGATGTTTTACAGAGGGCCCGGCAGGTAACAACTCCTCTGGGGCTTAGCACACACAGGTTCCGGGCGGAGCCGCGCTGTTTGGACCGAGTCGGAGCACTTTTCATGGTGTTTGAGCTGTTGCTGCTCCGAACTTCTGCTCCGTCAACACAAACACACTTAGCATGCTAACTAGCTCAGAAAGGTGCTCGGAGTTGGACTTGAGGCCGGTTCGGTCCGGTGTACCGGGCCTGACACGGTTCCCGAGTTAGTTTGAGGGGAGTTTGTGGAACTGTCAGCGGGAACGGATCGCAGGGAGAGTCGGGGTGGAAGTGAAGGGGGGAGCGGGACTCAAGTTTTGGCCACACGTGTCAGAGAGTCTGCGGGGCAACCTGTTGGTTCCGAGCGGGCAGAAGGAGGGGAAATCCCGCTCACCGGTGGGCTTCTGGACCCAGCCACCGGTCCTGGTCCGGCGAGGGGGTCCAGACCCGGCCAGCAGAACGGAACCCCCCTCCCGCACCGCTACCTGTGCGGGCGGCTGCTTACCGTGAGGTGGGAAGGTAGAAAGTAGGCTGGGTTATGCAACAGGTAGGGGAGGGGGGCCTGCTGCTGCTGCACCCACTGACTCACCTGCTCAGGTGGCCCCACCCGCCCGGACCGGGACCGGGCTAGGGATTTCAGCAGGGGCTCTGTGGAAGAGGGCCACAAGGTTCTGGAGTTGGAAATGGACCGGAACCATGAAAACAGAACCAGAGAATCAAAAAGGAGCCAGGCCTGGCAGAGACCAGGAGAACCAGAACCAAACAGGGACCAGAACAGGACTCTACAGGAGAACCAGAATTTAGCTGGAACCACGAAAACAGAACCAGAACCGAATCGGTACCAGAACCAAACAGGGAACTAACAGCAGGACCAACTGAATCCAGTCTGAAGTAAAGTTTCTTCTTCTCCCCTTTTCTTCAGAAAGGAACCAGAATCGAATTTATAATCAGAAACAGTTTATTTTTTCCATAGAAACCAACGTTTCCAGCATGTTGTTTTAAAAAGCGTTGCTCAGGCCTGGTTCCATCCACATCAACAAATCCGTTGATTTAAACATGCCAGTCCCACAGGGGGCAGTGTAGTGCCACACTAACACCTGTCAGCCAATCAGATGGCTTCAAAACAACCACTTCCTGTTAGGAATTAAACATGGCGCCCAGAGGTTCATCTGTAGGTGGAGCTTTGTTTAGAATATAAAGATAATAAATCCAGATGACGTTGATCTGGAATCGTTTCAAAGCCGATATGTGAATATTAATTATCTGTCACACACGGCAACATGTTCGACCTTAAATCGTCCCATATTTTCTCACACAAACAAATGCAGAGTTTTCTCAAGTGTCCAGGTTGGTCAGAGTTTTCATAAATTATCATTTTTAATTATATTAAACAGATTTTGTGTGGATGAAAAGCAAAACTCATAAAATATCTTTGTTCTCCCAGATATCAGGTGGACTAAACTATAAAACAATAAATCAGTTTATTAAAGGCAGAGCTTCCCCAGAAAACCTGCTCAGCAGTGTTTTTGTACTAAAGACGTTAAGTAAATAGGACATGTAAAAGAATTAATCCAAACTAAGTCAGCGGCTCCTTCGGGCCCCCAGGGCCTCAGGAACCATAAATGCTGATATTTTAACACAGAAACATAAATGTAACATTTATTTACTGAGGTGATCAATGCTGCTAAATTTGATTTAAGGTTTTCAGCATAAATTAAAATATTTTAAGTAGTTTAACATTTAAATGTAAGATTTTAAGGAGCTGGCAAGTTTACTTTGTAAAAGTTCAAAGAACAATATTCATAGTTAGATTGTTTTGTTACCATAGCAACAATCGGATGCTGTGTTTGTTCACAAATACAAACTAATGAACAGTAATTATAACTGATAGTTTTTATGTTGGCCAGTTAATCTCCTTTAATCTCCCAGATTAAATCCAACAGAAGCTGCTAGCGGTTCTGATGGTTTAGCAGCAAGAGGGGCCCCTCGGTCAGATTCTGCCCCAGGCCTCATGCAGCCTTGGACCGGCCCTGCAGGACGATTTAAATCTGCTGCACTGCAGGATGAGCAACAAACACAGATTTAATTTAATCCTGTTAATGTGGCTTTAGCAGCTCTAACATTTCTGCCTGTTGAGTTTTTAACACAGAAACTGTTTTGGTTGCTGCAGTTTATGGGACGAGTTTCTCTGATCTCTGCGCTCATTAACTCTGTCTGACTAGAGAAATAATACTGAAAATAATAAATCATAT
This sequence comes from Poeciliopsis retropinna, assembly GCA_010277075.1. Lineage (NCBI taxonomy): Eukaryota > Metazoa > Chordata > Actinopteri > Cyprinodontiformes > Poeciliidae > Poeciliopsis > Poeciliopsis retropinna. Next base: position 461,633 of record VMRM01000001.1, read on the forward strand.
CAAACCAGCGCGAAGCTCCTCACCAGCTGAACCTGCATGAGGTTAGCGCTGCTTCGTTAACCGCTAACCGGGACCACAGACATGAAGTTTATCAGCGCAGACAGCGCCACACGCTGGGCAGCTATTGACATGGAAAAGCCGCACAAAATTCTTTGTCCACAAATATAAATCATTCTCAGCTCCTCCGAGAGAAAGACTACAAGTTATTCCTGCGGTTCACATAGAGCTGCACCACCAGAGCTAATGCAGTAGCTTTAAACTCTGACCTTGATATAAAGTTCTCCAAAGTGACATGATTCCTCATGTAAATATCCAGACAGGTCAGCCTGTGTCCAATTTGAGAGAAAAGAGGCGCCAGCGGCGTGATTGGTCCACAGTCCCGGCTTTAAATGCATCAAATATAGACTCATCTTGTAGGAATAAATTTGTTCCACCAGTGAAACGCTCAGAGCCACAGAGACACTTTCAAGTTCAAATAAATTTTTATTATAATTTTTTAAAATACATTTTTCTAAAAACAAAAACAAGCAACGGCGCGTCGCCCTGCAGGTTACCGGGAACAATTTAAAACTTCCAGATCTTCATGTTTATTATCTGAACATGGAAAACATAAAAAAACAATAGATTACTGGATCAGAACCTCTCCTCTCTGCTGACTGTAATCAGACTGGTTCTGGTTCTGTTGGGTTGCAGCCTCCCACTCGGACATGTAGTTTCACTGCAGGCAGATAGGGGGCGATCGTGTCAGCCGTCTGCTCAGAAAGAGGAAGAGGATTCCAAGATGTTTTCAACATCGACAGAAATTTTTCCGATGATGCTGATTTGGTTTCTAGTTCTGAGCCAGAAATTCTACAACAAATTCTTCAAATTCTCAAATGTTAAATATTTCACAAAATCTGTTTATCGTATTTAAAGTTAACTAAATAACTTGAATGTCACTTTTATTATTATAATAATCAACAAACATGGCCGACTGGGCAGCAGCAGACGATATTTAAAGGAAAAACCGTCTCCATCATCCTTCTGACTTCCTGCTCTCTGGCAGTGGTCATGTGACAACGATGCAGCGTAGGATTATGGGATGTTTAACTGTAGCAGTGAAGGTGGTGTGTCTCTGTTAGCCACCACAGCTAACCACCAAATAGTGGCCAGACTGGCCTAATATCCCAGATCAGGTCTCGTTTCATGGTCGGGTTTGATCAGACTCTGCGTACTTCACACTGAGTCGCATTAAGAACTGATAAAAAACGTTTTCTAAAACAAATCCAACATTTTTCAGCTGGATTTCCTCCTGAGCAGCGCTGCAACCCGGACAAGAACTTAATGTTTGCTAGTTAGGTTCAGAAAAACTTAAAAAATACAAATGTAATATTTATTTTTAATTTATCTTTTGTGTTTTCATGAGTCATTTTGTGATGAATAAGTACCAACTTGCTAATTTCTCAGTATCGGTTCTTAGAATCAGGTGGTACCTAAAGTACTGAGTCTGGAAAACGCTGCTGTTTATGTAAAATCTCCAGGTTTGATACGTTCAACAATGATTAACTGAGTTTTCTCTTTTTGTCTCAGATTGTGGGGAAAATGGGGGGAGAAGCCATGTCCCACCTCAACAGCTCCTCAGGAAGCGTGGAGTCCACGCTGTACTACCCTGGACAGAAGCGACCCGGAGAGGACGGAGGTGAGTCGGACCAGGGAGCGCGCCTCATGTTTGGCCTCCATGATAGTTCTCGAACCTGACCTCAGCTTTTAGCTGGGCAGCTTCTGAAGAGCTTTGGCTCTGAAGTGTTAACTTCACAGATCACAAATGTCCAAAACATTTTCTGGACGTCCAGGTTATTGATTTAATCGTGTTTCAATAAAATGCAAACACGATTTAATCCTCCAGACCTGTAGGTGGCACTAAACATAGAGTTTGGGAGTTGGCCTTATAGCCTTCACACGACGTCTAAAACACCGTCTCCCTGACAACGGGGGCTCAAAAAAGTTTAATGTTCCTGTGTGGGCGGGGCTTAAGCTGAAGCAAACTTCCGCTCTGGTCCAGAACGAGTCCAGACAGTAGTTAGCACCGTTAGCTTGTTAGCACCGTTAGCTTGTTAGCACTGTTAGCTTGTTAGCACTGTTAGCTTGTTAGCACAGTTTCTGGACCTTTTACCGAACCTGTTCCTCAGTTGCAGGAGCTTTTGATCTGTTCTGTGACCTTTGACCTATCAGAAGCAGCCACATTGTTCCGTTTTGCAGCCAGTGAAACGGATCAGTAGATCTAACGGTGGCTTCTCTCTCCTCAGTGGGTAACCAGCTTCCAGCCATGGGCCATCAGAGGTAGGAGCGGCTGCTATTGATCACACACCACACACACACACACACACACACAGCAGGGCTCCCATAATCCTCTGCTCTCAGCTCCATGTTCTATTTGCTAATAGCGCTCAGTGTGAGCTGAGATCATGATAGATCCATCACCTGTGTGTGCGTGTGTGTGTGTGTGTGTGTGTGCGCGCGCGCGCAGGGTGATGACGGAGGAGTACAAGGTCCCGGACCGGATGGTGGGCTTCAGTGAGTATCAGCCTGAGGTTCTGGTTCTGGTCGGCGCGGCCCGCTCACCTCTCTGCTTGTTGCTCCTCAGTTATCGGCAGAGGCGGAGAGCAGATCACCAGGATCCAGCTGGAGTCGGGATGTAAGATCCAGATCGCCTCAGGTGAGTCCGGAATCGGCCCAGGACCCGGTTCTGACCCGGTTCTGATCGGCTGATGGCTGCTTTGTGTCTCAGACAGCGGAGGGCTGATGGAGCGGCCGTGTTCGCTGACGGGAACGCCAGAGAGCATCGAGTGAGCGTCGGCGCGCTGACCCGGTCCGACCAGATCCGGTTCTGGTTCCTGTGGACCCGGCTCTGTAATGGTTCTGTCTGGTTCTGTCCAGGCAGGCGAAGCGGCTGCTGGTCCAGATCGTGGAGCGGTGTCGGAACGGGCCGGGTTTCCATGGCGACAGCGACGGCGGCGGCGCGGTGCAGGAGATGCTGATCCCGGCCAGCAAGGTGGGGCTGGTGATCGGCCGCGGCGGCGACACCATCAAGCAGCTGCAGGTAGGACGAACCGGACCGCCGGGGCTCAGGTTCTGCTGGGCCCGCCTTCAGTCTCTGGTTCTGGTTCTGCCAGGAGCGGGCCGGGGTCAAGATGATGATGATCCAGGACGGGCCGCTGCCGACCGGCGCCGACAAGCCGCTCCGCATCTCCGGAGATCCCTACAAAGTCCAGGTACCAGAACCTCCACACTGAGCCGGTTCTGGGTCCGGACCCGGTACACGGCCTTACGAGGTGGCAGGAGGTCAAAGGTCACCACTGGAGCAGGTCGATGCAGAACAATACAGGAGTCATGAATCTGGATGAGTTTAGATTCTGGGTCGGGTTCTGTCTGGGTCCAGAACCTTCCTGGTATGAGCGGACCTGGAGTCCTCCATGCTAAACCCGGTTCTGGTTCTGATCCACAGGCGGCCAAGGAGCTGGTTCTGGAGGTGATCCGGGAGAAGGACGGGGAGTTTCGATCCGGGCGCAGCGACTTCGGAGGCCGGCTGGGCGGAACCAGTCTGGACGTAAGACCGGCTCCAGAACCTGGACCAGACCGCCATCCCCACTCCTCGCTAACCCCAGGTCCAATACGTCCACAGGTTGCGGTTCCGAGGTTCGCCGTTGGCATCGTGATCGGCAGGAATGGAGAGATGATCAAGAAGATCCAGAACGACGCCGGGGTCAGAGTTCAGTTCAAAGCAGGTCAGAGAACCTGCTTTGCCGTCGGGAACGGTACGAAACGGGTCGGGGGAACGGTACGAAACGGGTCGGGGGAACGGTACGAAACGGGTCGGGGGAACGGTACGAAACGGGTCGGGGGAACGGTACGAAACGGGTCGGGGGAACGGTACGAAACGGGTCGGGGGAACGGTACGAAACGGGTCGGGGGATTTCTTCATAAAAACAAACTTCCACTCCAGACCATAATAATCAATGTTCCAATACTTGATCAGTTGTTAGTTTTAGCCCAGAAGCCGAATGTCTGGTTCTGGTTCCGTTTCTGTGTCTGATGTTTAACATCCCCCGGCTGAGGGAAGCGGTTCTGACCTTTGACCCCGGCTCTGTTCAGATGACGGCATCAGTCCGGAGCGCGTTGCCATGGTGATGGGTCAGCCAGAGCGCTGCCAGCACGCGGTCCACCTCATCAATGAGCTCATCCAGACGGCCCAGGTAAGCCTGGCGACGTCGGAACCGGTGATGCAAGAACCGGGTCAGAACCGACCCTCATCCCTCTCCTGTGTCCAGGAGCGGGACGGCTTCGGCTCGGCCTTGCGGAGCTCCAGGGTCAGAGGTCGCGGCGATTGGACCATGGGCTCGCCCGGCCCGCTGCAGGAGGTCACCTACACCATCCCAGCTGATAAGTGCGGCCTGGTCATTGGCAAAGGTAGGCTCACAACCCCCCAGTCCCCCACTGGTTCTGCTCAGACCGGACCCTCCACTGATCCGGTCTGGATCGGATCACAACCGGGAACAAAACAAGAAGAAACTATGAGAGCCAGAGAGGAGAAACATTCAGAACCCATTAACCAACAACCAGAGTGTGTGTGTGTGTGTGTGTGTGTGTGTGTGTGTTTCTAATACCTTGTGGGGACCATGTTCCTGACACTACACTGTGGGGACCCACTGCTCCTTGTGGGGACGGAGGCCTGGTCCCCACAAGGGGAAACGCTGTTTTTGGGTCATGGGTCAGGTTTAGGACTAAGGTGTGAATTGAGTTTTGGATAGGGTTAGGTATGTAATGGTTAAGGCTAGGATAAGGGTAAAGGTAAGGTTTAGGCTGTAGAAATGAATGGAAGTCAATGGAAAGGCCTCGCAAAGATAGCCGTGCAAACGTGTGTGTGTGTGTGTGTGTACATATACATATATATGCAGGGTATGTGTATGCAGTGTGTGTGCAGTAACCAGCAGCTCTACTCTCTACAGCCATATGGTGTCTAAACACTTGACATTAATTTCTCTTTGTGGCTTTTATTTTGGAAGCTGCGGCTCGACCCTTTCAGCACAAACACAAACACACACTGCGTTCCCAGTTTTTTCTCTAGTCTGAAATAAATGGAGCTGAACTCTGCGACCCAGGAGAAGAAAAGATATTTTTTTTTTAGTGATCAATTATTCTGACATCATTTCATTCTGCAGATTTTTAATTTATGAAAAATTATAAATAAGATACAATTAAACTAATAATTGACTTCCTGATTTAAACAATTTAATTGATTTATTGCCTGCATATCAATAACTGAATTCCTTCAGGGGTTGATTGAGAGGAGCTCAGTTATTATTGATTATCTGATATTAATTATTGATTACTGAACTATTGATCGTCAATCAGTAAAAAAAGTTTTTTAATTTAGAAAGTGTTTCAGAACCAAGGGCAGGTTCTGATGGTTTTGTTGGATCTGACTGGGCCTGAGTGTGCCCATCAGAACCAGGAGCTTGTCATGAATCCAGCTGTTCTGGGCCTGGTTCTGGTCCCGGATCAGGAAGTGATGCTGCTCCTCCCTGCAGGCGGTGAGACCATCAAGAGCATCAACCAGCAGTCTGGAGCCCATGTGGAGCTGCAGAGGAACCCGCCGCCCTCCACCGACCCAAACACCCGGGTCTTCACCATCCGCGGCTCCGCCCAGCAGATGGAGGTCGCCCGCCAGCTCATCGACGATAAGATCGGGGTGAGTCGCCGGAACGCGCCCGCCCGGGTTCTGGTCCGGCCCGGGTTCTGGTCCGGCCCGGTCCGCGCTCACGCTTCCGTCTCGTCTCCCTGCAGGGATCGGGGATCATGAGCAACGGAGGATTCGGCTTCAGCCCCTTCACCCAGGGCCCTGCCGCCCACCAGAAGTAAGAGCCTCTGACCTTTGACCTGTTCACTGCAGCCAGGAACCTCCCAGCCAATCAGAGGCTCCGTCTTCAGATCTAAACAGGAAGTGAGGAGCTGGATGTTGTGGATCGGTCCAGAGCGTTTCCTCATTTACAAAACAGAAAAATAAAAATTAACACATTTTCCAACAACAGTCAAAAGACAAACTGTCTATAGATCTATAGATCTATAGAGGTAGATCTATAGAGCAAGATCTATAGATCTATAGAGATAGATCTATAGAGGAAGATCTATAGATCTATAGAGCAAGATCTATAGAGGAAGATCTATAGATCTATTCTTTTACAGGTTAGGGGTAAAACTGCTCAAAATGCCGTTTTTACATTTTCACCACCAGTCAGAAATCCCATCTTGTTTCAGATTACAGTCAGATAATCTGATCTGTTTCAGATTATTGATTAGGTTTTCGGCTGAATGTGACGACGTGATTGGCCGGTTGGAAGCAGGTGTTCACCAGGTGTTTGTGTCTGCAGCAGCGGCCAGCCGTTTGTGACCGGCGTTTGGGGGAACACCTACCAGACCAGCTGGCAGAACCCGGGACAGCAGGACCCAGGTGGGAACACACACACACACACACACACACACACACACACACACACACACCACGTCCACAGCTCTGGCTGCAGCCCAGCTGCTTCCTCCTGCCTGTTGAGTTGTGAGTTCAGAGAAGCAGGTTGGTGGTCAGAAGCTCAAAGCTGCTGGTTTGCAGTTCAGCGGCTGAAGCTGTGTGTGTTTGTGTGTGTGTAGGTCACAGTTTGGTTGTGTGTGTTTGTGTGTGTGTAGGTCACAGTTTGGCTCAGACAGGACAGATGGACTACTCCAAAGCATGGGAGCAGTACTATAAGAAGCTAGGCAAGTGCACACACACAGACACACACGGACACTGTGCAGCTTTCTGAGGGAAGGGACAGTTCAGCCGGCAGGAAGCGGCTGCTGGACGTCCACAGGCTGACGGGGTGTGTGTGTGTGTGTGTGTGCGTGTGTGCGTGTGTGCGCTCGCGCAGGTCAGCAGAACCAGCCTCAGAACATGATGACGGACTACAGCAAGGCCTGGGAGGACTACTACAAGAAACAGAGTACGACTGCATGAACTCTCACTTGTTGCTCACTGTAGAGTCCAATTCTGATCCGGTACGGCCCACTTCCCTCACGTGAAACCGTGGTAGCTGCCGTCAGGGAAGGTCATGTTAAACACAACCAGAAATATAATCAATTAGGATGAAAGTTCGACGATAACATGGCATTTCATCCCCAAGGAACACGCTAACTTTGGGCTACGCTAACTCTGGGCTACGCTAACTCTGGGCTACACTAACTTTGGGCTACGCTAACTCTGGGCTACGCTAACTCTGGGCTATGCTAACTTTGGGCTACGCTAACTCTGGGCTATGCTAACTCTTCACTACACTAACTCTGGGCTACGCTAACTCTTCACTACACTAGCTCTGGGCTACGCTGTAACATGAGCGGTTCGTGGGGTCATTGTGGTCTTGCTGTTGCAGGTCAGTCGTCTCAGCAGAGTTCGGTGCCAGACTACACTGCAGTGTTAGCAGAATACTACAGACAGCAGCCCTACCTGTGGAACCCCGCCCAGATCCAGGTAACACCGGAGGCTCCGCCCTCCTCCGCCGGGCCGCGGTGAACCCGCTGAACCACCGTGTCGTCTTGTTTCTGCCAGGATCACTAGAGGCTCCTTCGTCTCGGGCTCCAGGCGTCGGACGGTCGTTGACAGCAACCAAAACGGGGTTTCCAAGCAACGCTCTGCCGCTTCTTTCTTCCTTTTTGTAGAGAAAAACTAAGGATTAACTGAAAAATCACAAACTCTTTTCTTTCTGTTTTTTAACCTTACAGAGTTGATATTTTGTCAGGCAGATTTTTTTGGACTAGCCTCTGGTCTCCACAGCATAGACCTGATTTTATTATTTTTTTTTTTTTTATCAAACTTGAACTTAAAGATCTATCAGTGTGGCTTTGAACAAAAACAAATCCAGTATAATCTATATTTTGTCTAGTTTTATTTTTCTGATAAACGGTAAAAGGCTTAGCAGTCTTGAGTAAGAAAATCAGATATATTATTTTGTTCATGATAATGTTTTAAAGCATGCGTCAGATTGTGTGTTGACTCTCAGTTATCTTTTTTATTTTGGCATAGAAATATTTTAATAGCGTTGGATGGAAATGTGATGTTTTACCGTCGGAGATAAAACTGTATTTTGTACTAAATTTCTGCTCGCTGGGTCTTTCTACTCACCTGATTTCACCTGTTTAGTCGCCATCTTGGAGGTGCAATGACACGATTGTTTTCTTTGGTTTGATGATTCTTATTCCTGTTTATCGATAGTGAACTCTCTAGGTTTTATTATGTAACGATGAAACAAGTGGCGATCATATTGTTGTCTAAAGCCAGATCTCTCTGTGGTCGAAGACGTTTCCTGGCAGGAAGGAACCTCAGCAGTTCAGCACCAGTTTTTATTCAAACGGGAGGATTCCCCCTGTTTTCTTCCACAGTGAAACTGAATTCTTGCTGTTAGTTTGTGTGGAGAAACGTTGAAGCTGGTCAGTGTTACCTCAGCGGGTGTTTGCTGAATGAATGTTTTAGCTGAATGTAGCTGAGTGGATGTGGGAAATGAATGGACGCTCACGTTCCATCAAAAAGTCCTAAACCAAGTAATCAGGTGAGCCTGATGGTTTTAACATGTGATCACTGTTTTGCCTTGACACAATTTAAAAGAGCTGACAGAATAAAAGCTATTGATCTTTGACATTTACTGATATTCTTTTTTTAACTTGCTAACAAACTGCCAAACGAGGAGCGCTCTATGCACAACTTTGTTTTTTGTTTTAACAAACAGAGCTCGGTAAATCAGGCCCAATGTGCATGAAATATTCATGTTGGCCTCCCAAATATGCAAATGCAACATTTAAGTTAACGGGAACTGAAGTAACAGCAGACTGCACTTTTCTAACCAGCAAACTTCATTGGCTTCTAGTATTTCTCTCCTGTAACATTTTAACAGACATGAAGAAATTCAAACCATGTTTAAAGTCAAGAAATAATTTGAATATTCTGCAACAGAAATAAAAATATTTTTTAATTATCTGTTAAACTTGCTGATATTTTAACTTCCTGACAGAAGCTGATCTTTATCTGCATAATCTTTAAACAGAAAATATCTTGGATTTTTATGTCTGCTCTCAATATGCAAGTTTATGCTAACCTATGATGTCATCAGCTCACAGGTTAAAGGTCAGCTCTGACTTGACATCAAAAATGGACTTTAAACTCAAAAACATCAAACTACGTTAAATCTTGTTAAACTACAGGAGAAAAATGACGACTTCTAAATCCAGTTGTGAATTTAATAAAATAATGTGAGAAACAACCAGCAACAAGTCATCAGTATTTTAATATTTACTGCATTTCATTTTTAACATCCTAACTGTTGTTTCAGTTTGTCGACTTGAACAAAAACTTAAATACTGAGTAATTTAACCCCAAAACAATCAGTAATATTTAAACATCTTGACCAGGTTGCATATCTTTGACATTATTAGTGTTGATTTTCCAACTAACTGTAAAAATGGGTCCAGATTTCAGTTGGTTTCATTTTTAAACCTTGGAGTTGGCGTTAGGAAGAACTCGTCTCATTCTCTAAAATCGGTGCTGTGGATTTGAAATTAATAAGCTACTAAAGATTTTTTTAAATATTGCCATTTAATTACAAACCAGTAATTAAATGGCTCCAAAGAAACTGCTGGTGTAAATGGTTAAATATTAACTCCAAAATGATCCGTTTTAATTTGACAAGCTGCCAAACCTGCTTTGACTTCAACATTTTTCTGCTTTTCTTGAGTCGCTTAACAATAATTTAGCTGAAAGTGTTTTAGCTTAGCTACCAGAAGCTGTTAGCTTCTTGAAGATGTTAGCTTAACATTGAGTGTGGAGCGGTGCTGATTAATGCGTGTGTGTGTGTGTGTGTGTTAAGGGTTGGTAATGTTCCTCAAAAAGTTGTTCTGTTTTCATAAACTTGCACAAATGTAAATATATTTCTGGCTTTTCTTATTGAAATTCAGCTAATTTACTGTTTAAACTTATTTGATGCAAATTTGGTAAAATTGAAAGACTTGTTCATTTTATTTTTTAAGAGATGTCAGTCCTGAAGTCTTTAGTTATGTCTATTTTTTGAAATCTTTGTTTAGATTTTCTACAAGTTTAATTCCACCTGTTGCAGTATTTCAGATTTGTTAGCGAACGTGTCCTGTTAGCTGCTTATGCTAGCCAGCTACAGTTTGGTAGCCATGTCCGACCAGCCAGCTGCTCTGTCGGACCACAGAGAGGTTTGTCTTGTTTCTGGCTGTTAATGAGCTCAAATGGAATCAGTGGTTCTGCTTTCTGTATGTCATGATGATGATGATGATGATAAAGACAATAATAATGAGTTCTCCTCTTCAGGGGTTTATTTAAATATTCAGTTTGTCGATGAGATGCTTTGGTTTGTGTAAATTTCCCCTCTGGTGGTTAAAATGTATTTTCTTTTTGTTCTACTGTTTAATTCACATGTCATGTTTAACCGATTTGCGAGTGTGTGTGTGTGTGTGTGTGTTTCCTCAAGACTGCTAGGTGATCTGCCTCCTGCTCTCCCATCCCGGTGCCGCTTCGGTTCCGGGTCGGGCCGCGTCAGGCCAGGTTCCAGCTCCGGTTCTGGTCGGAACCAGAACCGGAGCTGCGAGCACCGGCCCGCTTCAGCGTCTGGCCTCCTGATGGGAGACCCGGTTCTGGAGGACGGGTTCTGGTTTCATGGTTTCTGTTGTTTTTCTAATGGACGGACGTCCAACTGTAACCTGCAGATTTTTCTATTAGATTCTATTGACGGATTGATGAACGAGCCGCGGCTGTTGATGATTATTAATATGAGGGCTAATAAACGGCTCCTTGTTTCTGACGTCTCTTTGTCTCAGTGATGAAAGTCATGATTTTAAACTGGATATTTGATATCACATCTATAGACATAGATCTGTATCTATAGATGTATAGAAATGTTCATTTCTCTCCTGCAGTCAGATGTTTAAGATTTAAATCACAAACTTTGTTTCTGACATTTTTAAACTGAATATGTTTTATTGGCTTCATTTTACTGTAAAACAGGTTTTGATTTTAGTTTCTAAAATCAAAACTATGTTTCAACAAACAGTTAATTTATTTTAATGTCTTAAAATGTATAAAAACATTAAGTGAAGGAAAAACCTCTTCAGGCTCTTAAACATCTTGAAACTCATTTTCTGTCCATTTGGGCCAGAACCGGCCCGCGGCCCGCTGCTTGAGCTCCTCTGATCATTTATTGATGCTCCCTGAGCGGCCCAGATGGTTCTGGTTCGGCTCACGGCGTGATGTCATCGAACCGCTAAAACCTTCCTGTAATCACCGCGGGGGGCCGCTGCCGCTCCCAGGAAGGACGCCTCACCGTGGAAACGGATATTTACAGGAACATGAACGCCTCATGGTACCGAGGAAGTTCTGAAGAATTTGGACCGGTTCCGTACGGGCCCAGAACCGAAGAGAGGAAAATGAACCGGTTCCTGATGAATCGGATAAACAGAAACTGAAATAATTATTATGGTTATAGTTCTGGTTCCGGTCTGTAGTTCTGGTTCCGGTCTGTAGTTCTGGTTCCTCCAACTGAAACTGATGTTGATGAATTTATTAAGCAACCAGAACCAAAGTTCTGAAGAATTCGGTCCGGTTCTGGATGTCTTCCTGGTGGACTGGACCTCTGCATGGAGGTTATGTTTGTGGTTTCAGAGTTCTGGTTGGGCCCAGGGGTCCGGTTCGGCTAATGCATGCAGCTCTGCGGTCATAAAGTACCGGAAGGAGTTCGGTAAGTACCGATGAGCTGATTAAACATTAACGTGATGGATCTGGACCCGGTCCAAATGTTTTCCCTGAAGAGGCCGCGCCGGTTCTGACCCAAATGTTCTGTCTGAGGTTATAGACTGAATGGTTACCCAGAACCGAGGACTGGACCTGGAGGGATTCCTCCAGAACTTCAGTTTGAGACGATCAGAACCGGAATCTGAAAACAGAAACTAGATTAAATTTTTCTGTTATGACTTTTATAATTTAATGTTTTATTTTTCTCTCTGCTGATCCATCAAGTTGTCCTGGTTCGGCTTTTCGGTTCCAGAATATTTCGGAACCGCGAAGTTTTCCTGTAAATGTCCTGAAGGCGATTGGACCGGAGACCGAACCAGGACGACGTTTGAGGATTTGGCTCATAGAACCTCAGCAGAACTTTTTCCAAAGTGAGATTTAATTTTTTTTAAATAAATAAAAGCGGGACGTGGGAAACCGACCGGAACCGATGATTATGGGTCCGGTTCTGCAGGACCCTGAAGATGTTCTGGTTTTAGTTTCTCTATTTCTGCTGGTTCCGGAGAGAAGCTGAAGCTCTGGACCGAACCCTCCTCCTTCTCCGCCCCTTGGTCGTGAGGTAGGTGGGTTCGGTTCGGTTCGGCTCGGCTCGTGCAGCTGACTGATGATCATTAAAAGGTTTTTAAAGCGGATTATTAGCGGCGCGCGCTGCGTCTGTCCGCCGCATGAATACTAATGAGGCTCTGCGCCACTTAATCCCGTTAGCGGAACAATATCACTGCGCCATTTGGGCCGGTTCCCACCCCCGTCTGTGCGCGTGCCAGTCACCTGCCGCGCCCTCCGCCTCGGACTTCCCGGCGTCTTTTCGGGCTGAAGTGGCTCGTTGTTGCGGAGGCGCGGAGCTTTTTGTTGGGAAGCTCATTAAAGCTCCTCCTGCGGCCCAGACGCGCCGCTCCATTAAGGAACCGAAACGCCCGGATCCGCGCGCGTGCATCCGCGCGCGTGCGTGGAGCCGCGTTTGTCTCAGTGCAACGAATTGAAAAACATTTGCAAATATGCTTTTATTCCCGGATTTTCTCCCCTTTCTCTCCTCTCAGAATCCCTGGACAAAAGCGTCCGGTCCGGCCCGGCCCGTTCCACTCTGTTCGGCCCGGTCCGGTCCGGAGCTCCGCAGAGGCCGGCGGGGCGGATCCGGGGCCGACGCCGGGAGAGGAGCCGTGAAACCGGGCTGCAGGGCTCGGTGATCACCCGGAGCTCCTGGAGGAAAATTTATGATGTTGAAATAATTTTTAATTTATTTGTCGGAAAATTTTAAGTCTGTATTTCTTTAATTTACTGGGATATTATTTTACTGTGAGATTAATAAAAACTTATTCTCAATTTTTATTTGGTTTATTTCGCCTGGAATTAAACAAATTTGAAATATAAATGAATGTGTCGATTTATTTAAAAATAAAATCCCGCAGTTAGAATCAAACTACACCGTTTCAAACATCAACAGGTTCTGGATCCGGTCCGTTCAGGTTCGGTTCGGATTTATTTCAGGTTTCATTTAAAATCAGATTCTATTCAACATCCAGCGACACTAATGTGTGTGTGTGTGTGTGTGTGTGTGTGTGTGTGTGTGTGTGTGTGGTGTGTGTGTGTGTTCGGGGGGGTAATAAATGTTTAAAAGCTCATAAATACAGATCAGAGTGCAGCGGGAATAATGCGGTGTCGGGAGGAGGAGGAGGATGATGAAGAGCAGCTGTTTCTCCGTAATCTGGCCTCTAATCTCATGTTCTGCTCCGTCACTCAGCCTGGATTCCAGCGCTGCTGGTTCCGGGAGGTTCTGCGGGTCCATTTTCAGGTGGATCTGAAGCCCAGAGCATGACGGAGCCTCTCCCCCGGCAGGCCGGTGACCCCCGGTCAGAGCTGCGTGTTGGGGCCGTGTCGTCCTGCTGGTCCGGGTCAGATCGGCTCTTTCCGCCCTAATTGAGCGTGAGACCGCAGCGGAGCCAATAACAGGCCTCCTGCTCTTCCTCCTCCTCCTCTTCCTCAGCGACTCCGGTATAAAGGCCCCCCACTCTCCCTCAGGTCGGTTTTACTGCAGAACCTCTCGACTCCTGCCACCGCCTCCCGGGCTGCAAGCGGCTGGATCTTCTTCACCGGTGAATCCAGACCGAGAGCCTCTGCCCAACTTCTGCCCCGGTGCCCCGGTGCCCCGCCCGCAGTCCCGGTCCCTCCTCTCCCCGCCGCCATGGGCTCCGTGCTGCCCGCCGGTTCCCCTCTGGCCCTGAAGCCGCAGCAGCCGCTCTCCCTCGCAGACATCATCACCTCGGACATCCTGCACAGCTTCCTGTACGGCCGCTGGAGGCACGTGCTGGGCGAGCAGCCGCACGCGCACCAGCATCACCTGCAGCACGAGGAGCGAACCGGGCCGAGCGCGAGCCCGAAGACGGCCTTCACGGCCGAGGTGCTGGCCCAGTCCTTCTCCGGGGGTGAGTGACCGGTTCCGGGGAAACTAATAATAATAATAATAATAATAATAATAATAATGAAACATGGAACTGATCGCGTTAATTCATTTTTATGGAGTTTAAATAAAAATGTAATTCCGTTTTTATTTTGGATTATTTATTTTTAAACATCATAATTTGATCTGAAATAGAAAAACGAAGGAAAATATTTTCTGCTCAAAGTTTCGAGCCATTAATTTGATCAGTTATTAAAACTTTTCTGAACATGAAGATGATTTTTTCTAATTCATTTTTATTTCATTTTATGTTTTCATTCGTTTTTGTTTTTTCGAAATTTCGTTAGAAAAAATTCCAGAGAAAAATTTCCAGTTTTGTTTTTTCATTTTTATCATTTTCTGTCATTTTGATGAAATTATTTCTGTTTCTCTGCAGTTAAAGGCGGTTCGGGCTCAACCCGCCGCTCCGGTTCCGGTTCCGTTCTCCTTTTCTAGAATTTAAATGTTTTTTCTGTTTCTGCTGGTTTCGCGGATCGAACCGAACCGAACCCTGACATCCACAGAAGCCGAACTTTTCTTACAGTTTTATTCTTGTTTTTTCAGTTATTCTTATTTGGTTCCCAACCTCGGGAACTGGGTCTGGGTTCGGCGAGCAGCGGGAGGTTCTGGTGCCGCCGAGCCAGAGCCGAACCTGGTTCTGGTCGGAGAGAATCTGAGTTAAGTAAAGTTCTGTTTGTGTTCAGAGGTCCAGAAGCTGTCCAGCCTGGTTCTGCCCAGCGAGGTAATCATCGCGCAGAGTTCGGTTCCGGGTAAGTAGAACCTTTACAGAACATTTATGTTCCTGTGAAACGAAGCAGAGATAATATCACACGCTGTAGAGGTTCGGTTCGGTTCTGATTGGACCTCTCTGTTCTACAGGAGAAGGACTCGGGATTTTCTCCAAGACCTGGATCAAAGCCGGAACCGAGATGGGTCCATTTACCGGCCGCCTGGTCTCACCGGAACACGTGGACCTGTACAAGAACAACAACCTGATGTGGGAGGTGAGGCCCGGCCCGGCCCGGCCCGGCCCGGCCCGGCCCGGCCCGGCCCGGCCCGGTCCGGTCCGGTCCGGTTCGGTTCGGTTCGGTTTGGTTCGGTCCAGTTCGGTTCGGTTCTGTCCGGCCCGGTTCGGTGTGGTCCGGTTCTGTCCGGTTCGGTTCGTTTCGGTCTGTCATACACGCCTTTATCTCCGGTTCTGGTCGCAGATTTTAGGCTTTTCGGAACATCTAAACAGTTCCTGTAGAACCAGACAGAACCGAACCAGAAGCGAATCTTCAGCGGTTCTTCTCGCTGCAGCAACGACCGGAAATGTATTGACATGTTTTATTTTCTAAAAGTTTCTCTAAACATTAATAATAATAAATATAACAATTCATTTTTACAGGAGCAGAAAAACACAAAAAATCAACAATAAAATAAAATAAAACAGCATCCAATCACAATTCATAACTTTATATTTTATTTTATTAAACATTAAAAATGTGCTGATCCAGAAAACTATAAAATATTACAGAAATGAAATAAAAGAAAATTTTACTGTGATTTTTCTTTCCAAACATTTCAGAAATAAACAACAGAATGGAACAGTTTATTATTATTATTATTATTGTTGTATTATATTATTATATTATATTATAAATAATAGTAATTATTATTATTACTGTTATTATTATTATTAAGTATGGGACTGGAAATAATTAATAAAATTCTTTGCACATTTTATTCTAAAAGAAAAACTTTTAACATTTTTAATTTTTATTAATTTCTCTGCTGTCAGAAAATCTTGAACATTTTTCAGCCACTTTGAATAAAATAAACTGATTTTAGTGAAACTGATTCGTTTTATTAAAGATCAATAATGTGTTTAGTTCAACATGTTTCCCCTTTGACCTTTGAGATAAAAATATTTCTCTCATGAAAATCCAAACATCGTTTGATCGGTTTCTGATCGGTTTCTGATCGGTTTCTGATCGGTTTCTGATCGGTTTCTGATCGGTTTCTGATCGGTTTCTGATCGGTTTCTGATCGGTTTCTGGTCTCCAGGTGTTCAATGAAGACGGTTCGGTCCGGTTCTTCATCGACGCCAGTCAGGAGGACCAGCGCAGCTGGATGACGTACATCAAATGCGCCCGGAACGAGCAGGAGCAGAACCTGGAGGTGGTTCAGGTCGGCAGCAGCGTTTTCTACAAGGCGGTGGAGGTCAGCAAATATCGATCACTGATTATTGTCTGCAGCGACAATAAACTGATAGATATTAACTTTAAACCGTTTCAGGTTTTCAGACTTTAAACTGAAACACAAAATAATTTCCAGGTTTTTTTCCTTTTAGAGCCAAAATATTATTAAAGAAAAAATAATTAGAATAAAACAAATAAAAAGTTTTTGTTTGGAATTTTACAAAATATTTTAATCTTTCTGAATGTAAATCTATAAATTTCACATCTTTAATTTATTTTCTTTTTTTTAAATCTGTGAAAACATTTATCATTTTATTCTCTTTCTCAGAGCTGATTTAGAGTCAATATTTTGCTGATTTTTGGTTCTTATTGTTTTTGTAAAGATGCAAATTTACTAAATCAAACGATTTAATAAAACTGGGAATGTAAGGAATAAATTAATATCATTATTATTGATATCCAATAATACAACAATGTAATAGGAAAATCCTTTATTGTCCCACAGTGGAGAAAACTTTCTTTAAATAAATCAAGTCACTAAATTGTTCTAATTAAATTTATTTTAAGAATTTAATAAAATCCATTCAGTTGATTTTTGAAATTAAAAGGAGAAAAAATGTTTAAATGAAAAACATATAAGAAAAAGAAAAGAAAATTCAAAGTAAATTAATCAACCTAAAGATTAAATTAGTGGTTAATTATTTTATAATTAGATCCTAACAAGCAAAATTTTATTAAATAATAAATAATTATTGACAACAGATGAAGACAAATTTGCATAAAACTGAAATAAAATGAAAACATTTTTACTGTGAAACGTTTAAAACTAAAATGGTGAAATTAATAGCCGATCCAGAACGTTCCCGCCTGGATCGGATCAGGACAATCGAACGAAACGGCTCTTCTGCTGGTGTCTGGCGCCTCCTGCTGGCCACAGACAGAAAAACACAGAAAACCTGAAATTTACTTGATTTAAAATTATTTAAATTCACCAAAAAATCTGTTTGCAAATCATGACTTTATCAGTACAATATTTATGAAATTACCCAGAGTTTCATAATAAAGTGATATTTATGCTAGTTTCATAATAAAGTCATGTTTTCTCTCAGACCATCCCTCCGGACCAGGAGCTGCTGGTTTGGTATGGAAACTCCCACAACACATTCCTGGGAATTCCTGGGATTCCAGGCGCCGACGAGGAGCAGGGAAAGAAAAGCAAAGCCGGTAACTTAGCAACAGATGAGTTCGGAAGACATTCCTCTGGTTCTGGTTCTGGTTCTGGTTCCGGCAGGTCGGGTTTGATGATGTTCTTCTTCTCCTGCTTCCAGATGATTTCCACTCCTGTGAAGGCTCTTCCTCCTCTTCCTGTTCCTCGTCCTCTTCCTCCTCCGCTTCCTCCTCCAGTCTAGGGCGCATGCGCTGCGTCATCTGTCACCGCGGCTTCAACTCCCGCAGCAACCTGCGCTCGCACATGCGCATTCACACGCTGGACAAGCCGTTCGTCTGCCGCTTCTGCAACCGCCGCTTCAGCCAGTCGTCCACGCTGCGGAACCACGTGCGGCTCCACACCGGCGAGCGGCCCTACAAATGCCACGTCTGCCAGTCGGCCTACTCGCAGCTGGCCGGGCTGCGCG
Source organism: Poeciliopsis retropinna (assembly GCA_010277075.1). Lineage (NCBI taxonomy): Eukaryota > Metazoa > Chordata > Actinopteri > Cyprinodontiformes > Poeciliidae > Poeciliopsis > Poeciliopsis retropinna. The sequence goes on from VMRM01000001.1 coordinate 479,744, forward strand.
CGCACCAAAAGAGCGCGCGGCACCGACCCAGCGGGGACGCGGGCGCGCCGGTGGGCGGCGTGGTGGTGGTGGGCGGTCCGGGGGTCCACTCGCCCCCGCCGGGCCACCCCCCGCTGCCTCACCCCGCCTCCCTGGTTCACCACATCCCCGCCATGGTGCTGTGAGCCAATCAGAGCCCGCGATGTGGTCAGCTGACCAATCACCGAACACAAGCTGACCCAAGATTTCTGCACAAACACAGGTCCAGTTGGTGTTGATGAGCCCGGTTCTGTTCGAAGATTAACAGTTGAAACATAAACATCAGATGATGATCAGCCCATAAATAAACTCATTGGTTTATTGATTGTTAATCATTTTCCTATAATCTAATATTTATCAGAGTCCGGACCGGTTCCGACCGCCCAGCTGCATGATGACCCATGTTCTGTTGATGTCGTGTTTGCGTTGCATGCTTCTGGTTCCTGTTGAAGGTTGTGATGTTACAGAACCTCAGGTCCAACATGGGAGGTTTAAATGTTCTGAGTATTCATGTGAAGAAGGTTCTACTGGTTCTGTCGGGTCTCCAGGCTCGGATTCTCCTGCCAGAACCTTTGAGACGTTTTGACACAAAGTTACTGGACGTCGGTTCTGAACCGGTTCAGCTGGTGGAAGAAGTTGAGATGAGACTGAATCTGCTGTCGCTTTATTCCACTAAATGTATCAAACTGGTTTCTGTACATAAAGGATGATTTGACTATAAACAACCATAAAGTCTAAATAAAGTTTTTCTCCTGAACCCGGTTCTCTGGACAGTTCCTGCTGTTTCAAAGGTTCCACCGACAGGAACCAGAACAGAACCTCCAACACAGGATGACCGAGTCCAGTCCATCGGCCTAGTCAAAGACCGGTTGGTGAGGTGTGAACGCTAATTGACCTCTGACCTCTGGTCCTCCAAACTCGGTCTGGTTCAGTTTGAATGTGAACGCCAAGTGGAGCAGAGACCGCTCCAAAAGCAGGAAGTGGACTACAGCACAGGGCATTCTGGGTAAATATAATAAAAGCTAGCATGTTAGCCTAGCGCTAGCAGCAGAAATGGCTCCTGGTCTTCAGCTTAAAGAGAAATCCTCCATCTTGTTTCCATCTGGTGAAGAAGGAAGTTGCTCTCAGAGATTAGTGTGTCGTTTCCTTCAGTGGTTCTCGGTGCAGCGCCCCCACAGGCCAGGAGGGGAACAGGTTGGTTTGGGTCAGAACCACAGCAGATGATGGCGTTCTTGTTCTAGTAGAACCGGGCCGAACGGACCATCAGGAGGAAAACATCGTTAGATGCGTCTCGTCTCCATCATTCTGAAATCCCTCATCAGGTGATTCAGCAACTTATTCATTTTATTCAGGTTGCTGGATGAAGTTGCTGGACCAGGATTTGATCCTGGTCCAGATGTGAAAACTAAATGTCTGCAGATGTTTTCCAGAACATGTTGGATCATTTCAATCCCTTATGGCTCAAAGCAAACATTCCTGGTTCCCCATGGATCCGATCCCGTCCTGTTCTAGAGCCGATCCAGTCCTGTTCTAGGGCCGATCCAGTCCTGTTCTAGAGCCGATCCAGTCCTGTTCTAGAGCCGATCCCGTCCTGTTCTAGGGCCGATCCAGTCCTGTTCTAGAGCCGATCCAGTCCTGTTCTAGAGCCGATCCCGTCCTGTTCTAGGGCCGATCCAGTCCTGTTCTAGGGCCGATCCAGTCCTGTTCTAGGGCCGATCCAGTCCTGTTCTAGAGCCGATCCCGTCCTGTTCTAGAGCCGATCCAGTCCTGTTCTAGGGCCGATCCAGTCCTGTTCTAGAGCCGATCCCGTCCTGTTCTAGGGCCGATCCAGTCCTGTTCTAGGGCCGATCCAGTCCTGTTCTAGAGCCGATCCAGTCCTGTTCTAGAGCCGATCCCGTCCTGTTCTAGGGCCGATCCAGTCCTGTTCTAGGGCCGATCCAGTCCTGTTCTAGGGCCGATCCAGTCCTGTTCTAGAGCCGATCCCGTCCTGTTCTAGGGCCGATCCAGTCCTGTTCTAGAGCCGATCCAGTCCTGTTCTAGAGCCGATCCAGTCCTGTTCTAGAGCCGATCCAGTCCTGTTCTAGGGCCGATCCAGTCCTGTTCTAGAGCCGATCCAGTCCTGTTCTAGAGCCGATTCAGTCCTGTTCTAGAGCCGATCCAGTCCTGTTCTAGAGACGTTCTGCCGTTGTTTCCAGCAGCAGATCTGGAGCTGCAGGTAAGAAATGGGTTCTGTGGTTCCAGCTGAACCCGGGCAGAACCTCAGATCCTCCAGGGTTCAGTACTGAGACGAAACTTTTATGTTGCATGAAAATGAGCCAGGAGGACACAGAGTAGGTCCAGAACGGTCAGCTCACACCAGGTCCAGTTCTGGTTCCGGTTCTGGTTCTGGTTCTGGTTCCAGGATTATTGTGGATTCTTTGAGACATGTTTCCAACATTTGGGAGCTAGAGGGTGATGATCATTTTAAAGATATTAATAAATGTCATCAGAGGTCATCAGAGGTCATCAGAGGTCAACCAGCCCCTCCATATTTACTAAACAAAGCAGGTGTCTTTCCACTGCACTACGTTTGTCCAGAGAACTTTTGTAGCTCAGTTGATTGATTGGGAATCAACCAGGAACCGTTTGGTTCCCTGCTGGTTCCACTCCAGGTTCTGGTCCAACTGGACAGTCCTCCTCCGGTCCGCTTGGTTCTGATCAGCCTGGATTAACATTTCTAGTTGCTATAAAGAAGCAGAGAAATGCCAGAAACCCAAATGTGTCTCAGACCCTCCAGGTAAAAGTTCTGTTTCTGGTCTTCGGTGAGTCAGAGCAGCTTCTGGAAGTTCTGGTTCTGGAAAACCCAAACAGTTCACTGTTTTTTTTTGTCCAGTTTTCACAGCAGCTTTTCTCTGTCGGGTCGTCGGTGTTGGGTAAGACTGGAAAACACAGCAGGCTGAGTAAACTCACCTTTGGGACCTGATTCTGAGCGGATCGATGCGCCATAAAGAGACGCTCAGATCCGCTGGCCGTCAGTCTGATGTCCAGGATGAAGCTGCTGGTGCTGCTGGTTTGGGTTTGGTCTCTGTGCTGGAGGTCGGACGCTCAGAGTCGGTCGTAAGTGAAGCTCCTGTCCTCTGTGTGATCGGTTGTTTTCTGGAGATAAAACAGATGAAAATGATCAGAGCTGCTGGTTTAAGCTGTAAAATTAAACAAACATTTCAAAACTTTTCTGGCTTTAATTTGGTACAAATCCTGTAAAACTGAATCTGCTCAGATAGTTTTCTGTGTGTGTTTTTAAACATGCCATTTCTTAGCATGTCGGGTCTAAAATGTAAGCAAACTGTTGCAAAGAAAAATGTGAAAACCAAAGTCTGTCCTTTAACTGGACCAAGTCTTCCTGGTCAGAGTCTCCAGCTGCAGAGCATCCCCACATCATGACGCTCGCACCGCCGTGTCGCACCGCCATCGGACCGTTTGGGCCAAGCGAACAGAAAATGGTTCTGCAAGGCGACGCTTTGGACCGGGCCGATCATCATCTCCCGTAGAACCAAACCAGAACGGGTCGGAAACCCTGCAGCTCCTCCAGTGCTGCTGTCAGGCTCTTTGTCCCTCCCCCACCTGTTTCTGACTGCCTGTCTGAACCTTTCAGCTCATTTTGATCCAACAACAAACTGAACTAAAGGACGAAACTCCATTCATTTCCTGAAGTTTGGTTTTTGACCTTTGACCTTCTTCTCCTAGAAAGTTTATTTTTCTTCAGCACAGAATCAGAGAGGAGGATGGACCAGAACCGAGCCTGAACAGTGAACCAGCCCAGCAGGCTGTAATCTGGGTGGACGTCTGTCCACTCTGCCTGCTGCCTGAGCAGCAGCAGGGGGCGCTCACGAGCCAACAGGTTCACCTGCTGAGCAAATATTTACAGCTGAATCCTGTAAAATGATTCAGTGGCAACAAACATCAGAGTTCAGATGAACTCTGTGGACCTCCATGACAACCCGAACCCGGCCCAAAAACCCTGGAGCACAAACACACGCAGGCGCCAGAACAGGGGCCCCGAGGGGTCATGGGCCCCCCTCCCTACGGCCTGTCAGCTGGTCCCACCAGACATTTACAGACACACAATCTGTGACTGACATCTCAGAGCAGATCAGTTTTACTCAGGTCCAAAAATTATTGCGCAAATATTTTTGTTCTTTGCCCGTCCAACAGCCAATCAGCCATCAGTAGCTGTAAGTTTCCATGACTACTGATGGTTTTCAGTCTCTGCTGGCTGTTGAAATTAATTTTTGTTTGTTAAATAACAAGAAGATTAAAGTTTTTCATTTTGTTTCTAATGTAGAAGTATCACCAGCAGTCTGGCTGGTTTTCTGTCCCACTCAGAAAATCATTTATCTCACAATTAGTGGAACAGAAAATCTAATCTGGACCTTTTGGCCTCTGACCCCGAGCCTCCAGGTGGCGCTGCTGGAACCATCAGGATGTCCTGCTGCTCCAAACTGGTATTGCTGGAGAATATCTGACATCTATTTTATAATTATGTATTTTCAGTGTTCTAAATGTTTATCCTCTTTACTATTAACTATTCGGGCCACTGGAATAAAATGAAGCAGTTCTGACTTTAATCTCAGAATTCTGAGTTTTTAATTCAATCAATCAATCAATCAAATTTTATTAGTATAGCACATTTCAGCAGCAAGGCATTTCAAAGTGCTTTACATCATAACAAACATAAAAACACAAAGTCATGCAACTGATGAACCATCTTTCATGACCAACATTAAATGCTAGTTGTGCAGAAAAACAAGGAAATATCTGGAGGAACATGTTGGATTTCACTCAGCTCTTCTGTTTCTGAGGGTCTTTGAAGAAATGAAACGACAAAAAGTGAGTAAAACCAGACGTACAGTTTAATGTCTACAGTATGACGGCTACAGCTAGCTGTTAGCATGACTTGAGCTTTCATCGAGTCTCACAATGTTACGTCACCAGCGTTTAATAAATTAATAAAGGTGTAAACAGTTGTTGTTGACTGGAATTATTCCTGATGTTTCGTTTTATTTTATTGTTCGTTTATGATTGGAGTCAATAACTTTTACTTCAGCAAACAGAGAAATGTTACCGTGTTGTTCTGATCGTTAGCTAAACGTTTAGCTAACACCAACTGTGTCAGTGGAACAATGTTGGAAAAAGATGGAAACTGTTTCATAATCACTAAATCATTTTGCTGCACTGTAAAGCATCTTCTCACGATTAAGATTTCATCATGGACCAGCACTTTATCGCCCAGGAAATGTTTTAGGCTGCATTAACTTTAACATGTTAAAGTTATTTGTAAAATCAAAAGTCCTGGTTAGGACCATTCTTGAACTTTGACCTGAGGGTGATGTGATGTAATGTTGTCTGGACAACCAATAGAAATGCAGCATTTTGTGATAGATGGATGTAAGTAAATAGATAAATGATGAAAATGACAAAATGACCCCATTGTTGTTCCACACAGTGTTTCCTTGTGTAATACCTTTTACTATAATTAAACTGCATTTATAAATCGCTGATAGTATCAATTTGCTAATCAATCCGGTCTTTTATTTTTTAAAGGTGAATTTCCTTCCTCCCCAAATACAGTAAATTATTTTATGTTATTGACAATCAGTATTTTCTTACTGCCATAAGCAGTGAACTGAAGGTACATTATTGTTATCTATTTATTGTTCTGCAGTCCATTGAATAAAATAACTGTTGTGTTTACAAATTGACTGTGATGTCATAGGGCTGATGGATGACAACACAGTCAGATTACATTCTCTCTCACCGAGACTGAATCTTTTCCAAAGCAAACAGCTGTAAAGAAAAGAACGTCTGGCGAGAAATCTCTGTAAAAGTGAAAGACAATTCATACAATGTCAGATTTGGATCAGAAAACTGCACTTAATTAAAAAAAAAATAATAATAAAGCCATTGGAAAAGGTAAAGATAACCACAAAGAATGTCTGTTAACATGTTAGCTTCATCGTTAGCTCAGCTTTGAATGAAAATAGCTAAAAGTGACAACATTTCTCATGCTAACGCTAAATGCTTAAAGAATACACTTAAAGGATAGTGTATCTTTAACTATTTGTAATTAATGTTTGAAAAGACAAATAAATGTCTTTTTGTCATGTGACTGAGTTCATCAGCAGCAGTTTGTTGAATTCTGCTCCCATCATTTTCATATCTGAATAATTTACCTTGTGCTTAAATATTATCCTGTAAAATTAAATATTTTTCTTAATTAAATTATCTGATCAGTCTTATATAATCACTGCAGAACAAGGGACATGTAAATTTGAATCTACAGCAAAATATGTATAAGGTCTGCAAAGATTCAACATTTTATTGATCATTTGAATAAAATGTTAATTAAAATGATCCAACTTTCAAAGCAGTTTTTGGTCCTTTGGTACAAATAAGTTATTCAATATAAGACAATATTCCTGCTCTTGTATCAAAAAATAACACAAGTTCTTTCAGGTGCGGAGAAAATATTGAGAGAAAATCGACATAAAGAAACAAAACTCAGTTCTGACTTTAATCTCACAATTCTGGGATTTTTTATTTTGTTTTTCCGGTGGCCCTAAACCTCTTCCTTAATTAACAAGGTGAGGAGAAAAAAAAGATCTTTTGTGTCAAAACATTTTGTACACTGCGCACACCTGTGTGAGACTGTGGGGTCAAAGGTCACATCCAAGCCAGAGTGTTTTTGGTCAATTTCATTTTGGCGACTTGCTGCTTTTCTGTAAAATGAAGGAGTGGAGTTCAATCAGTTCAATCAGTTTGATCAGTTCAATCAGTTTGATCAGTTCAATCAGTTGGATCAGTTCAATCAGTTTGATCAGTTCGATCAGTTCAATCAGTTTGATCAGTTCAATCAGTTTGATCAGTTCAATCAGTTTGATCAGTTCGATCAGTTTGATCAGTTGGATCAGTTCGATCAGTTCAATCAGTTGGATCAGTTCAATCAGTTGGATCAGTTCAATCAGTTTGATCAGTTCGATCAGTTGGATCAGTTCAATCAGTTTGATCAGTTCGATCAGTTGGATCAGTTCAATCAGTTTGATCAGTTTGATCAGTTCAATCAGTTGGATCAGTTCAATCAGTTTGATCAGTTCGATCAGTTCGATCAGTTCAATCAGTTGGATCAGTTCAATCAGTTGGATCAGTTCAATCAGTTTGATCAGTTCAATCAGTTTGATCAGTTCGATCAGTTGGATCAGTTCGATCAGTTGGATCAGTTCGATCAGTTTGATCAGTTCAATCAGTTCGATCAGTTCAATCAGTTTGATCAGTTGGATCAGTTCGATCAGTTCAATCAGTTTGATCAGTTGGATCAGTTTGATCAGTTCAATCAGTTCAATCAGTTTAATCAGTTCAATCAGTTTGATCAGTTGGATCAGTTCGATCAGTTCAATCAGTTGGATCAGTTCAATCAGTTTGATCAGTTCAATCAGTTTGATCAGTTCGATCAGTTGGATCAGTTCGATCAGTTTGATCAGTTCAATCAGTTCGATCAGTTCAATCAGTTTGATCAGTTCAATCAGTTGGATCAGTTCAATCAGTTGGATCAGTTCGATCAGTTGGATCAGTTTGATCAGTTCAATCAGTTTGATCAGTTCAATCAGTTGGATCAGTTCAATCAGTTTGATCAGTTCAATCAGTTTGATCAGTTCAATCAGTTCAATCAGTTTGATCAGTTGGATCAGTTCGATCAGTTCAATCAGTTGGATCAGTTCAATCAGTTTGATCAGTTCAATCAGTTTGATCAGTTCGATCAGTTGGATCAGTTCGATCAGTTTGATCAGTTCAATCAGTTCGATCAGTTCAATCAGTTTGATCAGTTCAATCAGTTGGATCAGTTCAATCAGTTTGATCAGTTCGATCAGTTGGATCAGTTTGATCAGTTCAATCAGTTTGATCAGTTCAATCAGTTGGATCAGTTCAATCAGTTTGATCAGTTCAATCAGTTTGATCAGTTCAATCAGTTCAATCAGTTTGATCAGTTGGATCAGTTCGATCAGTTCAATCAGTTTGATCAGTTCAATCAGTTTGATCAGTTGGATCAGTTCGATCAGTTCAATCAGTTGGATCAGTTCAATCAGTTTGATCAGTTCAATCAGTTGGATCAGTTTGATCAGTTTGATCAGTTCAATCAGTTCAATCAGTTCAATCAGTTTGATCAGTTCAATCAGTTTGATCAGTTCAATCAGTTTGATCAGTTGGATCAGTTCGATCAGTTCAATCAGTTTGATCAGTTCGATCAGTTTGATCAGTTCGATCAGTTGGATCAGTTCGATCAGTTCAATCAGTTGGATCAGTTCAATCAGTTTGATCAGTTCAATCAGTTGGATCAGTTTGATCAGTTTGATCAGTTCAATCAGTTCAATCAGTTCAATCAGTTTGATCAGTTCAATCAGTTTGATCAGTTCAATCAGTTTGATCAGTTGGATCAGTTCGATCAGTTCAATCAGTTGGATCAGTTCAATCAGTTTGATCAGTTCAATCAGTTTGATCAGTTCGATCAGTTGGATCAGTTCGATCAGTTTGATCAGTTCAATCAGTTCGATCAGTTCAATCAGTTTGATCAGTTCAATCAGTTGGATCAGTTCAATCAGTTTGATCAGTTCGATCAGTTGGATCAGTTTGATCAGTTCAATCAGTTTGATCAGTTCAATCAGTTGGATCAGTTCAATCAGTTTGATCAGTTCAATCAGTTTGATCAGTTCAATCAGTTCAATCAGTTTGATCAGTTGGATCAGTTCGATCAGTTCAATCAGTTGGATCAGTTCAATCAGTTTGATCAGTTCAATCAGTTTGATCAGTTGGATCAGTTCGATCAGTTCAATCAGTTGGATCAGTTCAATCAGTTTGATCAGTTCAATCAGTTGGATCAGTTTGATCAGTTTGATCAGTTCAATCAGTTTGATCAGTTCAATCAGTTTGATCAGTTCAATCAGTTTGATCAGTTGGATCAGTTCGATCAGTTCAATCAGTTTGATCAGTTCGATCAGTTGGATCAGTTCGATCAGTTGGATCAGTTCGATCAGTTTGATCAGTTCAATCAGTTCGATCAGTTCAATCAGTTTGATCAGTTGGATCAGTTCGATCAGTTCAATCAGTTGGATCAGTTCAATCAGTTTGATCAGTTCAATCAGTTTGATCAGTTCGATCAGTTGGATCAGTTCGATCAGTTTGATCAGTTCAATCAGTTCGATCAGTTCAATCAGTTTGATCAGTTCAATCAGTTGGATCAGTTCAATCAGTTTGATCAGTTCGATCAGTTGGATCAGTTTGATCAGTTCAATCAGTTTGATCAGTTCAATCAGTTGGATCAGTTCAATCAGTTTGATCAGTTCAATCAGTTTGATCAGTTCAATCAGTTCAATCAGTTTGATCAGTTGGATCAGTTCGATCAGTTCAATCAGTTGGATCAGTTCAATCAGTTTGATCAGTTCAATCAGTTTGATCAGTTGGATCAGTTCGATCAGTTCAATCAGTTGGATCAGTTCAATCAGTTTGATCAGTTCAATCAGTTGGATCAGTTTGATCAGTTTGATCAGTTCAATCAGTTCAATCAGTTCAATCAGTTTGATCAGTTCAATCAGTTTGATCAGTTCAATCAGTTTGATCAGTTGGATCAGTTCGATCAGTTCAATCAGTTTGATCAGTTCGATCAGTTGGATCAGTTCGATCAGTTGGATCAGTTCGATCAGTTTGATCAGTTCAATCAGTTCGATCAGTTCAATCAGTTTGATCAGTTGGATCAGTTCGATCAGTTCAATCAGTTTGATCAGTTGGATCAGTTTGATCAGTTCAATCAGTTCAATCAGTTTAATCAGTTCAATCAGTTTGATCAGTTGGATCAGTTCGATCAGTTCAATCAGTTGGATCAGTTCAATCAGTTTGATCAGTTCGATCAGTTGGATCAGTTCGATCAGTTTGATCAGTTCAATCAGTTCGATCAGTTCAATCAGTTTGATCAGTTCAATCAGTTGGATCAGTTCAATCAGTTGGATCAGTTCAATCAGTTTGATCAGTTCGATCAGTTGGATCAGTTTGATCAGTTCAATCAGTTTGATCAGTTCAATCAGTTGGATCAGTTCAATCAGTTTGATCAGTTCAATCAGTTTGATCAGTTTGATCAGTTGGATCAGTTCGATCAGTTCAATCAGTTGGATCAGTTCAATCAGTTGGATCAGTTCAATCAGTTTGATCAGTTCGATCAGTTGGATCAGTTCGATCAGTTTGATCAGTTCAATCAGTTCGATCAGTTCAATCAGTTTGATCAGTTCAATCAGTTGGATCAGTTCAATCAGTTTGATCAGTTCGATCAGTTGGATCAGTTTGATCAGTTCAATCAGTTTGATCAGTTCAATCAGTTGGATCAGTTCAATCAGTTTGATCAGTTCAATCAGTTCAATCAGTTTGATCAGTTGGATCAGTTCGATCAGTTCAATCAGTTGGATCAGTTCAATCAGTTGGATCAGTTCAATCAGTTTGATCAGTTCAATCAGTTTGATCAGTTCAATCACCTGGATCAGTTTGATCAGTTTGATCAGTTCAATCAGTTCAATCAGTTTGATCAGTTGGATCAGTTCGATCAGTTCAATCAGTTGGATCAGTTCAATCAGTTTGATCAGTTCAATCAGTTTGATCAGTTCGATCAGTTGGATCAGTTCGATCAGTTTGATCAGTTCAATCAGTTCGATCAGTTCAATCAGTTTGATCAGTTCAATCAGTTGGATCAGTTCAATCAGTTGGATCAGTTCAATCAGTTTGATCAGTTTGATCAGTTCAATCAGTTCAATCAGTTTGATCAGTTGGATCAGTTCGATCAGTTCAATCAGTTGGATCAGTTCAATCAGTTTGATCAGTTCAATCAGTTTGATCAGTTCGATCAGTTGGATCAGTTCGATCAGTTTGATCAGTTCAATCAGTTCGATCAGTTCAATCAGTTTGATCAGTTCGATCAGTTGGATCAGTTTGATCAGTTCAATCAGTTGGATCAGTTCAATCAGTTTGATCAGTTCGATCAGTTTGATCAGTTTGATCAGTTCAATCAGTTCAATCAGTTTGATCAGTTCAATCAGTTCGATCAGTTCGATCAGTTCAATCAGTTGGATCAGTTTGATCAGTTCAATCAGTTTGATCAGTTCAGTCAGTTTGATAAGTTGGATCAGTTTGATCAGTTCAATCAGTTCAATCAGTTTGATCAGTTCAATCAGTTCGATCAGTTGGATCAGTTTGATCAGTTCAATCAGTTTGATCAGTTCAGTCAGTTTGATAAGTTGGATCAGTTTGATCAGTTCAATCAGTTCAATCAGTTTGATCAGTTCAATCAGTTTGATCAGTTCGATCAGTTTGATCAGTTCAATCAGTTTGATCAGTTCAATCAGTTTGATCAGTTGGATCAGTTTGATCAGTTCAATCAGTTCAATCAGTTTGATCAGTTGGATCAGTTCGGTGGGTTTGTGGTTCTGGTGGGTCGCCAGTTTATGAGCTTTATTTTGTTTGATCCACTAGTGATGCTTCTCAGTCGGCTCCCATTCAGTTTCTGTGGAAACTCGTTCAAATCGTGCTAAACTTCAGAAACGTGTCCAACAGTTGTTGACGTCAGTCTTTGCATGTAAACCAGACGGTGTTTGATGTGAAGCTGCAACCAGACTGAACGGTTAAACTGTTAGATCCAGTTGTCAAAACAGTAGATATGAATCCAACATGGCTGCTTCAGCTCCTCCTCTGCATCTGACAGACCTGCATCTTATAGGTGGCTTTGCTTTCATGCCTTTATTATTTTTAAAAATAGCTCTTCCATGTCTGTATGTCCATGTTGATCCATGTTTTACAATTTTCCAGACTCCAGTTTGAAAATGAATAAACTCTAAATGCTCTGAGTTAAACATCTTGTTCTTGTTCCCACTGACAACGTGACCATTTTTATGACTTTCCATCAAATCTCTATGACGACAGCACATCTAATAGCCAATCAGTAGCCAGCTTGGTGGAGCCTCGACCTCCAGGTGAGAAACCAACTGGCATTCAAACAGGCCACGCCCCCCCAGGTGTTCAGTTTATCTGCTACCCTGAAATCCGACCTGCGTTGTGGTAATGCGCATGCGCACCGAATCCTGCAGGTTTCTGGTCTGATTGGCCTTTGACTAGGAACTTTCAGTTTCATCGCCAGGATTTCTGTGATTTATCATAATAAACAGATTCATCCTGCTGGTGAACGGACTCTTCTTCTTCTGTGGTATTTCACCACCAGCAGTGATGGCGTTTCTCTGTCAGATTCCTGGTCACAGCGCCCCTATCGGTGAGGCTGGATGCTGTGGAGACGGTGTTTGTTCAGCTGTTCGGCTCCAACACGGAGGAAACCGTCTACGTCTTCCTGAAGACGTCCCTGGCTCCGGGTCACAGGCAGCTGTCCAGGGACTCCCTGCGGCTCAGCAGCCAGAACAACCACCAGGGCGTCGCCAAAGTCCGGGTGAGAAACCCCTGAACACTCTGCATCAGTGGTTCCCAACCACCGGGCCGCGGACCGGTACCGGTCCATGGTAATAAACAGGTTGGGGACCACTGCTCTGCACCCAGCATGACTGATGATTGTGAGGATTTCTGGAAAATGTCCAGCAAACTTACTGAACTTCTTAGACATTTGTTGGGTGCATAAACAATGTAATGGACACAGAAATGGAAAAGAGAGAGAGAAAGGTTTAAAGAGACAGGACATCCTAAAAGTCTGCCTCCACACCTGCAGAACAAGAGCAAAAAAAACTACAGAAAACTGAGAAACCGTAGCAACAAACATGATGCACACATAACAACAACATGGAGTGTATCTGAAAACACCTGCTGCTGGTTCCTGTTTTTCTCTTTAGTTGCTGCCACTTCCAGAGAATAAGGATTTGAATCATGTGATTCTTCACGTCCAATCAAATGGGATCAACCGTCACCTGTCCATCCCGGTTACCCGATCCAACGGCTTCCTGTTCATCCAAACAGACAAACCGCTCTACACGCCTCATCAGAAAGGTCGGCCCTTCTTGGTTCTTCACTCAGATTCTGGTTGAACGTTGACTGTTCAGGTTTAAAACTGTTTGTGACGTGTTCAGTCAAAGTGAGGGCGTTCTCCATGAACCAGGAGCTGAGACCAGCCAATCGCAGCGTCTTCTTAACCTTCAAGGTGAGCCCGATGAGCCCAGGGCCAGAAATCAGTTGACCATTCATTGCCGTTTCAAAGAACATCTTTGTTCCCGACAGGATCCGGATCAGATCACGGTAGACGTTGTGGAGATCGTCGATGTGAACAATGGAATCCCGTCGTTGCAAAACCCCTTCAGGATTCCCACCAAACCAAAGTAAGTAAGACCTCTGCCGACGCAGGAAGACCGTCGGGTGATTCCCAGATGGTTTTCCTGAGTTCTCTGTCCTTGCAGGTTGGGAATATGGACAATAGAAGCTTCATACACAGATGGTTTCACAACAAAAGCAAAGACAGATTTTGAAGTTAAAGAATACGGTACGTCTAGGAGTTTGATATGAGCCCTGCTGGTGGAGCTGATGACCTGTGACGTTCTCCTCCTCTCAGTTCTTCCTAGTTTCTCCATCCAAATGAACCCACAGACAAACTTTATCAGCCACAGTCAGTTCAGTCAGTTCCACTTCAGGATTTCTGCCAGGTGAGGCCTGATCCCC
>VMRM01000001.1:498471-700971 GCA_010277075.1 Poeciliopsis retropinna
CAGTTTCTGCACTCTGTGCTCCCACTGTTCCCTTTCTGTCGACAAGTCTGACTTCTGTCATCTGCAGAAATACTCAGATTACTCTGCAGTTGTTGGGAGAATCAGAGATGGACAAGAGGCTGAGAACAGAGACCAGGTGGACTGGGTTCAGAGTTTCCCTCCAACAGCCGGAACCGGACAGACGACACAGCAACAGTTTGGGCAATCTCTACGTCTTTGCAGCCAGATGTTGCCTGGTTGTTGTGGAGACTCTGTAGCTTCTGTTCAAATCACTGATCATCATCTGCAGCAGCGAATCCAGCTGTGGTGTTTGTGTCTTCAGGTCAGGCCGGCTGTCCATCAGCAGGACTCTGCCGGACTCTCTGACCACCTGGGTGGTCACAGCCGTCGGCATGTCTCCGGAGGGCGGTGGGTTTCCTCTCCCTCTGCTGATCTCTTCAGTCTGTCGCTTCAGCCTGACCGCCGAGTCTTTCTGGTTCTGTCAGGGATATGTGTGTCGGATCCAGTGAAGGTGTCGGTCAATCAGCCGCTCAGCGTGGACGTCCCGCTGCCCTACCAGGTGGTCCGGGGGGAACAGCTGGAGCTGCAGGGCTCCGTCTACAACCAGCAGGACGACATCATCACCGTCAGTTCACATCCCATAATAAACAGTCAGTTTACAGCTGATTCCTCCAGTGAGGAAGGATAATTCACGCTGTCCTCTCAGTACTGCGTGACGCTGACGGCCGGCCCGGCGCTCTGCCTGCTGAAGTCCCGGCCGACGCCCAGGCAGGAGGGGCATCGCACCACGGCCTGCAGCTGGAGCCACCTGTCTGCGGGCGGGGTGGGCAAAGTGACCTTCACCCTGCTGGGCCTGGAACCTGGAGAGCACACCCTGACCTTCACCCTGACCGTCCGGTCAGGGGCCAAAGATGTTGTGCAGAAGACGCTGCGTGTTGTGGTATGTGAACTGTAACGGCTCCACTGGGAGCATTCAGAGTCTGAACCTGTCGGCCTTGTTGTGTTGGTTCGTTCCCACCATGTGAGCAGCTTGGCTAAACGTTCGTTCTGCTTTGCAGCCTGAAGGGATCAGACAGGAAGTGAACTCCGGGGGAAGACTGGATCCTCAGGGACTCTACGGTTTGTGGTCTGTCTCCGTTCACCTGGAATCCCTGCCATCATCGTTGTCTCACCTGCGCTGGTCTGGATTCCTGATGCAGGTTCAGAGAAGCGGACTGTGGTGCTGAAGAACGTCCTGCCAGAAAACATGGTTCCCAACTCGGCAGTGGAGAGACAGCTGACCATAAACGGTGAGGCGAGGCTCCGCCGCTGAACGTCTTCAGGTCTGCAGAAATTATCAGGATGGTTGTTCCCAACGACAGGTGAGCTCCCAGGCGAAGTCGTGTCAGTCATACTGGACCCAGAGGGCCTCAAGCGGCTCCTCAGCCTTCCTCCTGGGTCAGCAGTAGCAGAGGTGGATAGGCTCCTCCCACTCATCCAGGTGTACCAGTACCTGGAGACCAACAGCCTCTGGAACGTCCTGGGAGAAAACATAGAGAAGAACGCCGGCGAGCTGAGGCAGAAGATCAGAGACGGTAGGGCGGCGCCGGCGGGGGATCCTCCTGATGATGATGATGATGATGATGGGTGGTGTGTCTGCAGGTCAGGTCGGCCTCACGTCCTTCAGGAACGGAGACGGCAGCTACAGCATGTGGGTGAACTCTGAACCCAGCACCCTGTGAGTGGAACCAGAACCCGATCCGGTTACTTTTCTACCTCGTTATCCAGGTTTTCCATTCAAAACGATTCTTCATGATTTCTGCTTCAATCTGTCGGATCCTCCTGATCCATTAAATCCAGACATTAAAGTGACTCTTTCACATTTATTAAATTTTTAATATGAATCAATTGTTAAAGCGAATAACTTCCTCTCTGCATCCTCCATTTTGTTTTAACAAGGCATCAGAAAAACAGCGTCACCTTTCTGCAGGCAGGAGTTTTTAGCCATCTGACAGCCTGTGGCCTTGTGTAGAATCATAAGCAGAAACATTTATGGCGCCTGCAGATACAGAGAAAAGATAGTGGAAGGAAAATATCAACAAAACATGGTAACAAACTTCTGACCAATCACAGTCAGCCTCACACAGCTCCGTACCAGAGGGAACGGCTTAGCTTAGCTCCTCTGTAGCTGTAGCTTTAGCTCCGCTGTAGCTTAGCTCCGCTGTAGCTTAGCTGCGCTGTAGCTTAGCTGCGCTGTAGCATAGGTGCGCTGTAGCTTAGCTGCGCTGTAGCTTAGCTGCGCTGTAGCATAGGTGCGCTGTAGCTTAGCTGCACTGTAGCTGTATCTTAGCTGCGCTGTAGCTGTAGCTTAGCTTCACTGTAACTGTAGCTTAGCTGTGCTGTAGCTGTATCTTAGCTGCGCTGTAGCTGTAGCTTAGCTTCACTGTAACTGTAGCTTAGCTGTGCTGTAGCTGTAGCTTAGCTGCGCTGTAGCTGTAGCTTAGCTGCGCTGTAGCTTAGCTGCGCTGTAGCTTAGCTTCACTGTGACTGTAGCTTAGCTGCGCTGTAGCTGTATCTTAGCTGCGCTGTAGCTTAGCTGCGCTGTAGCATAGGTGCGCTGTAGCTTAGCTGCACTGTAGCTGTATCTTAGCTGCGCTGTAGCTGTAGCTTAGCTTCACTGTAACTGTAGCTTAGCTGTGCTGTAGCTGTAGCTTAGCTGCGCTGTAGCTAGTGCGCTGTAGCTTAGCGCACTGTACTGTACTTAGCTGCGCTGTAGCTTAGCTTCACTGTGACTGTAGCTTAGCTGCGCTGTAGCTGTAGCTTATCTGCGCTGTAGCTTATCTGCGCTGTAGCTTAGCTGCGCTGTAGCTTAGCTGCGCTGTAGCTTAGCTGCGCTGTAGTGTTCCTGACGTTGGGGTTAGGGTGAGTCTTGAATCACGTCCAGCTCGGGTCTTCCAGGAAAATTCAGGAAAAAAACAAAATGAGTCCAGATGTTTCCCGCCTGAATCCCTCTTTCATTTTTGTGCTTTCTTCTTTGTTGTGCTGCTTTCTGCGCATGTGTAAGCGCTACGTTTTAGTACCATCTCCATGGCAACGTCAGAACTTCCCATGTTGTTAAAAATGGAGGCCTAGAGTCAGTGGATTGTCTCAATTTTTAAAATCAATTTTGGGACATTTTAAATAGATTCTGAATCGTAGTAAATGAGAATTGTTATTCTTATGTGAATCAATTTTAGGCACAGTCCTATAAAACTCGAGATGTTGATTTTAATGTCTTATTTATTGTTTTTCTGTGTTTTATCAGGCAGTGCTTTGGCCTGTGGTGTGTTTTAAAGTTGTGACCTTCTGTCCTGCAGGGTCACCGCTGAGGTGGTCAGGACTCTGTCTTTGGCCGACCCGTTGGTCTCCGTGGACCGTCAGTCGCTCTCAGACTCCATCAGCTGGTTGATCCGCAGAACTCAGCAGCCTGACGGCTCCTTCGTGGAGCGGGCTTCCTCCCAGAACAGCCGGCTCGTGGTCAGTTGGGTCGGTCGGCTCCTCCGGCGGTCGGCTCCTCTGTGACGGCGGTTCTGTGTTCCAGGTTGGCGCCACCAATGAGGAGCAGACGGTCTTAGTGACTTCCTTGGTGCTGGTGGCCTTACACCGAGCGACGAGCATCAGAGACCCCATACTGCAGCTCCAGGTGAGAACTCACTGCTGAGTCGTCCTGAAGAGGGAAACGTCAAGGTCAAAGGTCAAAAGTCAGAGTAGGAAAGCCCCTGGGAGAAGATGGATTTGTTTTGTCAGTAGAATCATGTCTGAGCAGTTCGGAAGCAGATTTCGGTTTCTGCAGCTGATGCTCTGGGGGCTCTGGGGCCCGCAGCATCATGGAGCCTCCACCGTCTTCTCATCAGTTGTTCACTGGTCTAGTTAAAGTCTCAGTCATATGTTTGTGTTTGTGATGGCAGAACAGGATTTCCCAACTTTGCCTCCCAAACACCCAGCATGCAGTCTGCATTTAATGGTTGCCATGGAAACACAATGTCACTGATGGCGGAAACTAAATGAAAGTCTGTCAGTTTCCCAGTTGGTTGAAAGTTTAGTTTGCTGCAGGATGAAGACGGCAGACGTTGAACGTGTCGGGTTTGTTCTCACCATAAACTGAAAAGAACCTAGTCGCTGAATCTCTCATGAATGGATTCAGTTTTTATTTTTATTTTCATGAGAAGCTGCAGCTGCAATAAAAGTAGATTTTTTTATCTGGGTTCTGATCCGTGTTGATTGATTCCTCTCCTTGTCGTTCCTCCTCTCAGTTCCAGGACAGCAGCAAGCGATCAGCAGCAAACTACCTTTCCCAGCATGCCCTGAGTGTGAAGAGCATGTACGTCCGTGCGGTGGCGACCTTCGCTCTGACACTGCAGAGCCCCAGCAGCGCAGAGGCCATGCAGCTGCTGACCCGCCTGGAGCAGCAGGCGCGGCAGAAAGGTAACCTCCAAATTTATTCCTCTCCATGTTTGATGGATCTTTGGGTTGTTGATTCCTTTGGTATGTTTTAAATCTCATTTTTTTATTTGTGTTTTATTCTGTTGTTTGTGTTGCCATGACTTTGAACCCCCAAACAATCCAGATGTGTCATGATGCTGCTTTCTGTGTCCAGGGAACCCGGTTGTGCTGCGGTACTGGCAGGAGCCCAGCGTGACGGCTGATTGGCTGAAGCCTGATAAATCCAGCGGTCAGACGGTGGAGATGACGGCGTACGTCCTGCTGACCGTCCTGCGCAAGGTGCAAACAGCTTCCACTTCATAAGGCTAAGAAAATCATTCAATTTACACTTTTATAATATCACACAATCGTTTTGCCTTCTGCCTGTAGAGGGCGATGTTTCTGCTGTTCCTCTCTCTGCCCGTAGAGGGCGATGTTTCTGCTGTTCCTCCCTCTGCCCGTAGAGGGCGGTGTTTCTGCTGTTCCTTTCTCTGCCTGTAGATGGCGGTGCTGCCTCAGTAATTTGGTTTGTGTCTTAAAGGGGAGGATCCATTACGCCAACCCCGTGGTTTCCTGGCTCACTCAGGATCAGCACTATGGAGAAGGTTTCTACTCCATCAAGGTAAACGTGTTCCACTCCTCCAGCGGGGGGCGACATTGAGTTCCACACCCAGCTCAGCTTCTTTTCTTCTTCGGTGGTGTTGTGTAACAACAGGACATGGTTCTGACCCTGGAGGCCCTGACAGAGTACAGCAAGGTCGTTCCTAAAGCCGCGCTCAACCAGGACATCAACATCCGCGACAGCAGGCAGGAACAGCTGAGCCGAGTCCAGCTGAGCCACACCCACCCGGTGGCCCCGCCCCTCCAGGTGAGGCTGAGCGCACCTGGAGGGTGCCCCCAACAGAACTACTCACTTCACCTCCTCTGTTTCTGTCAAAGATAACGAAGAATGATGACATCATTGTGAGCACCGGTTATGGGAGGGGCGTGTCCAGTGTTAAGGTGGGTGGGGCTTGTTGTGGTCACCTGACAGGTGAGATGTCATCCCAGTGACAGCCTGTCTGTGTCTCCAGATGAAGACGGTTTACTATCAGACCACGGCGTCCACGCAGACCTCCTGTAACTTTGACCTGACCATCGAGCTGGTTGGACCCGGCGTCTCCAGCAGTACGTCCTCCCCACGGCCCTCGCCCCCCCTTCTGGATTTAAGGAAACGGTTTGATCTTTCCACCTCATGCTCTTGCTCTGCTCCTCAGATCCAACCATGAAGGCTCCTCACCTGGTCGCCTGTGTAAAGTAAGGAGGTAAAACCCGACCCGGTCGGCCCGGATCCTCAGTGGTGGACGCTGTGACCTTTGTGTTCCAGGTACCGACCTCCACCCAACGAGGGTTACACCGAGTCGCTCCTGACCGTCATGAAGATCCAGCTGCCCACAGGCGTGGAGCCGAACCTGGAGGACCTGAGACAGGTAATCAGCGTGGCTTTCGCGTTCAGTCTGGTTTCCATGGTTACCACGGAGACCGCCATCAGTGACACCCACATAAATACAAACCATGGAAGAAGTGCTGGTTCTGGTTCTCTTGGACCCAGTGGCGACTCCGGCCCAGTTCTAGGGCTGAACCTCAGCACCGTGAATAGGATTACCGCCCCGCCATAAATTACCGTAAATTACCGTAAAATGTGGCGTCCTGGATTGAGCCGATGGATAACTACCGACAGACGCCCGTCACACACATAAACACTGAATCACCAAAATAAAACAGGAAATATGGAGGGCAGCTAAATTCTTGTGGCGGGAGCTGAAGGACCCCAGAACGCTACGGACCGTCGCTGCCGTCACGGTTGCCTAGAGACGGCGAGCTGCCATCAACCCGCCTCAGCCGATACGCCACCGTCCTGAAAACTGGCAGAAATCCAGACGCAGATTCCAGGCAGAACATGTGAGGATGGACGACGTGACCCTCAACCCCTCACCCCTAACCCTAACCACCATCGATGGATAGAAAGTGTCCGTTGTGGCGCAGTTTGCTGCTGTATAATAGACAGAGGAACCGCAGACCCGTCAGAACCGCAGACCCGTCAGAACCTAAAGAACCAGAAATCAGCGTCTCAATCATCTCCTCAGGCTGATGTGGTGCAGAACATTTTATGATCAGTTTATTGAGCTTTTAGTAGATTATAATGGTTGATTATTTGCTTAGAACGTCGAGTTTGGATGATACTTTATTTAATATGCACATCAATATTATTCAGCTTTAGCCAGAATAATGTGGCCAGAACAAATCATGCTAGTAGATCAACTTAATCCCAACATTTAAAAAGTTTGTTTGGACTTTTTGTGTTTTAATCAGAAATGTTTACATATTTTATGAATAAATTGGTCATTTAATGTATTATTTCACTTCCTCAGAAGAGATACTGAGATTTGGAGGACCAGAGGTCAGAGGTCAGTTAGCATTCACACCTCACCAACCGAACCAGAGTTTCTAATTTCTAACTGTAGTGGAAGTGGACCAAACACGGCTGGTGTGAATGCTGGGATTGTTTTGTTTCAATAGGAAAGTTCTCATTGAAGAGGTCAGAGGTCACATGTGGGATTCAGTCCTACGACCCTCTGATTCATTATCTCCCTGGTCCCACCGGCTCAGGTTATAACAGGAAACAATAGCAGCTACAGAACCACCAGGTGACCTTTGACCCCATCCAGTCACTGAACAGATCCTAAGAACAGATCAATGTCTGGATGAGTTATTATTATTAGACCTAAACGATCTAGAGCTATAGATCTAGAGCTATAGATCTAGCAGCTATAGATCTAGAGCTATAGATCTAGAGCTATAGATTCTGAGCTGTCCTTTCTGCTGGCCTTCAGTTCACAGACGGAGAGTACCCGTCTGTCTCCCACTATCAGCTCCAGGAAGACACCGTCATCATCCAGATGGATTCTGTGAGTACCTCAGCCTGAGCTCTGGACTTTGACTGGGCCATTGCAGCACCTCGGTTCTTCTGATCAAGGTTGTGACCTTTAACCTTCTAACTGAGGCCTGTAGAGTCAGAGATGTATCTCCTTGTCTCTCTCAGCTTCATGCTCTGACCTCTGACCCTGAGCTGAATCTCTCTGAAATAATCTAATTTTACCTTTTCCTGTTATCTTAATTTTTTAAAATTTGATTTCATTTTGATTTTCTTCTATTTGTTTTTTAGTATTTCATTTTTTTAACTCATTAAATTTTTTTGTTATTTTAAGTTCTTGGTATTAGTTTTTATCATCTTGGGAATAACCTGATTCTCTGGAATGACAGACTTCAGGAAGCTTAGAGATGACCTTTGACCTTTCCCAGCAGCAGTTGCTTCTTTCAGGTCATCACTGATGTTTTTCCATCCTGGCATTATGCTAACCTGATGATGATGATGGTGATGATGATGGTAGAAGCCTCTGTCAGTATTTTTGTTATTTCCCGTCTCAGGTTCCCTCTGAGGTCTTCCTGTGTGTCGGGTTTCGGGTCAGAACCAGGTTCAGGGTGATTGGTGCTGCTGAGTCCCTGATGACTGTCACAGAACCTCAGGACAAAGGTGAGCCTGCAGTGAATGCTGGGACATCCGTCCATCCGTCCGTCCGTCTGCCAGCTCCTCCGGGGGAATCCCAAGGCGTTCCCAGACCAGCCGGGAGACATCGTCCCTCCAGTGTGTCCTGGGTCTTCCTCTCCTCCTGGCGGGACATGAACACCTCCTGGATGTCTGAGCTTCTCTCTCTAAGGCAGAGCCCAGCCGCCCTACGGAGGAAACCCATTTTGGCCGCTTGTATCCGAGATCTAGTTCTTTGGGTCATGACCCAAAGCTCATGATGAGGGTAGGAACCGGCTCAGCTCTCTCTTCACCACGACGGACCGGTACAGCGCCACTTCACGGCAGACGCCGCGTCAATCCGCCTGTCGATCTCCTGCTCCCTTCTTCCCTCATTCGTGAACAAGATCTTGAGATACTTGAACTCCGCAAAAAGCAGAGATGGATCCTAAGGCCACCAAAACGGATCCCCTCAACACCTTGGCTGGTCTAGAGATTCTGTCCATGAAAGTAATGAACAGAATCGGTGACAAAGGGCAGCCCTGGCAGAGTCCAACTCTCACCGGAAACGAGCCCGACTTATTGCCGGCAATGCGGACCAGACTCTGACACCGGTCATACAGGGACCTGACAGCCCATATCTGCCCCCGATGTCCATGCGATACTGCAGAGTCGCGTCAGCCAACACAACATCCAGAGCCTTAAGGAACTCCGGGCGAATCTCATCCACCCCTGGGGCCCTGCCACCGAGGAGCTTCTTAACCACCTTGGCGACCTCGACCCCAGAGACTGGAGAGCCCGACCCAGAGTCCCCAGGCTCAGCTTCCTCAATGGAAGGCATGTCGATGGGATTGAGGAGGTCTTCGAAGTATTCTGCCCACCGACCCACAACGTCCCAGTCGAGGTCAGCAGCACACCATCCCCACTGTAAACAGTGTTGGTGCTGCACTGCTGATGCCGGATGGTGGACCAGAATCGCCTCGAAGCCGTGCGGAAGTCTTTCTCCATGGCGTTTCCGAACTCCTCCCACACCTGAGTTTTTGCCTCATCAAACCCACTTGGGCCATTAATATTTGGCCCTACCTGGGGATGGTCCTGGTTCCCAGGTTTCCAACCCATTTCTAATGTTTTCATTGAGCAAATCTCATAAAATCTTTTTTCTCTGTTTCCATGTTGAAGAGAATCTGCTGCTAACATGCAACTTTTCTGTTTCCAGGCAGCCTGTGCACCAAGCAGTTCTCCAGCCAGGAGCTGAGGCTGCAGCGCCTCTGTGTGGGCGAACAGTGCCAGTGCATGGCAGGTGAGGCGGGTTCCTGCTCTGATTGGCTGGCTCCAGCTACAGCTGACCTTATTAATGAGTGCTGTGTGACCCTGCAGCTGCGTGTGCGACCTACAGAGGGAGCATGGACACCACCCTGACCGCAGCCAAACGCACGGAGGAGACCTGTCAGCCGCACATCAAATACGGTGAGAGGCTGAAAGCTGATTGGCTGCTTTTAGTTGCAGCATTGTTAAAAACAGATTAAGGTTCTCGGATCAGATTAAAGATGCAGGTTAAAGGTAAAATGATCTGGTCACAGCAGCAGCTCTAAACTCACCTGGATGGTTTATAATCTCTTACAGGTAAAGTTAAAGGAATTGTGAGACAATAATAATCTGATATTGTTTAATTATTATGTTGGAAGAACCCCAGCACGCCCCCAGTGGCTCCTGGAGGAGCTGCATTTGGTCCTCAGCTCTCTCTCTCAGTGGCTCCGCCCTCCTCACAGCAGAACTGTGGTCTGATTGGCCACAAGGCTGCCATGCAGCCAATCGCATGTGAGGATTTGGGATCATACCACAATGTGAAAACAGATAGGGGGGCTGGGGGAAGACCCAGAAATATAACTGATGATTAGTTTGAAGATGTTATTTATAATAATAAAGTATCATGGGTCTGTTTGGCAGATTTGAGGTGTTTCAATTTGTTTTTGTTTTAAAATTAAAAGTTTGATTAAAATATTACAGAAAAGTAATAATATCTGCATTAATAAAATAACAAATTCATTAAATTAGGAAAATATGAGGTTTCTCATAAAAACACTGAATGCAAAAGGATTTATTAATGTTCAAACATTCATATTTACCAAGTTGAGCTAAAATTTGAGGCTGCAATTAATAAAATAATAACCATTTTGGAGCTGAATGAACTGGAGTTCCCATCTCCACTGCATCAGATCTTTCACTGATTATTGATCTGGTGATTCTAACTGCGTTACACCTGACTGCACGACCTCTACCTCCACTGATTCCACTGACTGTCATTTTATAAACTTTGACTTTTACCTCAGTGTGTGAAAAATAAATGTATATTTCATGAAAACATGTTTCTCTCTGTGTTTCTGTAAGAACCAGTTGTTGGTTGTTGTTGTCATACCAGCTCCAGATCAGACCATTGTTCCCAGTTCGTGTTAAATGGTTGGAACCTGATTGGTCTACCTGCTTCCTCTGCAGCCTTCAAGGTGACGGTGAAATCCTCGGCAGCAGAGGGAGACTTTATGACCTACACAGCCACCGTAGCTGAGGTCCTCAAGAAATCTGAAGGTGAGACTCCGCTTGTTACCATGGAAACGCAGTAGCAACCATGGACGCTGCTGCATGGTCTTTCACTCAGTGATCAATATGGAGGACGAATGACTGACGTTTAGTTTTTCTATTCACGTTTTTCTCTTTTAACGTTCATGAGGCGCTAAGTGGAGCTAGCACGGAACGTAGCGCAGAGTCAGACAGGAAATGACCCAGCAGATGGTGTTCTGGTTCTGTGGATCCAGTAGAACCAGGTCCTTCCTGACTTTACTCTGACTCTGGTTCTGGTTCTGGTCCCAGCGCTGGAAGCGGCCGGTCCGGGCAGCGACCTGGACCTGGTGAAGAAGGTGACCTGCAGCAGCGTGGAGCTGCAAAACAACCAGCAGTACCTGGTGCTGGGCTCCGGGGGGTCAGAGGTCGCGCAGGGTGGTGGCTCCAGGTGGGTGGTTCTGGTAAGGTTCTGCCCAGGTTCTGTTTAGCTCGGTTAGGGTCTCACCTGTGGTGTTTCTGGACCTGCAGGTACCGGTTGCCTCTGGACTCAGAGGCACTGGTGGAGCTGTGGCCCACAACTTGTAGTTCTCCAGAGTGTCAGGACTACAACTCCCAGCTGATGAGCTACGCTGTGGATCTGCAGCTGTTCGGCTGCACCTGACCCGGTTTAAACGTGAATGGGTCCAAGGCAGAACTCTGCATTTATTAAACATTCATTATTAATACAGATGCATTTTTTCTAGTGTTGGAAAATAAATAAATTTCTCAAACAAAGATGTGTTTTTATTCTGCTGAAAGATGGCAGAGAATGAAATTAATCTGGATTATCATCAGAAGTTTTGAAGGGGTCAAAGGTCACCTGGAGGCTCAGGTTCTGCAGCAGCTCAGAGTTTATTCTGAGGTTTATCCGGATCCTGACTGAAAACACAGAACAGCAGCAACATGTGGGGGAGGGGCGTGTATCAGATCAGATGTCTCTGGTTCAACTCCAGATGCTTCCTGATTTCTGGTTAGGAAAAGAAAACAGCAGAGGAAACCTACATGGATGTAAATGAGTTAAATTTGGAGTAAAAATCTACGGAAGCCCATTCCCACCGCTCTGGTAAAAAAATATATATATTTTGAGACAGGGTCCTGAAATATTGAAGTACTACCAAGATCCAGGAAAAAGAGGATAAATTATCTTCTTTACCATGGATCTTTATAGTATCTCGAAATAATTAGATAATTTGTTTAATTTTTATACAACAGTGGAAGAAACAGGTAAGTTTGCTCTGACACACTGGGAGGTAAGTCCTAATTTATGTTCTACTAAACAGAAAATGGCTTCATTTTTAATATTTTAGTGGCGTTCACGTTTATTTTAGTTTCATTTTTAGTTGGTTATCAAGGTCTTATTTAATAATACACAGGATGTAATATGTAATTTTAAATGTGATATTTTCATTAGCTGTAAGTGGAAAAAAATAATTTACAGAAATAAAAGCTTTCAAACATTTATCTCTGTTATTAATCTATTTAGTGTGTTTGAATTAGTGACAAAACTCCTGAAATAAAATAGGTTAATAATTTATTGAACGAGTCTGTAAATATTCCTCCTTCCATGAATCTCCGAAGTAGAGAATCAGGTCACTATCTCTTTAAGACGTACTGACGCACTCTGGCTTTTCTGTGCTCCTATTGGACAGCAGCTCCTGGTCGCCCCGCAGACTCTTCTCTGATTGGCTGAGAAAGAGAGAGCGATTTCCTGTTTTTATTCAACAGCGAGAAGGGAGGAGCAGAAGTTTGTAACGGAGAGAAGAGAAGGAGGAGAAGATGGAGGAATGAGAGGAGGAAAAGATGAAAAAGAGGAGGACAGAGAGCTGAAGGTTGTGAGTAAAACAAGCTGAGAGTCCGAGGAAGAGGAGCTGGAGCTTCCTCAGGAAAACCGCAGAAACTCGGTTCTGATCCAGAAGTTCAGAACCGAACTTGACCTCATCAGAGGAGGAGCTTCCAACCGGAAGTCCAGGCTGAGATGTAAGCTTTTCACATTAAGACTGAATTATGAAGAATTTAATTTTAAACTGATGAATCCAAAATAAAACATGGAGAACAGAACCATTTTCAGATCTTACTGACTTTATAAAAATCATCCAAACAACATGCGGTACTTCCTCAACAATACACTGAAAAATATTTAATTAAAGAGTAAATTAGTTGGACTTGTTGCTGGAAGGTGTGCATATTATTACAGATCCTAAACTTAAAATGTTTTGCAGGCTTGTCTTCAGTGTCTGGGTATCAATAGAACTAAATTAAATTGGAGAATGAGTAAATTGGAGAATGAGGGCACCTCTCCCATGCTAAGCGAGTGCTCTACCATTTGAGCTAATTCCCCTCTGGAGTGCTTCCTCTTCCTCTTCGTCACTACTCACCAGGCTTCCCCCTCCGGCAGGAAGAGATGCAGCTCCATTTCCTGCTCTGCTAAACGTTCAGATTTTAATCTGGAAATATTAATTTAGTTTAAACTTAAGTTTACTTTATTTCTGGAGAAGAGACAAATCTGCTCAGCTACAGGCGACTGCTCTTCATCAGGAGGTAGAGGAGGAGTGCTGGTGTCTGCAACTCCTTAGCAGTGTTCTTCTGACCTTTGACCTTCTGGCTGCAGGCTGTAAAGTGAGCAATGACACCCTGACAGAAGCCTGGTTCAGATCCAAACCCAGAGAAAACTGTCTCTGGTTCTGATAGCTAAATATTTAGGTTGCAAGCTACATATTTAGTATAAGAGAAATAAATATTTAGTTTAGAACTAATTATTCTGCTTGATGACTGAACATTTAGCTTGGAGCTAAATATTTTTGCTTGCTTGCTAAATATATAATTTAGAACTAAATATGCTGGTTTAATATATTATTTAGCTTCAAATTAAATATTTGAAGCTAAATATTTGGCTAAATATTTAGTTTGACGAAAATAAAATTTTAAGTTTCTAGTTAGGTATTTAGCTTAGTGCTAAATATTTAGCAGTAAGCAAGCTAAATATTTAGTTTGGACTTAAATAGCCCAAATTACTGCTGTTGCTATTTGGTAAAGTAATTTTATTTATATAGCACATTTTCAGCAACAAGGCAGTTCAACATTCTTTACATAAATTAAAAGGAAATAAAACAAAACAACAAAACCAAAAGAAAGACAAAGGTAGAAGTACAAAACTAAATATTGTTTCCCCGTGTTTAGAATAAGAGTAAGTATAGTCCATAATTTATAGACTTTATACATTTCTCTAAATCTTAAGTTTGTTCTGGATGAGAGAGGTGTAAAGCTAACTGTTGGTTAAGGATAAAATTAAATGTTGGTTCCCAGTTCTTATGGGTTGAGTTCTAGATTTGTATAAAGCTAAATGTTGGTTGTCCATGTTTAATTCTTGTTCTGGTTTGCTAAGTAAGCTAACACGAGTTTCTCTAGGTCTTGCTTCGATATTAAAAGTATAAAGCTAAATGTTGGTCTTAAGCAGGGATGTCAAAGTCAAAAACACCAAGGGCCAAAACATTAAATTTGCTACACGCCGAGGGCTGGACTGGTTCACCGTTTATTAAAATATATTGAAATGATTGCACATAGCCCATCGAACCAAGACCTAACACAGTGTATATTATTTCATAAATGAATGAATAAAGCAATATTTTCTTATGGAAAATAATTAAATATTCTTTCTTATTGTCAGTAATTTCAAGTGAAACCATTTTTCAAAAGGCAAACAGACAAAAACAAACTTCGTTCAAAGAAAAATAGCATGTTCTGTACATTAAATGAATAAAGCAATATTTTGTTATGACTCTCAGTAACCTCACGGGAAAACATTTTCAACAGGCAAACAGCAAAAGAATAAATTGTTTAGAAAACCAAAATATGTTTCTTAATATCAAGATAAATACATAAACTGAAAATGCATTATTGTGCTGCTCTATGATGTCCATACTCTTGTCTTTGTGTTTCTGAGAAGCTTGATAGATTATATTCTTTCATTACAGCCAAACTTTCTCCACACAGGCAGTGATGACATAGTTACTTTGAAAAAATAACTTAGATTACTGATTACTTGATTGGGAAAGTAACTAATTTACATTAAACGTAACTTTTTTAGTTACTTTCAGCAGCTGCTGACAACAACGCTCCACCGCCTGTGAAAATCATTGATCTTTGCCAATACTTAATTGCAATTTATTTTTTAATGATTACATCAGCAATGTATTTCCACTTATATGGTTGAACTGAAGGGGAGATTGTTTAATGCTTACAACAATACAAAAAAAAAACTTTAGTAATTTGTGCCTGGTTTTGTGATTCTATTGTCTGGGAAACTATAAATAGGATTTTGAAAGGAGTGGGATGGGCAGGAGCGTCATGTTCACGTTTCTTCCAGGAGATTTGAGATAGCCATCCAGTCAAGGCTAACGCAGGGCAGCTAGTTCAGATACAGACAATATGCTTTAGGTCAGGTAGATTTTAAATTTTAATCTACCCTAAAGTCTCGCCGATGCATTTCTGTTCATTCCAATAATCCAAATTACTTTGGTCGTTCCTGCCAGACTGAAACTAGCAACTTCTTCAAGATCGATTTCATCCTGCTCGTGAGTTTTAGGCTCCTCAGCTGGGCTGCGTCTCTGTCCCACAGCATGGTGGGCAGGGAGGTGGCGGAGGGAAAAGCATCCGTTAACACATTAACTGGGTTTTCTGGTGCTGCTCAGATTAAACGCTGTGACTTTAAATCCAGATTATTCCAGTGAGTCGTTGCTTGTGTCTGAGGTCCAATCAGAACCCGCTGCAGAACCACATGAGGGTCCGGCTGCCCAGCACCATGAGCAGGAAGGACGGCCAGCTGGAGGGTCGCCTTGACGACCTCCTGTCACGCATCGCCATGGAGACGCAGGAGATCAAAGAGCTGGAGCAGCAGCTGACCAGCAGTGAGGACAACCAATCACAGAGCAGCTCCGGACCTCCAGCCTTCTGATTGGCTGTTTAAACAACATCATGTTGTCCTGTTGCAGATCAGATTCTGGCCAATGAAGCGCTGCAAAGGGATCTGCAGGAGGCGACTACTGGAGTGCAGGAGTACCTGAGAGGGCTGAGGCAGCAGGTACCCCTGGAGGGGTGCAGAGGGAGGGACTACCGGGGCGATGGGGGGTGGAGGGCGGGGGTGAGGCATCCCGATTCACCAGGGGGGCGGCCCAATTCATCCATCATCTCTGTGTTTCAGGCCCGGCGCTCTCAGCAGCAGATCCACGTTCTTCAGGCGGAAAACCAGAGCCTGCGGTGCCTCCTGCAGGACTCTCACAGACACTGCAGGATGGTGCAGGACCCTCAGGTCAGAAGGTCGAGTAGAGGTCACTGTCTCATGAAGTCATGGTGTTAATCCCCTCTGTGTCCAGCAGGAGGAGCTGTCTGCGCTGTGGACGGAGGTTCAGGTTCTGAGGGTCCGACAGGCGGAGCTGGAGGCGGAGCTTCGGCAGCTGACGGCGGAGCCAGCCCACCAGGTGACACTGGGATGTTCCAGGCTTGAGAAGCACCTGGATGCAGGAAGGGGCGGAGTCATACCATATATGGAAATATCACATTTGAACTCCGGAGCTGAAGGGGGTTACTATATTAACCACAGTTAATTAAGAAATTGAGAAATGTTATGTTACAATTTAAAATATTGCTATACATCGAGTATATGCGATTTTTCGCCCAACCCTATCTGGAACCAGAACCAGAACCACAGTTAACCCAGTTAGGTTCTTTCTGTCTCCAGATCCAACTGGACCAGTTTAACCCAACCCGGATCCAGCTGGAGCGGCTTCCCGACAGTCTACCAGAACCAGAGAACCAGACGGAACCACAGGATGGAGCCAGGTACCAGAACTGCTGCTGGTTCCAGCAGATTTACTGCGAAGCAGTCCGGAGTCTTTTGGACCTGAACCGGTCTGTCCGGATCTGCGGTTCTGAGCAGAAGAATCAGACTACTGTGAAGTTCTGGTTCGGACTGGGTCTGCTCTCAGGCTGAATCTGGAGATGTTTCAAGTTCTGGTTGGTTCTGGTCGGTGAGTCATCAGAACCTGATCTCATGTTTGCTCCTCCCAGTTCTACAGACTCTCTGAGCGCCAAGCGGTTCCATGGGTCGGCACACCAGAACCGGACCAGCAGGCAGGAGGTCCGACTGGGCCAGAACCAGACAGTTGAGCAGAACCTGGTCAGTACCAGCCGGGTCTGTCCACTTATAATAACAGCCAGAGACTGGACCTGACTGAACCAGACAGAACCCGACACAACTGGACTGGACAGTCTGCTCAGAACTCAATGCTGGATCTGAGTCACAGGTCCGGTTCTACAGGTTCTGGTTCTGTTCAGATCCTCAGCAGGGGAATGAGTTCAAATGGGAGAGCGGGATCAATGACCGCACAGTGACCTTTTGACCCTGGGCCTTGACACAGGTCAGATTACAGACGCAGAGATCAGGAGGAAAAAGCTCCATGTTTTCATTTCACTTAATTTCAGCTCAGTTTATTTGTTTGAGCCAAATTACATCAAATCTGATTTCAATTCAGTTTTCTAGAATCTAGAATTTAAATCAAGACGATTTAAAAAGGGATTTTATCTGCATGTCCCTATTTTCACATGAAGTCTGTAGGCCCATGTAATCCGAGGTCCTGACCAGAACCAGAATCTGATCTGAGCCTTTGGTTTTCTGCTTTAATCTTCCAGTTTTCTGGGTTTGCTGTTTCACTTCATGCCCATCCAGAACCGACCCAGACAAAGGTTCTGAAACAAGAACGGTACCTTTAGCCCAACTAACAGCTAACTTCAGCTGTCCAGTGTCTCTTAGTTTCAGGAACTTGGTCAGGAGATATTTGTGTTATTTTTATACTTAGCCTTGTTCAGCTAATTAGCTCTCTTATTTTATCTGCTGAGAGGTTAAAGTTCAGCTTTCTGTCTCAGGCTCCCAGTCTGGCCTCTCAAGGGACTCAGGACTCTGGTTTGGAGCTGCAGTACCTCAGTTTTCCCGACAGGGGGCGACATCAGGAAGAGCTTCCTTCAGGAGGTCAGTCTGTCTCAGATACTGTAGGCAGAGTGGGATCACAAGCTGACTATGCATTTCCTGCAGGACGAATTCATCCGGCACCCCATGACCCGACTGAAGTTGTCTCTGCTGGGACCTCCCAGGGTCCTCCAGCAGGGGGCAGGATGTCAAGGCGCAGAGATGAGGTGAGCGTTTCACACCAGCACAGGTGATGTCACTGAGCACTTGGTTTCATCTATGTGTGTGTGTGTGTGTGTCAGCAGGGAGGCAGATGTATGTCAGATTGCATGGAAGAGAAGAAGAAAATGCAACAGTCTCTGCGGCAACACAGGTCCCAGATTCACGCTGATCAGCTGCCAATAGATGGCTGCTGAAACTACAGAAACAGACCTGTGTGTGTGTATGTGTATGTGTGTGTGTGCAGGAGTGTGCTGCAGGTGTGTGATGAGCTGGTGTGCTTGGAGGAAACTCTGCTGCAGAGAAGGGCAGAGCTTCGCCAGGCCGACCGGCTGCTGCTGGAGGCTCAGAGCTGCCGCCGGACGGCCAGGAGAGACGTAAACACACACAAAAAAACCTGTCTTTCTATCTTTTCTGGGACTTTCCACTGACTTCCATTTTTTTCTGCTAAACAAAACTCAATTCACACCGTAGTGCTAAACCTAACCCCTAACCCAAAACCACTGTTTACCCGGTGGGGGCCAGGCTTCGGCCCCACAGCATCAAATACAAGGACATACTCTGAGCACCAGAACCTCCTGACCTCGTCTGTTCCTATCAGGCGGACTCTCTGCAGCACCGACTAGACGACAGCGCCACCTGTCTGGTGGAGGCCACATGGCACCTCAGGTAAACTCTAATCTCTCCCTCTTTCTCCTCCCCCTCTTCCTCATGATATAATGTCATCTCAGGGAGCTGCAGGAGGGGGCGGAGCTGCTGAGGAGGAAGAGGGAGGAAGAGGAGCGGTGCCTCAGGAAGATGGAGGAAGAGCTGAGGAGCCGACAGGAGGAGCTGCAGCAGCTAGGGTCAAAGGTCACCAGAGCTGCAAATAGGTGAGGCAAGCACCTGCAGCTCCTTCATAATAAAAACCGCCAGGAGCCAGACTCACTGTGTGTGTGCGTGTGTGCAGACTAGCTGATCTGCTGTCAGACTGTCGGGAGGCTCAGGAGCGCCTGGACTATCTCACCTGTCAGGTAACTGCTGGAGGTTCTGAATCTTCAGCAGGGGGCGCCATTTACAGCTCGGGTTTTCCTGCAGGAGCAGTGCAGCGTCTGGCTGCCAGGGGGCATCAGACAGCTGGAGGACCGGAGGAGACGCACTGACAGGTCTGGGACCAGAACGTCCTGTCCACCCTTCATCTTCTAAGGGGATGGAGCTAATGACAGGTGACAGGTGGAGCCAGTGGAGGGCAGGAAGTCACTAAAGGAGGAGCTACAAAAGGTCATCTGCGTTAGAGGGCGGAGCTACATGGAAGAGGTGGGATTATAAAAGACTGACAAAGAGGAAGAGCTACAGAAAAGGTTTATTACATGAATTCAAAAAAACAATTTATGCAGCCAACTGCTGTTCCTCTAGACCTGTTTGGGTCCTTCTGCCTCCCCAGGACTGATCTAACCCTGTGCCCCAAATCGTCTCAGGGTTTTACTCTGAAAACCCAGCAGGAAGTGAGTCCCCAGCCTCTGGTTCTGGTGGGCCGACCTTCGGACTCAGCTCCGGCTTGGTTCAGGTGTTGGTGCTGCTCGGTCTCTTAAAGCTCCGCCTCCAGGAGCTTCTTCAGGTGTGCTCTCTCTCTGCTGTCACAGTTGCCAGGCAACAGAGAACCTGAGGGCTGCAGTGGCGGCTGTCGACCTGCAGGAGGAGCCGCTGCAAACAGAGAAACCTGAATCAAATTTCAGCTCAGTGGATTTACTTCAAGATTTATTGTTGTTAAATGTGTTTTTATTGTACAAAATAATTCAATTTTTACACAAATGATAGATAAAAAAAATAAACATTTTACTTTGGGTTCCATATCAGTTTTAATGGTTTCATTTTCAGTGTTGTTCGACATTTAAATTAATATTTGTTGCAATCTTTAATCTATTTTCTACAATTTTTATTATAACATTTCAAATTTTAAATTCACTTTATTCAGCTCATTTTACATTTTCCCTGATCTTTTCACGCTGTTTTGTTTCCATTATATGATCAGATGAAAAGTACGGATGGTTGAATTTAAATTATTTTTTGCTAACTGCTTTGTTGTGAATTGGCACAACAGAATTAAAGAGAAAAAATGTTAATTACATTTTTAGATAAGTAATAAATATTTTCAACCCACATCAATTTTGTTATTATGATTATTTTTGATAAAAACAGAAACACTAATAAAAATGTGTTATTTGTTGGTTCTGTTTGTTAATTGCTATAATCTCAATGCATCAATGCAGAGCCACCACCAGGTGACTCACCTGAACGCGTCGCTGTGTGGCGGCGTCCAACAGGCGCAGGGAGGCAGAGCTCCCCTCCATCATCTGCAGCCGGACCGAGTCGCTGAGTCCTGGGTCTGCAGAGACGTCGACCAGCAGCCGCAGCAAACAGCGCAGCAGCGCATCGGCACGGCTCGCCATCCTGACGGGGTCAGAAGTCAGATTTTAGGGTCAGGTGCTTCAGAGAGAACTTGTTCCGGCGAGTTTCCTGTTACCTTGGCCACGCCAGCCTGATGGTCGACTGCAGAACCTCCAGCATCTTCAGCCGAACCGTCTCATCCGGCGGATCCCCGACCTCCAGGTAACCCAGCAGCACCGGCAGCAGCCGCCGCAGGTGCCTGCATACTGCCACGCCCATCCTGCACACATGGCATCATGAGGCCACGCCCACCCTGCACACATCCCAGCATGGGCCCACTGTTTGTGTCTGGTTCTGTTTGGGCCGGGTCGTGATCCGTAGTCAGGGTGTATGAATCAAACGCACCTCTCCACGTAGAGTGGCAGGGCCGAGGCGTAGACGCGCCGTAGAGCCACCTTATGCTCTGCCTCCATGTGGGTCAGAACCAGATGCAGCACATCGTCATGGAGACGTGCCTTCCTGCGGCAGTTGGAAGAGGGCGGCTTCTCCAGAACCAGCAGCAGGTCGAGCAGGCAGGAGAGGACGAGCTGCAGGTCAGAGGTCAGTGGGTCAGAGAGAGAGTGTGTGTGAAGGTTTTTATATCCTTGTGAGGACCTTTTTCTGTCTGCATTGGGGAGTCGTGGGAACCTTCTGCTCCTTGTGGGGGCAATGAGAGTAAATACTATGGAGGGAAAATAGTCTCAAAATACCTGTGCGTGTTTAAAAATATCTGTGTGTGTGAAACTTTTTCTGTAACTTGTATAAGCATCTTTGTGTGTAACTTTGGATAGTTGTATCTGTGAAGCATGATTTGTAAATTGTAGAAATGTTTCAGACACAACTATCCATAGTTACACACAAAGATGCTTACACGAGTTACAAATCCAGTATTACAAACACACAGATATTTTTATACATGCATAGGTATTTTGAGACTACTTTCACTCCATAAAATGCTGTTTTTGGGTTAGAGGTCAGCGTTCGGACCAAGTCAATGTTAAGTCCCCACAAGGCATGAAAACCCGACTGTGTGTGTGTGTGTGCGCACTCTACCTGGATGACGGCGGCCTCGCTCGTGTACAGGTGTCTGAACAGAGCCTGGTACAGAACCTCGGCTCTGTTAAACTGACGAAGGTCTGCAGCGGGCTGGACACAGACATCATCATCATCACAAGCGTTAATCATAAACCTGAGATACGCTAAGGCGCTACACCAACATGCTATTCAGCGGAAGCTAGTGCTAACGCAGTTCATTCTACAATTACCTCTATGAGGCTCTCAAAACATTTCACTTTCATTTTTAATTAACAGTTAATTAACAGTTTGTTCATGTTGGTTTTCTTCTGTGCGCCTCCTCCGTTTATATTTGCCTTTCGCTCAATAAAGTTTCTTGAAATTTTAGCTCTGCTATTAGCGTGTTAGCCGAAGTGTGCCGACCACTGCGTGGTT
This sequence comes from Poeciliopsis retropinna, assembly GCA_010277075.1. Classification (NCBI taxonomy): domain Eukaryota; kingdom Metazoa; phylum Chordata; class Actinopteri; order Cyprinodontiformes; family Poeciliidae; genus Poeciliopsis; species Poeciliopsis retropinna. The sequence continues at coordinate 520,104 of VMRM01000001.1, forward strand.
CTGGTTCTGATCAGGTGGGAAAGTTCTGACCGTGTTGAGAACGATGTGATGCAGACAGCGAACTCCCAGCATGCAGTTCTCTGGCCTGTAGTCGTCATTCAGGAGGAGCGAAGGAGGGAGGAAGCGAGGCAGGAAGGGGGACAGGAAGGGGCGGGTCACCTGTGAAAACCAGAGCTGTGATTGGCTGACCACACATCAGACACTTTAAAGAGGAAAACTGAAGTTAACGAGTTTTAATGGAATCAGTCATGAATGTAGGAAACACTTTCTGCCAGCAGGTGGCGTAATGCAGTGTAATATTTACTTTGACTCCGCCCATAAAAACTTAACAAATCTATAATAAATCTGATTGGTTAATAAGGAGCAGCTGTTTTAAACTTATTTCATATTCTGGATATTCAGAAACATATTCATGTTATTTATTTAATTATTTACATTAAAATTCCTTAAAATGTTCAATAATAATCAGCACCGTGATATTATGTCATTCATCATCATGCTGCTGTCGCAGGGTTGTTGCCATGGCAACGCAATAACCAACCTGCAGCAGCGTCCAGGAGAACTGCAGCTTGAAGGCGGCACATCGTCGCCATGACTCCCTGAAACACAAACAGAAAGTGAGTTGAGCGGCGAGCGGCCAGGTGAGACTGACAGAACCAACCGGGTCACAGGTTCTGGTCTCACCTGGTCAGCTGAGGCTGCAGGATGTCCAGGACTCCTCCCAGAATGCACCTGTCTTCCCCCTCCCCTACCAGCAGGTGGGCGGAGTCTCTCCATCCGCCCGCCCTCAACAGCGCCCCCTGAAGGCGCCGCGCTGCGGTTCTGGAGGCGGCGCTGGTCCAAACCTCGTCCTGCAGAGATGGAGCCACCAGAACCATCAGAACCACCAGAACTGTCAGAACTAATGCTGATGTCAGCAGCGACTCACCTGGAAATGTGTGACAGAGAACAGGTAGATGGGTGGAGCCACAGTGAGGAGCAGCCTGGCTCTTCTGGCTCCGCCCCCTTCCTTCCAGTTACCCAGCAGCGCTGTGAGGGCGGAGCTTACGGCGGCGGCGCGCTTTGGGATGCTCTGATAGGCTGAGGCGTCTAACGAGCCGCAGTCCTCCTCGCAGAGCGGCAGCGCGGCACAGCCAATCAGAGCGCTGATCACTGAGCCGTACGCTGCCTGAAGCTCCGCCCACCCGCTGTCCTGGTCATCCAACAGTGGAGGGAACAGCCAATCAGGATCTGCAGCCTGGAACAGGCGCTCAACCTGGCCAATCAGAGCGCTGCTTTCAGCCACACCAATCAGCTTCTTCTGCAGCTCAGAGAGGAGCTCTGTGATTGGTGGGAGGGGAAAAGAGGGGCGTGTCTTCTCTGAGAAGAGATGAAGGTCATGAAGAAGAGGTGAAAGCTCCATCCTGACAAGAAGAAGAAAAATTAAAATGATGCAGGAAGAAAAAAGGTAATCTGAGGTTAAAAGGACACAAATAAACACAAAACTAATAAAAACAAACAAAATGAATAAACATAAACCATAAAATACGGGACAAACTGATCGGCGCCTTCAGGGGGCGCTGCTGAGGGCGGGCGGATGGAGAGACTCCGCCCACCTGCTGGCAGGGAGGAGGAAGACAGGTGCATTCTGGGAGGAGTCCTGGACTCCTGCAGCCTCAGCTGACCAGAACCTGTGACCCGGGTTTGCAGCTTCTGTCTCTGTTAGCCTCTTTTAACTGCTTACACGCTGCAGCTTACATGACCATGTTTATGGTCCTTTAGGAGGGAACAGGCTGAACTCACCTGGTTCGGTCCAGAAGCTCAGTGGGCCGAGCTAGACGCTCCGGTTCTGATCCATTTAATGTTTGGCTTCTAACGTTTGATCATTAAAGCCTGTTTTTATATTTAACCCAATATTCACTCTGAGGGGTTCTGGTCGGGTTCTGGAGCTGGTAAATGTACCTGGTCCAGTCACCTGGAGGCCACCGGCTTTAGATGAGCCTCTGCTGCACCTGGACAGGATAATGACGTCATGAGGTCGTTTTGTTCCTGTGGCTCATTAAAACCTGCAGGTCCCCTGTGGTGGAGACAGAACTCCAAAACTGTTTTCATTTCTAACCCGATTTACCGTCTGAACTGGACCCGCTGGTTCTGACGGAACCAGAACCGGAACCGGTCTGAGGAACCTCCAGCTTCTCGGTACCGGTCCGGATCTGAAGAGTCAGAACTGAACTGGTCAAAGGAACGAAATGAACCGGATCCTGCTGGACCAACTGACCTGGGATCCACGGAACCAGAAGCTGCTACGGTTCGGATTCGGCTCGGTTTCTGCTGGCCGAGCCAAACATGCAGCTCGCGGGAACTTCCGGTGGAAACTTCCGTCTGAAGGAGGGGCGGTGCCGCCCCCTGGTGTCCCGGAGGAAACACGAGCAGGAGGTTTTGGTTCTGCTCGGGGACCGGTTCAGAATCTGGACCTCACAACATTTATAAAATCGGTCCAACTGAGAAAATCTCCTAATTATTATTATGAAAAAATAAACAGAAAAATGTTAATGTATTAAATATTATCCATGAGAAAATGCTGTAAATATTTTGTTTTGTATTTTTAAACCATTTGGTCTTTGCTGGATAAAAGCAGCTCAGGTTACCAGAAAATATGGAGTTTTAGTAAAAAGGGAATTTTCTTTATTGTCCCAAATAAACCTAACATTTAAAAAAAAACTGCATAGAAATCAATATTCCCGTGTTATTCTGGACTTCCAGCCACCTGGGTTCGGTTCTTCTGTTTCTCCAGCAGGTGGCGCTCTTCCGCCAGGAACAGTGCAGGCCAACTGGAAAGTCAAAAGTTCTGATTTCTTCCAATCTGCTACCATTTGTAAGCAACATATTTTGTAGAAAAATACTTAGTTTTAGCTATTTTCAGTATCAGATGTTTACAATAAACTGCCAATACGGACATTTGACGAGTAAAATCACGTTTATTTCCTGTTGATTCAATAAAAATGGAAACTAAGCAACATTTTTACAGCAGATGTTTAGTTTTTCTTGCTGCTGGATCCTGTCAGAACCAAATTTATGCTTAATGAAATGATGAGAGTATTTGTGTTGAGTAAACAAATACATTGATTAAAGTTGACTTGAAAATAAAATCAGTCGCCCTTAAAGTAGAAATATATAAACCTAAATATTGTTTATTGTAAACAGAAAACAGGCCAATCCAGAGCTGCTTCGTTCAGAGTGAGGTCAAAGTTTTATGATTTTCTGTTTTTATCAGCATAAACTCGGTTCTGCAGCGAATCGGACCTTCACCATCTGCAATAAACAATATGAGTTACAGCAACATTTCATTTCCTTTGGGATCAATAAAGTATCTCTTCATCTCATTTTTTTAATGGCTCTGCGGCAGTGAGTGTTGCAGGAACCTGTGTGTGTGTGTGTGTGTGTGTGCGTGTCTGTGTGTGTGTTTGAGTGTGCGTGTCTGTGTGTGTGTGTGGGTGCGTGTCTGTGTGTGTGTTTGAGTGTGTGTTTGAGTGTGCGTGTCTGTGTGTGTGTGTGTCGGTGTCTGTGTGTGTGTATGTGTGTGTGCGTGTGTATGTGGGTGCGTGTGTGTGTGCGTGTGTGTGTGTCGTGTGTGTGTGTGTGTGGTGTGTGTGTGTGTCTGTGTGTGTGTGTGTGTCTGTGTGTGTGTGTGCGCGTCAGCAGCTTCAGAGGCTTCCGGCTCCTTTCTGCTGTCTGCGGCTCCATCACGGCTTTGGTGCGGCTCGGTCGCAGGAACCGCTGCAGGCTGCAAATCTGATGCTGATTCATCATTAATCAGAGGATCCAGATAATTTAATCTGGTGCTGCGCGCACACACACACACACACACACACGCACCCACACACGCACACACACACACACACAGACACACGCACACCCCCACAGACACACACACACACACACAAGTGTCCATTTAAAAAAAAGTAAAATATTTTTGTTCTTAGGTTAAACATTTTCTGGTGCCTGAAACTGGATTCTGTATGTCAGGATGTTCAACAGGTCAGTCTGAGATCAGTGAGTGCTATAGAATGAACTGAACCGGACCGAACTGAACCGGACCGGTCCAAACCACAGCAGATTGCAGCTCTGTCCTGAATCAGTCCTTCCCTGTTTTTACTATTTTTAGTGTAAATTTGCTGAAACTGTTCTTGTCTAATTTTGTTTTTAAAGTTTAATCTGTAATCTGTGCTTCACCCCGCTGCTGCGCCTCATGTCCCTCTGCTGGACAAACAGGACGTTTCCGTGGGGAAGCCGGAACCCGGCGGGACGCGTTCAGAGACGACAGGAGACGTGCGGCCTGTTGAAGCGGCCTGTTATTTTTGCACAAACACAGAACAACACGAGGAACCAGAAGCGACGGCAGCTGAAGCCGGTGAGGCGTCTTTAAAGTATTCACACCCTGCAGGATGTCGTCCAGCTGGAACCGAGCCGGCCTGTGTCTGGACAGGAAGTGGGAAGCCGTGTCTTCGGGAGACGCCACGGCGCGACGCGAGCGGCTCACTCCTCCGTCTCCTCTTCATCATCTTCTTCGCTGTAGTCGCTCAGAGGAAACTCACGACTGTCTCTGGTCGTGTTGTAGCTTTTCCTGTGCATCACACACTCCTGGTCGATGATCGCCTGAAACACAACAAGGCTCAGCTGCAGCGACAGAGAACAGGCTGACTGCTGATTGGACGGTCTGGTGTTTGGTCATCACCTAACCAGGGAACAAGGAGAGGCTCAGGGGTCATCCTTGAAGAACGCCTCCAGAACCAGAAGGATTACAAAGAATCGGCCAATCACAGCCCTCCATCTAATCTGGACCTATCACAGCCCTCCATCTAATCTGGACCAATCACAGCCCTCCATCTAATCTGGACCAATCACAGCCCTCCATCTCAGGTTACCATAGTTACCATCTTCTCCTCCCGAACAGCCGGGTTTCGCAGCAGGAAGCAGAGTGGCGCGTACAGGATGTTGATCACCCCTATGAACACCATGAGACAGGGGAAGCCGACCGCCTGGACCAGAGCGCCCCCGGTGGACGGGCCTGGAACAGCAGGGGGAAAGACGGTGAGTTCTGCTGGAAGTCTGACGCTCCACCATGTTGTCCTCCGGAGCCGTTACCGATGGCGAAGCCCATGCAGAGCGCCACGTCGGCGATAGCGTACACGCTGCCGTACACCGAGGCGTGGCGGATGTCCACCAGGTACGCCATGATGGCCATCATGGAGGAGTCCACCATCCCTGGAGGAGCAAAACACACGTCATCACAGCGCCACACCAAGACAAGTCACACCAGGTGAGGAGGTCAGGAGGTTAAGGTCACCGATGGCGAAGCCCAGGCCGCCGTTTGGACCAATCAGACCGTAGATACTGGTGGCGAAGGGAACCTGGGAGAGACAACATGGACACTCTGCGTTTGTGTTGATGAAAGTGGCTGTTGCCACGGTAACCGATGGGCGGGGCTTGGACTCACACACAGCAGGCTGACTCCGACGACGAACATTCCCACCATGGAGCAGAGCCACCTGCAGACACACACAGAACCTGAAACCAGCCGGGTCGGGTCAGAACCGGGTCAGAACTGGGCCAGAACTGGGCCAGAACCGGGTCAAAACCGGGCTAGAACCGGTCAGAACCAGGCCAGAACCGGGTCAGAACCGGGTCAGAATCGGGCCGGAACCAGGCAGTATTGGGTTCTGAACCGGGTCAGAACTGGGCCAGAACCGGGTCAAAACCGGACCAGAACCAGGCCGGAACTGGGTCAGAACCAGGTCAAAACCAGGCCAGAACCGGGTTAGAATCAGGCCAGAATAGGGCCAGAACCAGGCCGGAACCAGGCCGTAGCGGGTTCAGAACCGGGTCAGAATCAGGCCAGAACCGGGTCAGAATTGGGCCAGAACCAGGTCAGAACCGGTCAGAACCAGGCCGGAACGGAGTCAGAACCGGGTAAAAACCGGATCAGAACCAGGCCAGAACCGGGTCAGAACCAGGCCAGAATGTTTTGGGCTTCCAGATCCAGTTTCAGGAAATTCTTCTCTGACCATCAGAACCAGCAGCTCAGGTTCTGGACCAGAACCAGGAGTTCTGGTACTGACCGTCCCATCTTGTTGGCCAGAAGTCCGAACAGGTTGGTTCCGATCAGGTAGGAGACGCTGGCCGGGAGGAAGGCCATTCCTGCAACACAAGGAGGACAGCCGACGGCCAATCAGAGCTCTCCGGCCGCAAGCTGAGCTCCGATTGGCCGGTTGGTCGTACCGAGCTGCCACTTGGGGGAACACATGGTCTGCATCATCCAGATGGGCAGTGTGGGCTCCAGGATGGCCACGCCCATGTTGGCAAAGCACAGGGACCCTGCAGAGAGATGGAGGGACAGTTGGACAGTTGGACAGAGTCCTTCTGAGAGACAGGTGAAGGACCAGAGCGTCTGTACCTGCGCTGATCAGGATGTACGGGTCTTTCAGGAGGGTCAGTAGCGGCGTTCCCTCCACGCTCTGAAACATACAAACCCAACCGGGTCAGAACCACCAGAACCAGAACAGACCTGATTGGGAACAAGCCCAGAATCTAACAGCTAACAGAAGGAGAGGAGTAAAACAGGGCAGGTGGACCAGTGCTTAACTCACCCCAGGGCAGATCTTAGAGGGCTGCAGGATGCACAGCTGCAACGCTGCAACACACAGAAACACCTGATCATCACCTCTCCCACCAGCAGGGGGCTCCACTTCCTTCTGCCGCTTCCTACCTCCGTCAAACACAGCCAGGAAGGCTAGGATCAGGAAGGGGGCGCTCTTCCCCACAAAGTCGTACATCACGCTGCCAAACGGCGCTCCGACTGAAACACAGAGGCGGACATGACGCAGCGTAACACACACCTGGTTGCGGTGTGTGTGTGTGTGTGTCTCACTCAGGACTCCCATGGCGAGCCCTCCCAGGGCGACGCCCATCGCCACGCCTCGCTCGTCATCGTCGGTGTAGACGCTGGCCAACATCCCCAGACCTGAAGGTGAAACCAGAGCAGTGAGAAGTTTGTCGAACCAACGCTGTCATCTAGTGTTCAGGGTGGGAACTGCAGCCATCTCTAACGTTGTGTTCTGTGACCTCTGACCTGTGGTTTCATCTGATTCTGCCTTAACGGATCCCAAATGTTTTATAGTTTAACTTAACAGACGGCTAATTGCTGCGTGTCGACATTCTGTCCGTGTTTGTTGGTTCTGACCCGCCACAGACGAGAAGGACGAGCCGATTCCCTGCAGAGAGCGGGCGAAGAACAGCAGCGCGTACGTCCCTGAGAAAGCAAACACTGACAGGGACCTGGAGTCAGAGACACCCGGAAACACTCGGCAGGGGGCCGCTCTGAGTCTGAGAGGAAAAACTCACTGATGGTGGAAACAAACATGATGATGAATCCTGCGAACATCGGGATGTGGTAACCGATCCTGCAGACACACAAGGACGTGATTAGGGAACACAGACCCAGTTTGACTCAATGTAAACAGAGATTCAGAGCCATACTGGGAGGTTTTCACAGAATTATAAACGGCTAATAAACAGCAGATAAACTAATAAAAAGCAGATAAAGAGCTAATAAACAGCTAAAACAGCTAAATAACAGGTTACAATGTTTCTACAATGTATAAAGGGTTTATTAATGTGGCAATAATACCTGTTGGTGAGCGGACCAACAAACGGGTTGACCAGCAGCTGGACCAAAGCTTTAGAGGCAAACAGCAAACCAACCCGGACATTTTCCTCCTCCAGGAAAACACTGTCCTGAAGACAAGAGGAGTCCTGGAGGGAGGGAGAGGAAGAGGGAGGGGGGAAGGAAGGAAGGAAAGAAGGGAGGTAGGAAGGAAGGGAGGTAGGAAGGAAGGGAGGGATGGAGGAAGGGAGAGAAGGAGGGAGGAAAGGAAGGGAGGGATGGACAGAGAAAGGGAGGGAGGAAAGAAGGGAGGGAGGTAGGAAGGAAGGGAGGGAGGGAGGGGGAAGGAAGGGAGGAAAGAAGGGAGGGAGGCAGAGAGGGAGGGATGGAGGAAGGGAGGGATGGACAGAGAAAGGGAGGGAGGAAAGAAGGGAGGGAGGTAGGAAGGAAGGGAGAGAGGGAGGGAGGGAGGAAGGGAAAGAAGGAGGGAGGAAGGAAGGGAGGAAAGAAGGGAGGGAGGTAGGAAGGAAGGGAGAGAGGGAGGGAGGAAGGGAGAGAGAAGGAGCGGGCAGATGTTACATCTTAGAGATGATGTGACATGAGAGGAATAACCTGAATCATAAATAATAATTAATAAATAAATGAGCTAAATTAAAAATGAAAGTTAAAATCTCAATAAATACCAACTGTCTCATAAAACTACAGTTATAAAGTGAGATTCTCTGAGACAACTTATTACAACTTCAGTTTTCAGCTGGGTCAAAGGTCATCAGGAGGTGAGCTGGAGGAACATGATGTTTTAGTTAATGAGAGCCTGGATGGATGAAGCCGTGTTGGACTCGGCGTCGACCCGGCTGAACGCCGTGTGATGAAGATGAACCTACCGACGTGTTGGAGGTCTGGTTGGCCAGCAGCAGCTCTGCAGTTGCCTCAGCTCGGCTCTCCTGCAGGTCAAAGGTCACGTTGTTAAATAAAGACACCAGGGGTGGCGGCTGGGGGTTCTGCTGCACCGATGGACCCGGGGCAGTGGTTCTGCTGCTGGACGTCCAGGAGGGTGGAACAGTCTGCGGTTCCGGATGCTCCATGGCGTACAGGAAGGTCGGGATGATGGGAACTGAAAGAGGAAAATGGTTCTGATGATGTCAGAGGCACCAGAACCAGCAGAGAGAGAAACGGGTCTGAGCCGAAACAGTCCAACCTAAAGTTCAGGCTCAAGAGGGGAAATGTGTGAGTGTGTGACCTCTGACCCTGCAAAATCTGAGCGCCGCTGCAGCTAACAGAGAGTGACAGCACAGACCCGTCGGGTCAGAGCGCGGTTCTGCAGGAGCCCAGCTGGGTCGGTTCCCCTGGGGCAGGCCGGTCCTTGTCCATTGAGCCGAAACGGTAACATTAAGTGAAAACTCACTGATGATTCACGATTTTAAATGAAAAGAGAAAACTGTGAACTGTTTGTATACAAAACTCAAGAAGTTTATCTCAGATTTGTTAAGAGAAATATTTGATTTTTAGAAACCAGGTGAATGTTGTTTGGAGGAATAACAGCAGAATGTATCTGATCTGGGAAAAGGAGTAAAGGTCAATACTTTGTAAGAGATTTAAGTTCTTCCCTGCGACTGGGGTCAAAGTTCAGCAGGAGAACCAGCCTGGGACAGTTTAGATCAGTGGTAATAACAGCCTAGTCAAAGTCTGAACCTGAATCTGACTTTAAATTGGATGTTCTCTATCCAACCGGACTGGACCTGCAGTTCTGAGTCAGAGGTTTGAATAGAAAACCAGATTTCAGAACCCATCGATCTGGTCCTAGTCAAAGTTTAGAGTGTGAAGTCGTTCCCTCACCGACGACGGTGAGCAGCATGTTGTCGAGCAGCAGGGCAACGCAGACCACCACCAGCACCAACCTGGGAGAGCCGCGACTCTGGAGCAGCCACGCCATGCCTGCGCGCGCACGCACACACACACGCACGCACGCACGCACGCACGCACGCACGCACGCACGCACACACACACCAGAACCAACACAGAAATGTCAAAACCTGTCACTGCCGAGGATAACATTGGTAATAATGAGAATAATAACACACTGTTTGTGTTTTTTTTAGTGTAATTTGAAGTATTTCCTGTTGTTTTCCAGTTTTTATGTCAGATTATCATTTGATGAAAGCGAACTTCTGTTTTATTTCTATTCATGCTGCCTTCATATTGTTGTGCTGCATATCACATGTGATCTTTAATAAACTCAGAGCCAGGCTGTTATCATGCAGGATCCAGGTAATAGTCTGGTCCCGCCGTCTGCAGCCGCTTCGCCTGGCATCTGACCCGACACTCTGGTGTCCTATGATCCCCCTCCTCTCCTCCTGCTCTCCCTCCGTGTTTTATTGTCAGGTTTCCTCGATAAAGCTAAAGTTTTTTCAGTGACAATGTTACAGAACCAGATTGAATATTTACAGATTTCAACTCCCCATCAGGCTAAAAATATTCAGAGAAAGCATTTACATAAAAAAGCAAATATTTGTCCCTTCACTCAAGGAACAGCCTCAGTGTGGAAAAACCCAAAAATAAAAATAGAGGGAAAAATGATCTTTTGGAGGAGCTGGCATACAAAAGAGATTGACAATATAAACTGCATCTTCCAAAATGGTGAATTACTGTCATTTCAGCAATTTCAAGACTTATTCAACCTACACCACAAAGATTTTTGGAAGTTCTTGCAAATAAAGGACTGCCTCACAAAATGAAAGAAACATGAGGTAACCATACCCATGGAATCACCAATATATAATATTTTTAATAAATTGAAAGACTCCCCAAGACGAGTAAGTCATATTTACAACTACCTGCTTGAGAACGCTTGCAATATTAATACAGGACTTAAAAAGGTATGGGAATCAGAATTAAACAAAAAGTTCACAGAGGAACAGTGGGGTCTAATAGTCAAACAAATGTTGAAGCCCATGAGGGATGCGCGATCCAAATTGATACAGTTCAAAATTCTGAATCGTTTATGTTGGACACCTGTTACATTATTTAGAGCTAAGATAAGTAACTCCGATATTTGCTGGCGATGTAAACAAAGTCCGGGAAACTTGCTACACATGTTCCTCATGTGCCTGAACCTAACTACTTACTGGCAGGAGGTTATGGGTAAAATTAACAGCACCCTTAAGTCAAACTTACTCTTGACACCTACATTGGGACTTCTTAATTTCTTAGACTACAAGGCCAAAATCGAAAGGAAAAAAACACAATGGTTAAAAATAGCCCTCACCACGGCAAAGCAAGTTATATTAAGACACTGGAAAGGTCAAAATACCCCTACCTATACAGAATGGTATGCGGCACTCTTAGAGACCGCCTCTTACCAAAGACTCATCCACAAAATAAACGACCAGTTTGAGGCATATCAGAGTATGTGGGAACCGTTCTTAAAACCAGAGAGGAAAGGCCCAAATATTATTGGTCCAAAATAAAAAGACACCGTGTGTGTGAACCTTTTATTTATATTATTTAATTTGATCTTTTTTTATTTTGTTTTGCTTTAACCTTTTCTGTTGGCTGAGATGGGGGGAGTATGGGAGGTTTGGGAGGGGTTCAGGGGAGAAAATGTTAAAATCAAGTCCTTCTATGTATAATTATGTAATGCTATATACTTTAAAGTACTGATATTGTCAATATTGTTTTCACTGTATGTTTCATTGCTGAAGGACTCAATAAACATTGAAAATTGAAAAAAAAATGTTCAGAGAAAACATTAAACTGATTTCAAAGAAAAAGAATAAAACTAGTTTTAAATTGTGTATTATTATTGTATTATTCCTGCACATCCATCAGTGTTTGGTAGTTTCAACTGTAGTTAAAGTGAATTTAACCAGATTTCTGACTGAACTCCTCTGGATCATAACCACACGGATGAAGACACTATTTAAAAACTGATAAAAGCAGCAATTAAATATCTTTGGCTGTAAATCAGTGAGGGTAAAAACCAAATTCTAACATTAAGAATTTATTCCCAGAAATTAAGTCTCATAACGTCAGCAGCAGGTTCGTTAAGTTTTGGGTCTGCTGATTGTTTCAGATGCTGTTTCCTGCCTCCGTAACGTAATTATCCCACATCCACATGCCGCCTTCTCCTCTTATCGTCCTCCATCTCATTTCCCATCTCTACCTCCCCTCTCCTGTTTCCACAACAAAACTGATCTAAAATATAGTTTTTCTTTTCAGATATTTGTTGGATACAAGAGGAAATTACACAGCAGATTTTCTGCTGGAGTTTTAAGAAATTAAACAATTTCCAGAAATTAAACTTCACAGAAACATTTTCTTTAAACAGACAAATGATTGATTCAGAATTAACACCAGCAAAGATCATTTTAAAATAAAAAAATAAATTTGAAAAATTTAACTAAAGTAGAAAATCCAAATAAAACAAAAACTAAATTAATAAACTTAAAATAGAAAAGAAAGCATTTTTAAATAAATGTATTTTAATAAACATTACAATTTTAAGAAAAAATTGTTAAAAAGCCTGAAATAAAATAACCAAGAAAAATTTTAATCTACTAAATATTTAAAAAAAAAAAAAACTATCAAAATGAAACATTAAAATTTGATCATTGTTAAAAAGAAAGATCAGAATAAAATCCTACTTATTACCATAATGCAAATATGTTCTGCAGTTTGTTAATGCTTACTTTACAGATTAGATTTAAGGTAAAAACAGTGAGTCCGAAGCAAACAGGTGGTCCTACCTGAAGCTGAGATGCTCTTTTATTCTCCGTCCAGCAGCTGAATGTCCGGCTATAAACCCACCCAGAAAGGAGGGGCTGGGAGTGGGAGTGGGAGTGGGGGTGGGGATGGAGGAGATGTTTCTCTTTTTCATTCTAATCGGGAAAAAGTCAGCCATTATGGAGACGGTCTCAAAATCTGAACTCCCTACATTCTTGTTTTCATAATTTATGGGGACTTTTTCAGTTGTTGTGAGGATTCTGTGAATTACGGGGGACATTCAGGACTAAGGTGTGAATTGAGTTTTGGTTAGGGGTTAGGATAGGGGTTAGGGGTTAGGCTGTAGAAATGAATGGAAGTCAATGGAAAGTCCCTGCAAAGATAGCCGCACAAACATGTATGTGTGAGAGTGTGTGTGTGTGTGTGTAAGAGAGAGAGAGAGACATGTGTGCTAGTAATTGCGAACGTCTGCTCCTCTCTTATTGAAGTCCTGGAACAACCTGCGGGCTTCGGATCTTATCTCCGGCTCCCTTCTCAACACGCTGCCGCTCTGCTTACACAGCAGCAGGACACGCTTCATGTATGTCATGTTGGCACACGATCCACATATGAGCAGAGATGAAACAGATGCAGCAGAAGGTTAAAGGTCAGATGTGATCCAGTATGTCTCTGTTTTAACGTCAGCACTGATCAGTTTCCAAATCGTCCACCACCGCTCAACCTTCTGGCAGCAGCTCAGTTTAGGTCAGCGGTGCAGAGCTGGAGATAATGTCAGGAGGTCCCAGAGCACCGGGGCCCCAGGAGGGCCACCAGGGGCCACCAGGGGCCCAGGAGAGCCACCAGGGGCCACCAGGGGCCACCAGGGGCCCAGGAGGCCACCAGGGGCCACCAGGAGGCCACCAGGGGCCCAGGAGGCCACCAGGGGCCACCAGGGGCCACCAGGTGGGCCGCCAGGGGCACCAGGGGCCCAGGAGAGCCACCAGGGGCCCAGGAGAGCCACCAGGGGCCACCAGGGCCCACCAGGAGGGCTACCAGGGCCCACCAGGGGGCCCAGGAGGGCCACCTGGGGCCCAGGAGGCCATCAGGGCCCACCAGGGCCCACCAGTGGCCACCAGGGGCCACCAGGTGGGCCACCAGGGGGCACCAGGAGGCCATCAGGGCCCACCAGGGCCCATCAGGGCCCACCAGGGCCCACCAGGGGCCACCAGGGCCCACCAGGGGCCACCAGGTGGGCCACCAGGGGCCACCAGGGGCCACCAGGTGGGCCACCAGGGGCCACCAGGGGCCACCAGGGGCCACCAGGAGGCCACCAGGGCCCACCAGGGGCCACCAGGGCCACCAGGGGCCACCAGGTGGGCCACCAGGGGGCACCAGGGGCCCAGGAGAGCCACCAGGGGCCACCAGGGGCCACCAGGAGGGCCACCAGGGGCCACCAGGGCCCACCAGGGGCCACCAGGCCCACAGGGCCACCAGGTGGGCACAGGGGGCACCAGGCCCAGAAGCCACCAGGGCCAGTGAGAGCCACCAGGGGCCCAGGAGAGACACCAGGCCACCGATGGGCCAACAAAGGCCACCATTGGCCACCAGGTGGGCACACCAGGGGCACCAGGGCCAGGAGAGCCACACAGTAGAGCCACCAGGGCCATCCAGGTAGGCCACCAGGGGGCACCAGGTGCTAGAGAGCACCAGAGAGCCACCAGGGTCCACCAGGGGCCACCAGGAGGGCCACCAGGGGCCCCAGCAACCAGACAGCAGGACACTGAGGAGCCTCCAGCTATGTTAGCCTGACAGAGAAGTTGTTCTGCGCTGCTGATAATGACCAGAGGAGAACCTGTGATCAATCAGATCACAGCAGAACCTGCAGAGGAAGTGGGCGGGGCCAAAGGAAGACACCGCACCTGATTGGACGAACAAAATCAAATCTAAACGATTGGCTGAACATGTCATCATAGGCGTTTCTCAGTGACTACATCTGATTGGACAAAATTAACATCTGTTAATTAAATTTCAAAATAAGAGCATCAACATCAACCACTGTTTTAATAAGATATTTTTCAGAGATATTTATAAATAGTGAAGACTAAATATTGATGATTTGCCATTTCATTAGTTTAATGAAATTAACTAAGTATACAAAATGTAATCAATCAATCAATCAATCAAACAATCAAACAGTTTTATCTGTAAAGCACATTTCAGCAGCAAGGTGTTTATAGAGCTTTACATCATAAAAACACAAAGTCATGAATCAACAATAAAACATGACATTAAGTCGAGAGCCATTGATAAATTGATTATTGATTATGTTTCCAATAAAACCAACCAGCTGGTTTCAGGCTGGATTTAAAGGATCTCAGGGTTTCGGCTGTTTTACAGTTTTCTGGAAGTTTGTTCCAGATCTGTGATGCATAGAAGCTGAAAGCTGATTCTCCTCGTTTGGTTCTGGTTCTGAACCAGAACCAGAACCTGATGGGTCTGGAAGGTTGCTATGACGACAGCAGATCTTTATGGTGTTGCTGAGCAGCTCAGTGATTCACAAACTAACAGTTTTAAAGTCTCAGAGCTGCAGGGAGCCTGTGAGGGACTGCAGAACCAACCGGGTCCATGTGCTGCATCCTCCCGGTTCTGGTTCTGGTCAGAACTCCAGCAGCAGCTTCTGGATCGTTGGTTTGCCAGTCAGACCTTTGAAGACGCTGCTGCAGGAATCGATGCCACTGGAGGGAAACGGCTGGATGCTAAAATAAGGCCAAGCATCCCGCTGACAACAGACATTTTGCTGTAAGGGTCAGTAAATGGTAAATGTGTGTGTGCTACAATGTTGTTCTTTTAACAAGATTAGCTCACAAGCTAACACTACTGCAGGCTTTCATCAGGTCAAAGGTCAAAGGCAGGAGGTCGGGAGACAAAGAGCCTCAGTTTCATTCTTTCATCTCCGAGTCCAGATGGACGGATGGATGTCAGATTTTCTCTCTGATCCTGTTCTTTCATGAAATGTTTTCCAGTTTTTTGAGCTAATTTAAATCAGTTTGTGTCTAATCTGGAGATTAAAGCAGCTTCCTGTAATCCCATCTAAGCTCCGCTCCTTTCTTCTTCTTCTCTGCTAACAGAAACAAACTTCCTCACTCCGTTAGAAGAGCTCCTGAGGTTTAAATCTGTTTTCATCATCGGTTAACTCGGCTTTAATCGCCCGCAAACAGCCGCACATCCGCCGCCGGAGCGCCGCAGCTCCAGCCTGATGAGTCGCCATGGTGACCTCAGGACCACATGAAGGGAAAACCACACACACCTTCAAACACAGCGGCGCTACCTGCCCGGCTCCCCAGGTGTGTTTTAATCTCTCTGTGGTCTCTGTGGTGTCGGGTTTCAAACGGCCGCCTCACCTGAGGCCTTCCAGGAAGGAAACGAAGGCGGCGCTGTCCCGCCGACTGATGCGGTCGAGCTTCAAACGCCACGCCAGACTTCTGAGGCTCTGCCGGCTCAGCGGAGACGGATCAGAGGCAGGGCAGCGCTATAAAACCCCACGGCTCCTGAAGGCAGCGCAGCACTCACCTGGCTGGCTGGGAGAGGAAGAGGAGAAGATCCTGAGGAAGAGGAGTGTTTTCAGAGGAAGGGTGGACTGATGGATCACAGGATGTGGATTTATCGCAGCTTCCTGTGCGCGTCGCTGGTCTGCGGTTTGGCGCTGGACTCCAACACCATCCGGTCATCCAAAGAAGCGGCGCTGCAGAGCGCCGAGCAGCCGGTGAGCCTAAAGTATTCACACCCCGCTCTGGAGGCTCTTCCTCTCCTCTTCCTCTCCTCTTCCTCCTGTCGGTTGAATCAAACAGGAGTTTCTGCTGACGCTCGATGATCTGCTGTCAGTTTATCTTAATATTCTCTGTATTTATGTTTTCTGACTTTCGTTCCTGTTTTTTAACATTCGAGGTAAAAATTGATTAAAAATTCATCTAATGATTCTGAGAGTCTCAGATAAAATAAATCTGCAAACAAACAACAGAAATGATCTTTTCCTGTTGTGGTTCTGCAGTCCAGACATTTTTAAATGATTGGGGTCGAAACGTCTCAAATGCAAATAAAACAGAGAGAAAACGGAGATGAATGAATTAATTTAAACCCTGAGAGATTCATCCAGTCTGTGAAGCTTTTATCTTGTGTTTCATAGATTCAGGCATGAAAAGCTGCTAAACTCAAAGGATGAACCAGTTTCTGTTTGATTCATGATCAAAGATCCAGTTTGGTCATTAAAGCTGTTTAGAGCAGGAGCGTCCAAACGTTTAGTCCTGTGGGAAAAATCAACCAATACAGAAATTAAAAGCAGATCTGAAGAACCAAGGGGAACTTCACAGTATCAGTCAATGAGGATGTTTTTAGTTACTATGGCAACCAAAGGAAAGCAGAGCGCTTGGAAAAGATTATCACTGTGTGTCACATTCAGCATCTTTGTCAGTAGATTTTAATTTCAAAGTTGTGGTTTTGTCCTAATTGTAATTTAGATTATTTAGATGAATTCAGATTAAATCTAATCCACTGTGATCTGGAGAAAAGATGAAACAGAATCAGAGTCAGAGATTTTAGCTCCAACAACGTTAGACGTCATTTTAAATGTTTATTTTTAAGCTCTTATTTCCAACTAACGACCCAAAAATATAAAAAACTTATTTTAACCTAATTATTTTAATCAAGCCAGCTTTTGTTTTTGGTTTCTGTTTAGCTTTCCTAGCTTAGCATGTATCAGCTCAGGTTAGCTTAGCTGAATATATATTAGCTTCATCTACATTTTTCAGTTTTTTTCCTTTTCCTAACTGAGCCTCATTTAGCTTAGCTAGTTAGCTCAGTGTTTCATACTTCACAATTTATAGCTTTGTTTAGTTTAATTAGTAAGAAACTTTACTTTGCTAAGCTAAGCTTAGTTTATTTAAGTTTGACTTGTGTTCCTTTTCTAGTTAATATGCATTAGGTTAGCCTGTTTGCTCTTCATGACTTGATTTATTTGTCTGTATTTAGAATATCTTAGTTTTTCTAAATTAGATTTTTTAAAATTGGTTAACATAATCTTACCCATTTCTTTAAGCTAAATTCTGTTGTTTCAGTTAGCTACTTGTAACTAGCCCAGTTAGCCCAGTGTTTATCCTACCTTTGCATAATAGATATTTATTTATTTTTGTCTGTTTAGTTTTACTTTCTCCCACTGCCATTCTAGTTTAGCACATTTTGTAACTTAATTTAGGTTAGCTCATATTATTTTTGCTTCTATTAGCTCATTTAAGACTAGCTTAGCTTAGTGGATGCTACTTTTTCTCATGTTTACAGATTTTCTGTCCAGATAAAAAAAAGTTTACTTATTTTAGCAACTAATCAGTTGATTTAAAGTCAAAGTGGATTGTTAATCAGTGACCTGAGCTTCCTGAAGCCATTTGTTTCCGTAATCAGTCGATATGCTGACGATGCGCTTCTGTTCTCCAGAGGGGAGGCTGCAGTAACAGAGCTCAGAGGAGACACTCCAACACCGACCGACAGCTGGACCGACACCAAGTCAGAGACAGAATCACAGACAGCTTCAACAGAACCAAAGGTGAGTGGCTGGACTCCAAATCCCAGCATGCCCTGTGGCCCCGCTCTAACACCTAGCATGTTTTAGCTCCAGAGATGTCGAGCTGCGTCCGATCCGGGGACTGCGCCGCCGGCCTCTGCTGCGTCCGGTACCTGACCGGGAAGCGGTGCCAGAGGATCCCGCTGGAGGGCGAGGCCTGCCTGCTGAGGGGCGCCACCAAGCGCCGCCGCAACCTGGGCCGCTGCGACTGCGCCGCCGGGCTGGCATGCGCCGCGGATCAGGCCAGCAGCAAGAGGCAGGGAGTCTGCATGGTCCGGTCCGGATCGGCCCAGAGAAAGACCAGACACTCCGGCCGGAAGAAGAAGAGGACGGCGGAGCGAAGCTGCTGAAGGACCTGAGCCGGGTATGGGGTTCAAACTGAGGCCTGGGGACCGTGACCGGGCCCTCCATTCAACCTTATGGACACGTTCTTCTTCTCCTCTTTAAGGAAAACCCAATAAACGTTCATGTGAGCGGCTCAAAAACTGGATTGGAACTCAGACTGGACCCAAACACCTGATTCAGTTCTGACTTCATCGTCCAGACTCAACATGGCAACAAGCTGCAGGATATCTGATCCAACATGGCAACAAGCTGCAGGATATCTGATCCAACATGGCAACACGCTGCAGGATATCTGATCCAACATGGCAACACGCTGCAGCCTGGTCCAACCTGCTCTCTGGTCCAAACCGAAAACCTCTAAGTGTTTAAATCAAGCCATGGTTCTTTTTCTGTATCAGAACCAGAACCAGCTAAGATTCTGAATCCGAGCTAATTAAAAATCCATTAAAACCCAAACAGAAGAACAAATCTTCTGTTTGGGTCGAGCTGAACCAGAACCTTTTGGGTCCAGACAGGACTGGCCCATGAAGCCTTTCTTCTGTTTCCAGTTAGCATAAAGCTAAAGCCCGGTTCTGGTTCTGCTGACCCTTGAATTTGCTAGTCGGACCCAAAAAGGAAACTGGAACCAGAATCTCGGGTCCAGGCTGAAACTGTGGAGGAAACGGTTCTAAAACCACCAACCAGAACTCAGCTGGGGGTCAAAGGTCACCTTCTGAACATAAACTGTGAGAACGTTCATCCCGGTTTCAGATGAACAAATCGAGGTTCTGGTGGTACCAGGGATACTTTCCTGTCATTCAGAGGTCAAAGGTCACCTGTAAATATAAAAATGACTCGTATTGTCCTGTTAATATTTTTCTGATTAAATCTCAATAAAAGTTAATTTGTTATAAATCTGAATATCTGAATTTTTCTCTGGAAAACATGTAAATGCTGCCCCCTGGTGGAGGAGCGGAGTATCTGCTGCTGACCTTTGAGCAGTCAAAGGTCTGGTCAAAGGTCACTGATGAGTTAGAAACTCATCAGTAAAATTTTGGGAGCTGAATATAAATTTACTTTTTAAATAGTATATAATTAAAGTTATTTCAGAACCAGATTGTAATTTATAAAATTCTGATATAAAATTTTTGGATCCATTTTAACTTTGATCTAATTTTGTTTTTAATGATTAAACTCAGAGGTTCTTTCAGGTTTTACTCGTCTTAACGAGTAAGGAGCAAAAATTTTACATTTTGATTTTTAAAAAATGTTAATTTTTATGTCAAAGTGAAAAATTACTTTTGTTTTACAAAATAGAATTTAAGGTAAAATAAGAAACTGCATAGCAGGGCCCCCCCCCCACAGTGGCCCCCCCACAGTGGGCCCTCGGGCCCCCCCCCCCACAGTGGGCCCTCGGGCCCCATTCTGCATGTTTAACACGCTGCTGCAAAGTTCCGCTGTGAACAGGCGGTTTTACCTGTTAGCAGCTAGCCGTCCGGTTAGCATCAGCTTCTTCTTCCCTCCTCTTCCTTCTGTCACTTCCGGCTGGACGAAACAGCAACACCTGGCGCTCGCCACTTACCCAGGATGCAGTGCGACATATGAATTTACACAAATGGCTACAATATGTTACATTAACTTCCGGTAGCAGTGGATCCCTCGGTTCATCTTAAAGCATCAAATCAGAAGCCAGGATTCACTCAGACACCAACCGAGTGACGTCACTGCGTCATCCAGGTGCAGTTCCAGGAAACCTCCAGCAGGTGGCTGCAGCAGAATCCGTTCAACATTAAATCCAGAGACTGGTGTAATTATCAAGGCATCTTTTATTTCCTCATTTCATTTGATTTAACAAAAAAACCGTCAGGACTTTGTGGAAAAACGTTAATGCAAAAGAAACTTCAGAAAGGAAAAGTCACAGATGCAGCAACATTATCAGCCGACTGAACACAAACAGGACGAAATCTGCTGAATCTCCATCCATAGGAATGTTGATTTATGGAGGGGCGGAGCCTAAAGGGGGCCAGACTACAGGGTCAGCAGGGGGTCGTGTTGGGGTGGGGGTGGTTGCCATGGCGCTCAGAGCTGGCCGCAGTCGGCGATGATGAGCTTGGCTTTTGGTTTCCCTGAAGAGGTTCCGTAGGATTCCATCTTCTTGACGATGTCCATTCCCTCCACCACGCTGCCGAACACCACGTGCTTCCCGTCCAGCCTGCAGACAAAGAGCAGGGATTAGCACAGGCTCACCGTGCGCGGCGGGCGGCGCGCGGCGCCGTACCATGTGGTCTTCACGGTGCAGATGAAGAACTGCGAGCCGTTGGTGTTGGGCCCGGCGTTGGCCATGGACAGGATGCCCGGCCCGGTGTGCGTCAGGCTGAAGTTCTCGTCGGCGAACTTGTGGCCGTAGATGGACTTCCCGCCGGTTCCGTTGTGGTTGGTGAAGTCGCCGCCCTGCAGGCCAGACAGATGTGAGCGGCGCGATCGGACCGACACACGGGTCGACCCGGAGCGGCGGCCTCACCTGGCACATGAAGTCCGGGATGATGCGGTGGAAGGACGACCCCTTGTAGCCGTAGCCCTTCTCTCCGGTGCACAGCACCCGGAAGTTCTCCGCCGTCTTGGGAACCACGTCGGCGCGGAGCTGCGGAGCGTTAGCAACATGGCTGAGCAACGGCCCAATAAGCTGATCAATGGCCCAATAAGCTGATCAATTATTAACGTTTCATCTGATTCAATGAGAACTTCTGGACGTTAAATATTAAACATCCTGTAGAGCCTCAGTGATGGCCACCAGGGGGCGCCTCCAGAACAAAACATACATTACATTTATAGCTAATTGGTTTCTCAATCAAACACTTTATTGGAATGTTATTTTCCATTTAAACAATTTGGTAGCTAGCCGCTTAAGCTAGCTTAGTGAGAGCTAAACTGATTTATGGTCGGATCATCCTGGAAACTAAAACCAGAAGCCATGAGTCAGCGTTTAGCTAAACTAATGAAATTATTAGTGGAGAGGAAACCATGATGTTTTTCTGCCATTTCTGACCTTTGACTCCAGGTCTAAAGGTCAGAGTGGAGTGGGTTTCATGGAGAAACCATCTAACCAAGTCTAACAGAACCAGAACCTCTGCAGTGCAACCAGAACCAGAACCCAGATGATTCATTAAAACCCAGAGAGGTTCTGGACGAAGTCGGCTTCTGATTGGGCGATTCACCTGCTTCAGGTTAAAAACCGAAATACTTCAAACCGGGACGGGATTATTTTACACCAACCACAGAATATTTAAAAAAGATCCCGAAATGTCAATAAAAGCTGTTCTGAAGCAGATGCAACGAAATAAACCTGATCATGTGGCTTTTTATTAACGTTTCACTAACAGGTTTTCTGCAGTCAGTGCAGAATAATCCCGGCCAGATTTGAAGAGGTCTGGATTATTTCTAATCTGGTTCAGAGGAATAAAACACTGATAAATTTTCCTGCAAGTGTCTAGTCCCAAACTTTATCTGAAATATTCTGCAAACCCAATAGAATAATCCAGACCAGGTTTGATGAGTTCAGATGTTTTAACTTTGTATTTTATGTACATTTAGATTCTTTTACGTTTTAATCTGCGTAGCAAAATGATTTATCAATTTATTCCAACATAAACAGCAAGTTTTCTTCCTTGCATCTCATTCTGTCTAGTTTAACTTATGGCTGTTTTTAAACTTTAAATTTGTTGCAGAAAAGGATAAATTTACCCTTTATTGAAGTGTCACTAATAAACTGTTTTAAAGATTCTGCAACCAGAGCAGAATAATCCTGAGCAGATTATTAGTGTCAGTTTTTAATTTGCAGTAGATCAGGTTCCTGCCGCCGAATCAGAGGCCAACTTCAGCTGCTGCAGCGCCGCATGGCTGCAGCAGCTGCAGGAGGCCGGCTGCAGCCGGGAGGTAACCGGAGCTCTCCGCAGGATCCGAGGGTCCACTGCGGGAACGCCCAGCGGCAGCGGAACTCCTGAGTCAGACCGGCTCCCCGGGAACGTTCCTGAACCGCTCCGTATCCCCGAACCAAACCGAACCGGTTTAACTGAGTCTTCCTGCTTACATCCGCATTTCGCAGCGTTCAGACGGCGCCCCTCCCCCTCCCGCACCGCGCCAGCTCAGTGGAACTTTCCAGAACCGGACCGGGCCGCAGCGACCGCGCCTGCCGCGCCGCACGCCTCGCGTGTCGCGCCACTGAGATCCCGCCCAGATTACACGCGGGAAAACCCACCTCAGCGGGCCTCGCGCGCCGCAGCTCCAGTCGCGGGAAGTAGGCCGCGCGACCCTGCAACAAAGACTCGCGCGCCTCGTGAGGCTGCGCGTGACGGAGACGGGTCCCGCTTTAGCTCTGGGTCCAATAGAACCGATACCGGAGCAGAGTGCCAGCGTCCACGGCTGTAGCCGCTACGGGCTCCGGTTTCGGTTCGGGTCAGCCGCTGCGGAAAGCTCCAGAAAACGCTGCCGGACAGAGGCGGCTGAAGGGCGGCGCGAAGCCCCGATGAACAGCAGTTTCACCCACGCACAGCGGCAACCGCCGGCTGTGAGCCGCCTTACCTCCATGACGATGCGGCCCAAAGAGGAGCCGTCAGTGGTGATGTCGAAGAAGACTCTGGGCTTGGCCATGATGTCTACAGGCTGGCGTGAAATGGCAAGAGCGAGGAGTATTCCGGGCAGGCCACAGGAAACCGAAAAAGATGGCTGAGCTCCGAGCAAATTTATATAAGACCCTAGTGGGCGGGGCTTAGTTTCAGCCAGCCAATCAGTTATGGGGACGTAGTGAGTGGCATGCTTTTGAGCTAATCAGCAACCGCAGCAGCAAACGCAACCATTTTAATAGCGACGCACATTTATGAGTGTGTTGCATTGTTATGACAGCGTACACCGGCTCGGAGACGCAATGAATGTTTTCAAACATGCCCGTTAAACCCCGCCCTGCTGAGACATCCCGGTCAGGAAGTTATACTCACAGCAGAGCGGGCAATGCGCGCCAAGCATCACAGACGTGTGTTCACGCAAAGCCCCGCAGTGAAGGCGCGCGCCCGGTGCCAGGGTTAAAATGTGGATGCGCGGTCACGCGCCCAGGGTGCGGTCGGTCGGACGGCCCGGTTCGGTTTAGCTAGAACAAAGTTATAACCGGGAAAACACAGAGAACACCGACAGCCAATCAGAAACACCGGGAAAGAGAAACACAGAGCATTCTGGGTGAGACAAATTCACCCAGAACCGGGCCGAACCGCCCAGAACCAGGATAAAACCACTCAGAACTAGAATACAATAGTTTTTCTAAGTTTCTCCGTCAAAAAGCCACATTTTATTAATCATTATTTAATTTATTAAAGCACTAAGAGGGTAACATCCAAAAGGGAAAATACTTTTGGGTTAGGGTTAGTCATGGAGGGACTGTTTTTCACTCCATAGAAACTAAATATTCCCAGTTTCAGGGATTCATTTGAACGTTTGAAGAAGTTAAAGCTTTATTTGGAAATGCTGTTAGTTAGCAGTGCGTTACACGTGAACTTATTTTTGGCACTAATGGAACCCCGTACCTCTGCAGGTTCCTCTGATAAGGCAGCTGAAGTTAAGCCAATGTCCGGTTTGGTTTTTGACATTTATCCATTAAAACCCCGTACAATAACTTTGTCTTTATTCTATTTTGTAATATTAATCAGTGATCGTCTCATGTGGCTTTCATGTTATTCTGTTGTTTCTTCTCTCACTAGAACCACGGACTCAGCATGAACAAGAAGAATGTGTGCTTGTTAGATTTGTCTGATTCTGTAATAAGGTTTCTTTAAAAAACAGTTCAGCTCTTCATTTCATTGATGTTTTCTGCTGCATTGACTGGAACCTCAGGATGATCTGAGCATGCTCAGAGAGAACTGCAGTGTTTCTACTTCGCCACCAGAGGGCGCCACTGACCCAGCAGCAGCTTTCGCAGACAGATGAGGTTCTGTTCAACCCAAAGATGTTCAGGAATTAACTCAGGTTCTGACATCCTGCAGCGAGGTCCAGAACGGCTCAGTTCAAGTATTCAAATCAGGGTTTTTAATCCATAATTCTAACATAATCCTGACTGGAAAACAGCTTCTGAACTAGCAGTCTCCTGTAGCAGTCTGTGTTACGGCACACCTGAAGACGCCTCTGACTGGAGTCACTCTTTAGGAAAACTTAAGAGAACTTTCCTTATAAACTCTGAGGGAAACCAGTACCGGACCTGGACCGGATCCAGACCGGACCAGTCACCTTGTTCATGCCGGTCCTGTTGGTGGTTCTGCGTTGCTATGGTTACACCCCTACACCCAAAGGGAACCCCAGAGCTTGGTGACCTTTGACCTGCAGACAGAAACACTTGGCAGACTTGCGTCTTTCCAGCGTTTATTAAATTACGAAGGTTATGAACTCGTCTCATGACTGTCAATGTTGTTACTGCATCACAGCTGTTGCCCTGGCAACACAGAAGTCACGACAGCGGGCCAGCCAATCAGCTCGCAGAGGGCGGGGCTTGTTCTGGAAGAGTCTCTGATTGGCTGA
This sequence comes from Poeciliopsis retropinna, assembly GCA_010277075.1. NCBI lineage: Eukaryota > Metazoa > Chordata > Actinopteri > Cyprinodontiformes > Poeciliidae > Poeciliopsis > Poeciliopsis retropinna. The sequence goes on from VMRM01000001.1 coordinate 544,937, forward strand.
GAGCTGCCAGCAGCCACTAGTTCCTCTGGCCCAGCAGGTGCTGGTTCTGAGCGGGTCCATGGTACCAGAACCAGTTAACAGTTAAACCAGAACTGGACCTCAGCTCTGTTTTGGTTCTGTAGCTCAGGTCCAGAACCAGTCCACGGCGCTGCAGCCGGGCTGACGGGTCAGAACCAGAATCAGGAGATAAAACCAGTAAAATGAGAACGATTTCAGTTACACACAGAACCAGGTCCAAACGGTTTAAAGTTCTGCAGTCTGCGCGGTTCCGTCTGGGAGGGAGCCATTCCCCCGGTCCGGTCCGGTTCTGGACTCCTCAGTTGTTCTCGAACAGACTCAGCAGGTCGTCGTTGTTGGTGGGCAGGTCCGGAGGTCCGAGGTAGGACAGCAGCTCATCCGGGTTCGTCAGGTCCGGAAGCAGCTGCAGACAAACGGGTCGGAGAGCGGTCAGAACCAGAGTTTTGGTCTACCCTGCATTTTCTGCGAGCTGAAGGTGGTTCTGATCCGACCCGGTCAGTCAAACCTTTTCCAGAGTTTTAAAAGCTCCGGTCCCGAACGTTTTGGACCGACTCAGTTCTACTCACATCCAAAGAAGGTTCTGGAACATCTGTGGACCCGCCGAGCCCAAAAGAGCCGTCGCCTGGGAGACGAGGGTTCTGGTTGCCGCGCTGCATCATCTGACTGTTGCCATGGAGACCGTGTTGCTGCTGCTGGGAGAGAGAGGCACCATGGGAGACGGAGTCCAAACGGCCCTGCACCTGAGGGAGGGACAGGAAGTCAGAACCAGAACACCGACTGGTTCTGACGGACCAGCAGCGGTACGAGCAGCGGTACCAGCAGAACCAGCCGCGGTACCTGCGGGTGAGGTGGCGCCTTGTCGGGCGTCAGCAGGGCGCTTGACAGGTCCGGCTGGTAGGACAGCGGCGGCGGGCCGGGGGACGAGAAAGTCCGAACGCTGGGGGACCCGGGTCCGGCGGTGAAGGTCCGAACGCTGGGGGACCCGGGTCCGGCGGTGAAGGTCCGAACGCTGGGGGACCGGGTCCGGCGGTGAAGGTCCGAACGCTGGGGGAACCGGGTCCGGTAAAGTCCGAGAAGGCGGCAGACGAAGCGGGGAAGGACGGAGCTGAGGGACGAGAGACACGGATCAGAACCGCGTCAGAACCTGGATCAGACGGGGTCATGTGACCAACCTGCTGCATGGAAGTCCGGCGTGTTGCTGCCTCCTGGTGGCAGCGAGGGGAAGGGCAACGGCGAGGAAGAGGAGGCGGGAGGCGCGGTCATGGAGGATGAAGAGGAGGGGGCGGGGCCGAGCGATGCGATCATCTCCATGACGCTGGGCAGCACCATGTGACTCGGGCTGAGCGTCCGGCAGCGCTTCAGAACCGGACCGTCCGACTCCTCCTTCACGTGGATGTCGGGTTTCACCGGAACCGGCTTCCAGCTGCAGACCGGGTCGATGGTGATCTCCTCGTAGTCGGAGCTGAGGAGGAGGAGGAAGAGTTAGGTTCTGCTGGTACCGAACCAGGCACCGGAACCAATCGGGACCCGGTACCGGACGCCAACAGGACAGAAGACTCACTTCTGGACGTAGATGAGGATTCCCAGCATGTACTGGTCCACTTCCAGTCCCTCCAGCAGAGCCGTTTTACTGAAACACAGACAGGGTCAGACAGGGTCGGGTCAGCAGAACTCTGGACGGGTTCTGACGGGCCGAGCTCCTTACTTGCACACCGGACACCTCCAGGTTCCTCTCTCACAGTTGAGTTGCAGGTACGACTCCAGGTCGAAGCACTGCGGAGACAAACGGCAGCAGGGTGGGCACGCGATGACATCACAGCACAGCCAGAGCTCCGATTGGCTGCCGCCCTCACCTGTATGTGTCGGCAGTCGTGGCCCCTGGCGGGCAGCTGGATCCGTCTGAAGGTGATGGGACATTTCAGCGACACCTTGATGGCCGTTTGCTCCACGCCGTCCTCTCCGTTCAACCCGGGGGTCCCGGGAATCGAACCGCTGCTGAAGTTCCTCTTAACTGAGAGAACAGGGTCAAAGGTCAGAGGTCAGGAGGACACACAGGATCCCAGCGATGAAGGAGGACTCACTCTTGGTGACGCAGTGCTCAGCGGGCAGCAGCCGCTTCTTCATCAGGCCCTGCAGGACGGAGCGAACGGTGGGACGGTGGACCAGCTGGAGGACGAACAGGTGGGACTGGGGACAGAGAGGGCCGTTAGCCTGGGGGCCACGGGGGGTCAGGGGGGCCGCAGGGGGGTTGCAGGGGCCGCAGGGGCCACGGGGGCCGCAGGGGTCACAGGGGTCACAGGGGCCACGGGGGCCCATATATTAGCGATAATTTAGCAGCTGGTCTTTAATTCTACATATTTTCATTTCTGTCGTTTTTAACTCGTTTGTAATAAATGTGCTAACAGGAAGTAGCATCATGGAACACTGGAAACGTTTAACCCATCGAGTTATTGATGGGCTGGTATTGATGGAGGTATTGATGGAGGTATTGATCTTACGCAGCAGCAGGCTGTAACGGTGATCTGGATCGTGTTCCGGCCCGGCTGGCAGACGTGCTTCAGGTAGAGCGGCTTATGGGACGTCTTGTTGTCTCCTCGCTTGATGGTGAGCGGTGTGGCGTTGACGCTGACCTGAGGGACGGAGACACGGCGTTAACTTTGACCTGCAGCGCCTGGTCCAGACGGAGGGCGGGACCGGCAGAACCGGCAGCCGGGTCAGACCTGGACGGAGGCGGGCCAGTTGGTGTTCATCTGTCGGTCCTCGTGGTGGTAACACTTGAACTGCAGCTCCAGGTCGGGCCTGGAAACAGAACCGGGTCAGAACTGGGCCAGAATTTGGCCAGAACCGGGCCAGAACCGGGCGTTACCTCATGATGAGCGTCTTGTAGACGGACTCGCGCAGCTGGAACACGTGGTTGCTGACGGCCAGGTTGTGCTCCAGCCGGAACGGCTCCAGAACCACGCCGTCCCGCACCGGGAAGGTCAGCCGAAGGTCGTCACTAGGGTTACCTGTAGGCAGGAAGTCACACATCTAAGCACGTCCTGTGACATCACAGTCATTCAGGACGGCTAAAGGACGGACCGATCAGCTGATCTGTGAGTCTACCTGTAGGGGGCGCCAGGGCCGCCATGTTGGGCTTGATGTCCGGCAGGAAGGAAGACGCCATCGGCTTCACCTCAGTGTTGCCGGGCGACATGTAGGGCGGAGCCAGGGAGCTGCCGGCGGTGATGGGCGGCGTCGGGTTTCCGGGGACGGGAGAGGACGGGTAACCGGGTAACCCTCGGCCCGGCTGGGGAGAAAGAACAGTTCACTTAGACCGGATCAGTTCATCCAGACCGGATTCAGCCCGGACTGCGTTGAGTCCTGTTCCTCTAAAACCCGGACCGGATGGATCGTCTCTACGGTTCTGTCTCAAACTGGATCAAATCTGTTGCTATGGAAACCAGTCCCAAGCTGATTGTTTCTGTGAATTCAATCCAAATTTTAGAAATGTTAGCAAGGATAATTTGTTTTGCTCAGCGCTCATTGAAGGCAGCAAATCTCTCCACAGGGCCGGTTCTAGTCTCCATGGGGCCCCGAGCCCAATGAGGTTTTGGGCCCTCTGGTTCTGCAACCAGCAGCCTGATCATCAGGTCATTCACACACCTGCTATAAACTTACTGCATCTCTGGCTGGTTACATTATATAGTATAATAGATACATTTATTGATCAACTGATTTATCGACCAGTTGATTTCTTTCATTTTGGGGCATCGTGATCGGCTGCAACTGACATGAAGCTGATCTGATCTTCATCAGCAAAGGTTTATAAATCATCTCTGTCCTCTTCTGCTCTGCAGTGACAGTTTGACCAACAGACCAGGTCTGAACATGTTAATATTCTGTTACCAACTCAGAGACTTTCCTGCTACATGCAGCAACATTTCAGACTAAATAAATTCATATCAGCCAAAATCAGCAGGTCAGGCTGTTTAAAGATCGGTAACCAGGATCGGCCAGAAAACTGCAATCGCTGCAGAAACACATTCACCACAATCTGTGATTAAATTCATTTATCTTCAGCGTTACTCCAATAGCTAATAATGTAACTTATACCAGGTGAGTCTTTCTCCCTGAGAATGTGGACCGGTACCGGTACCGGGTCCATTCTGAGCCTCCAGATTGCAGCCTGACGTCATTCAGCCAGACAATATCAAACATTGACGAGTTTTAATTATTGATACCAAACCTGATCAAACGTTTTGAAGCCAAAATACCTCAGAAATATTCAGAATCAACTCATTAAAGTTAAACTCAGTTTCACACAAAGACGCAGCTGAAATGTTTGGCTGTTGAACCGGACCGGACCGGACCGGGTCGCCATCAGGATCATTTCTATCAGCAGCTTTATTCATATTTTACATTATAAAGGCTCATTAAAACAAACTTTATCTTGTTTTTTTCATTCTTCTCCCTTTTGACTCATTGTTTTCCTAACTTATCTTCTGACTGGAGGTTTGGACCTTTGGATGCTTCATGGTACCGTGAAGCCTGCGGTACCTACCGCGGCCACCAGGGGCCCAGGAGCAATTTATTTTCTTTTTATCAATAAAATAAGGATTTCTACATAGATGATCAAATATATATTATTGTAAAAACAAATCACTTCATAGTGAAATTGTGTGTTTGATATTATAATGACAGAAATTATTACTAAAATAAACCAATGAGCTGCACTGAGGGGCCCTTAGTGGCCCTCAGCGGCGCTTAGTTTGCTTTGCTTTGGGCCGGCCCTGTCTCTCCACATCGATCACAGACTGTCAGGAGTGCTGCCCCCTGCAGGTTGGATTTTGTGTAAACTGGAGATATTAATTGGTTTAAAAGTCTTTAAACCAAAATGACTAAATAATTAGGATTTAACTGAAATGTTTAAAATGTAAATTATTTTATTTTATTATGTTTTTCTTCCCATCACCCATATTTTCATCTTCAACCTTTAATGTTTTTTAAAACATAAAGTCTCTGGGCCGCCAGGTTCAGCTGGAAGCTGCGCAGCAGAAATACGGCGTACCAGAAACGCACCGGTACCAAAGGTTCCCGCTGCGCAGGACAAATAGATGTTCAAATCGACTAAACCAATTTATTAAAATAAAAACATTAAAGTTTTATAACTCAGAGACATTCACTGATTCAGTTTCAGCTGTTTTACTAAAAACGTCCAGACCCAGAACCTGGAACCAGAACGGTTTGGGTCCGTGTGAAGCGTCTCACCCCTGCCTGCTGGTTGAAGGCGTTGTAGCCGCCTGCGCCGCCCCCTGCTGGCAGAGCGTTCAGGTTCCCAGTCTGTCCGTTGAACGGGTCCTGCTGAACAGAACCCAGCGTTAGCCACGCGGTCCGGTCCGGACCCGGCGGTTCTGATGATGGAACCCGGAGCTCACCTTATAGAACTGGGAGTTTGGACCGCCGGAGGGCGGGTACTGTGGGAGGGGCATCTTATAGGAGGGGGCGGAGCCAGAGCACTGGGGGGCGGAGCCTGGACCTGAGGATGAAGACCAGCCGGTTTAACTTCTGCATTCCGGTCCAATTCGACTGAAAACGGTTCTGGATGATCGGTACCTGGGTGGTACTGCATGTTGGATCCAGAGTACGGACCGGGCCCAGTGGGTCCGGCTCCACCGGGGGCCCCGGCTCCTCCAGGGCCGCTCATCACGGTGACCCCGGAGGGAACGCCGTACTGCTGGGACATTCCTGGGAACGACTGGGAACAGAACCGGGCCAGTTAGCCAACAGAACCGGGCCAGTTAGCCAACAGAACCGGGTCAGTTAGCCAACAGAACCAACAGAACCGGGCCAGTTAGCCAACAGAACCAACCGAACCGGGTCAGTTAGCCAACAGAACCGGGTCAGTTAGCCAACAGAACCGGGTCAGTTAGCCAACAGAACCGGGCCAGTTAGCCAACAGAACCAACCGAACCGGGTCAGTTAGCCAACAGAACCGGGTCAGTTAGCCAACAGAACCGGGCCAGTTAGCCAACAGAACCAACAGAACCGGGTCAGTTAGCCAACAGAACCGGGTCAGTTAGCCAACAGAACCGGGTCAGTTAGCCAACAGAACACCGAACGGTCAGTTAGCAACAGAACGGGTCAGTTAGCCAACAGAACCGGGCCAGTTAGCCAACAGAACCAACCGAACCGGGTCAGTTAGCCAACAGAACCGGGTCAGTTAGCCAACAGAACCAACAGAACCGGGCCAGTTAGCCAACAGAACCGGGTCAGTTAGCCAACAGAACCGGGCCAGTTAGCCAACAGAACCGGGTCAGTTAGCCAACAGAACCGGGTCAGTTAGCCAACAGAACCAACAGAACCGGGTCAGTTAGCCAACAGAACCGGGCCAGCTAGCCAACAGAACCGGGTCAGTTAGCCAACAGAACCGGGCCAGTTAGCCAACAGAACCAACAGAACCGGGCCAGTTAGCCAACAGAACCGGGTCAGTTAGCCAACAGAACCAACGGGTCAGTTAGCCAACAGAACCGGGCCAGTTAGCCAACAGAACCGGGTCAGTTAGCCAACAGAACCGGGCCAGTTAGCCAACAGAACCAACAGACCGGGCCAGTTAGCCAACAGAACCGGGTCAGTTAGCCAACAGAACCAGGCCAGTTAGCCAACAGAACCGGCCACCTGGCGGCTCGTCATGCAGTCTCACCTCGGAGCCGTAGGGCCGCTTCAGGCCCTGCGGGGGCCGCATGTGTCCCTGCTGGGGGCCGGCGCCGTAGTTTGGGTGCTGGGGAACCCTCTGCTGGCCCGCCCCAGGGCCGTACATGGAGCCCATGGAGGGCGGGCCCCTGGTGGGGCCGCGGGGGCCCGACAGGCCCATGAACTGGCTGCTGTAGCCGGGGGCCGCCATCTGAGACGGACAGGAAACGGGTTCAACCAGCAGAACCAACAGAACCAACAGAACCAACAGAACAACAGAACCAGCAGAACCAGCAGAACCAACAGAACCAGCAGAACCAGCTCTGGTTTTAACAGGTTTAGTTTTTAATAGTCTTTTCATTCTTTGGTTCTTTTTGATAATTTTTACGTCGACTGGACTGAACAGATGTTTACATGTCTGGACATTTCCAAGGAGTTTTGCGGTCGCCATTTTGTGGCCTAGCGCAAGCACCAGGAGGAGCCGACAGTTTGAGATGCTACAATAGATTCACAAACACAAAGGACATCATATCTGTATTTCGGTGTGTTTTAGTTACAGTTTTTATTTATTCCAGTTAATGAAAATGTTTTGTTTTTTTTAGCTTTGGTATCTTTGGTTCTGGTGACCCGGAGGGCCCAGCGGGGCCCGGCTCACCTGTCCGTAGCTCATCTCCTGGTTCTGTTTCTCCTGGATGGCGGCTACGGTTGCCGTGGCGGTGGCGGTTGCCGTGGCGGCGGCGGCGGCGGCCACGGCGGCGGCGGCGGCAGCCTGGGTGAACTCGGAGCCTCTGGAGCCTCCAGGGGCCGGGGGGTAACTGGGGACGAGAGAACCGCAGCGTGGGGCTTACTGCTGATCTAGAACCAAAAATCAATCAATCAATCGATCGATCAGTGAGGGCCCCACCTGCCCGAGTAGCCCCCGGGGGCCCCGCCGTACCCCCCGCCGGTCCGGCCGTACAGGTAGCCCTTCCCCGGCTCCCCGTAGCCCGGCTGGCCCAGGTAGGCGCCGGGGCCCCCCGACATGCCGGGGCCCCCGGAGCCCTGCATCATGGGGCCGCCGGCCGCGCTGGCCCCGGGGCCCATCCCGCCTCCGCCCAGGCCCTGGGGACACAAACACAGCTCAGACCGGGCTGGTGATGTCACAGACACCTGCTGGTGATGTCACAGACGCCTGATGATGTCATACCTGGCTGGGGGGCGGGTTGGGGACGCCCCACACGGTGGTGACCACCGACAGGGACCCGGTGGGCTGGTTGGGGGGCTGCTGCCAGCTGGAGGGGTCGTAGGGGTACGACCCGTCGCTGTGGAGATGGAAGCGTTGTCATGGCAACCAGAGCAGGGCACGTTAGACCGGGTCTGGGCTCAGACCGGAACCAGAACCGGACCTACCTGTGGGGGTTGGCGCCCAGGCCGCTCTTCATCTGGTTCAGCGGGTTCATGGCAGACGGAACCGGCGGCCCAATCCGGCGAACAGAACCCTGGCGCACAGAGACAGCCTGTGTTAAACTACGTTTTCCATCAGCCATCTGGGGCCAGAACCAGTTTCTGCTACGAGAAAAATATTTTGAAACAGTCGGATTACAGGAAACTGGAACCAAGCTGTTCAACCTGCTGATATTTCCATGTGGAGTCCCTCAGGGCTCAGGCCTCGGGACCAAACATTTCACTCTAAACTTACGTTAAAATGTTACAAATCATCCTGATCACAGATAAGAGTTTATTAAGGGAATGATCCAGTAAACATTTAAGAACCTGTGGTTGATGAGATGTCTGAATTTACTGACTGGATCAAATTAAATAATCCATAAACTGGAAGAAAATGAAATTCATTATTTTTGGTGACAGAAAAGTAGATTATTCTACTATAACAACCATTAATGATAATCCAGCAGAGTGAATAAATTGAGTTACATTTTTAGGAATTATTTTGGCTCATAAACTGAGAATAAAATGTTTTAAACACAAACTGTGTAACATTATTGGCCTCATAAATAAATAAAGTCATAAATGCTCCATTATCAACAGCCAGACATTATTATTATTAATCTATTGTTCCATTATGATTTACTTTATAAAGGTTTGGAGCAACACATTTCACACTAACTGCTGTTAGAGAACAAACTGACAATCAAATTGTTTAAATCTAAGTGTTAATTATGTATAAAGCTGGAAACAGATTTACTGTCAGTTTACTAAACTTCATTTAAGATCAAATGACCAATAAATCAAAAACAATACATATATCAATAGACATACAATCAATATCAATCGATATGTCTGATAGAATATGTCACTGAACTCTGATCCAGAACCGCACAGCATTCTGGGAGACGTAGGCAGATGAAAAGCTTTAGCTGCTCAACTTCTCAGCGATAGCTAAGCTAGCTGGTAGCATCAACTCAGTCTGGAGAAACTATCAACACATCCTTGTTCCTGGAGGGTCACCTGATCTCCAGGTGAGCCTGTTCACCTGTGGGCCTCCATCGTTTACAGGAAGTTCCTGATCCCTGAGTCTCCGTGTGAGTCAGCGCTCAGCCGCCCTGCAGGATGTTTTCAGGTGGAGTTGGATCAGAGCCAGTGGGAGGAGTGAGACCTCCTCTGTCAGAGGATCTTTGATGGTCTCTGTCTCTGATTGGCTCTCCCGTCGGTCCAGTCCAATCACCTTTATGTTCCTCAGGGAGGTTCTGACCAGAGCAGTGACCCGTTAAAACCGGTCCAACAGCAGAACCAGCGCCGCCAGATCACATCTGCAGCTGACTCACCTGAGTCATGTGAGCGGACCTGAACCCGACCTGAACCCGACCTGAACCCGACTGCCAGCGCCAAACAGGTCCACCAGAACAACAGATCAAAGTTCTGCTGGGTGGAACCGCAGGAAGCAGGAAGCATGAAATAAAAACAAGAGTTTTCCTGGTTCTCCTGAAACAAACCAACCCTGCGGCCCGGTCCAGCTGTAGTTAACACCCAAACTGAGCAGAACCGCTCCGACAGATCAGAACCAGTTCTCCAGTTTTCCGAGGTTCTCCTCATCACCAGAACCAGAACCAGAATATTTCAGATGAAGATTTGTTGATTTAGATGAATATTCAGGGAAAAGTGTCGCAGTAAAACCAGGAAGAACCTCCAGCAGAACCTCCAGCAGAACCTCCAGCAGAACCTCCAGCAGAACCTCCAGCAGAACCTCCTGACCCGTGTTCGCTGAAGTCTCATCAGAACCTGCTCTGTAATTGAACAGAACAAGGCCTTCAGCAGGTCCAACAGAACCTCAGAACTGGATCATGAGACCATCCACTCTGACCAGAACCATCATAGGAACGTTCCCATAGCAACCTGGGAGAAGCTGCGCTGCAGGAACATCTAACCACAGCTCAGGGTCCTCAGCTGGTTTCCATGGCGACGGGCTCCTGGTTTCCATGACCAGCTAAGGTTGTTAACTAGTTTCCTGCTGGGTAACCTGGGCTGCCTCACCGGGAATCACTCAACGTGTTTGACTGTAAAGGTCAGAGGTCAATATTATTCTGTGAAACAGAAGGCAGACAGCAGATCGTGGGCGTATCTCGCGTGGTCTGTTTCACCACGTAATAACGGAGAATAAAAGCTGATTTCATTTTATTTCTAATCTGCTCTCTGGACGGGTTTTAAACCAGCAACCCCACCGCCAGCGTGAACGTGACACATTAATGTTATTAGTAACAACCGTTTAATTAATCATGAAAACAGGAAAGTGTCTCTCCGTGAGCCGCCGCTCTGCCTCCGGCTCCCCCAGGAACAATGACAGCCACCGGAGACATTTTGAGGGAAGCTAGGGCTAGCATGCTAACATTAGCTTTAGCATGCTAACAGAAAAACAACAACAACCAGAAGTTCAGGACCGAAAAATTCTACATGAAATTATGTGGTTCAAATATCTACAACTAACATCTGTTTATGCGTTCAACCTGACATGTTTTACATAAAATTATTGTATTTTTACAGTTAGCATGCTAGCCTAGCTATCGGTGACAATGGAATGCTAACAGGTTAGCAGCAGCAGATTCTCCAGCATGAAACCTTCAGCTGATGGTCTCCCAGTTAGTTTCATCAAGCAGACCTCCCGAGTCCACCGGACACACACTCCGATCACACACACACACAGGAGCCAGCAGAACTCCTGTCACTCAGCGGACATACCTCCTTTAATTCCCCGGTGTCCGAGCCCTGCTCCGGGGCTCCGCAGTCTGAACTCCGCGGGGCCTCCGAGGCATCAAGAACCAAGAGCCCGACGAGTGTTCACGGTCCCACCGGCTGAAGACACGGTGCGACCTGAAAGATCCAGAAATGTTCAGAGAATAGATCCAGTAAAGATCCGGGATCGAGAGATTCCGCTCCGGCCAGTTCACACTGCTTCTAGTCGGTTTCTGCGGCTGATAATCCGGCCTCAGAAGGAACCGCAATCCGCTGGAGCTCTGGCAGAGTTCACATAGGAATCCAGAGAAACAAACCGGAACAACGAGGGTTAATCACAGAGCGGAGGTTAGCAGCGGCTAGTGTTTCCTTCTCTGCTTCACTGCGCACGGTGTGGGTTCGCTCCCTAGCAGTCTGCTGGAGGACGATCCGGTTAGAAGCCATAGGGGCGGAGTTCCTCCGGTTTAACATGAGGATGGTGAATCAGAGCAGTAATCGGCCCCCTGTAACCTGCTGCTAACCGGATGTTATTCAGCAGGTTCAGTCAGTTTACAACATGATTCATCAAGGAATCAGAACGGAGTCCAAACCCCGCCCACCAGGCGCACCGCCTGCCGCGCCAGTATGTAAATGGAGCAGTCACTAAATTACTGAATCTGGTTTAAAGGACATTTGTTTTCTGTGACGCAATACAAAAAGGAAAAAAAAATCTAGCATTTATTAATTGAATCTTTTATTCAAAAAAGTTGTGCTATTAGATATAAATACATACATATACATATATATATATATATATTTTTTTTTTCTTCCAATTTTTTTCTGAAAACAATCCAACCTGTTTGTGTCTACAAACAGGTTGGATTGTTTGTAGCAATCAGCACAGTGGTGCAGTAGGTAGCACTACTACCTTGCAGCAACAATGGGTTCGATTCCTGGCCTGGGGTCTGGGTCCTGTCTGTCTCTGTGTTGCCCTGCGACAGACTGACCTGTCCAGGTGACCCCGCCTGTCAACCAAAACATTCGCCTGAGAGGCAGAAAACTAATGGACAATCAGCAAGTTCTTGTCAGTTAAATGTTTCCTGAAATATGGAGATGGTTAATGATGTGTTCATCCGTTACTCTCATCCAGTCTCTAACTCCTCCTGTTGAAAATTTCCCACTCAGTTTGTGATTTTGTATTTAAAGTTCTTTACAGATTAAAATGATCGATATAATTTGATGCTCTGATATTTTATTCTGTCTAGTTGATCTAATTAAACTGAGACGGAGCAGATTCTCCAGGAAAGGTTTGGATTTCACTTTGCTGAGAGCAAATCAGGGTTCATGATGGTTTAATGAATGAAATGGTTTAAAAGCCAGTTTAAAGCTGCTTTTAATAACTAGTAACACAACTGGTTATGTTTTCATCATGTAACTGCCTTAATGCTCAAACGGGCTTCACAAATAAACTTACCTGAGTTTAAATCAACTTTACAGAGCCTGTCTTCCCTCCGGTGGCCACTAGGGGTCTCTCTCTGACGGGAGGCTGGATGATGCGCAGTTTGATAAAAATGAATCAGAGGTTCTGATAGGAAACAGTTTATAAAACCTGAGCTGAGTTTTCGCCTCCTGCAGCTCAGATCTCCACAATCAGATCTGATTTAAAGGTGAACAAAGATTAAAACTGATACTTAAAATGATCAAACGTTTGAGAATATTGTTTTGAAATAAAAACATAAAACAGTCAGTCTGTTCAGCACAGATTTCTTTATTGAATGAAGCAAAACAATGCAGCAGACTTCAATCCCCTAATATGAAAATAAATAAATGATTTTTAATCTTTGTCTCTCAGACGCTCTGATCGCCACCTGCAGCCGACTTCCTCCTCTGCTGACGATTCTTCCGGTTTCCCGCCGTCAGTTCAGCTGCGACCAGAAAAACGACCAAACAGAAAAACTGACGGCGGCGCAATTTGGCACGAGATGAACGCAGACTGGCGCGGGAGGGAGGGGCTAAATCAGCAGCGCTGGTTGGTTCATCCCAAACATACCCTCAGAATAATATGATAAAATCTCAGTGATAGGCGTTACCATGGCGACTAATTACAAAGAAGAGAAGCACCACCCAACTCCCTATGATCTCTGCTAACGATGCTAAAGAGCTTTAAAAGCTAAAATAAAACGACTCAGGAGAAGAAGAAGCGGCTCTGATCCTCTGAGTGAGTGGAGGAAACAGGAGGCGTCACTCTGACGGTTATCTGCAGCTGGAGGGGTGTGCGGACGGAGGGATGTGTGTGTGGAGTTTGTTGTGACGACGTTAAATCAGCCGATTTCAGAGGAAACTTCAAACCGAAACACAAATGTTTCTGCTGCTTCAACTTTAACTCAATAATTACTGAATTTATGGACAAATCTGATTGATTCTGCATGAATCATGAATCATGAGTGTGTGAGTGTGTGTGAGTCCAGTGCGGCGGTCTACTGCTCGCTGAACGCCTCCAGGTCGAAGGCCGTGTCCAGGAAGCGCCGCAACTCCACCAGGTGTGTGTTCTTGTTTCCGGTGGCCGGCGCCGCCGCCGGGTCTCTGCCGGCGTACCTGAGGCACAGAGAGGGGGCGGAGTCAGAGCCGGCAGCGCCGCCGGGCCGTGACCGAGGCGGCGGCGCTGCACTTACCCGACGTTCTTGGCCTTGTTGATGGTGGTCCTGATGCGTGGCTTCACGTAGTCGTAGTAACCCTGGTTCTTATGCTCCTCCTGACACCACACCAGGTCGGCGTTGGGGAAACGCTCAAACTCCGCCTTCACCTGGTCGAACGGGAACGGGGAGAGCTGCAGGGAGAGAGCGGGGGGCGGAGCTTAATGTCTGCTGGCTCAGCAAAAATACCACGTTTATGCCTGGAAACATTTATTATTCATTTGATTTGGTTCAAACTGCAGGAATCTCAGGCAGATTCCTTTTTTTATTTGATCATTCAGTTTAAACACAAAGTTTCCCTGGACGACCGGCACCAGATCGCACACAATTTACCGAAATAATTATGTTTTCAGGCAGATTGCAAAAACTGAAAACATATGGGATAAATATGAAACATGTATTGTGGTAAACTGTCCTGAATTTGTGTGACTCTGAACTGTTTTGTAATTTGACTTTATTTACATGCTAACTGTACAACACCCTATTTTTTATTGTGTTGTATTTTATTGTTCATATGTTTAGTTATGTTAAGAAAAGCTTGGAAGAAACAAAATAATACAGAAACATGTATTCATTATTTTCTGGTTCTTCTAAATTAAATCTGATGGAAGATAAATAAAAATCCTGCCGTTTAACAACGTTGATGTGACGTGCTGCCCCCTGCTGGTGCCACCAGGAAACACCAACATTCCTGCTGCGTGTGTGATCCGTTTACTGGTTGGTTTTTCTGTCTGAACCCCAAACAGATTTCCCATAAAAGACTGCAGAGCATCCTGCAGCGTCAGAGCTGAGGCGTTCAGTTTAACCTGGGACGTTTCTGCGTCTTGCTGACACCCGACCGTCTCAAAGACCGCGGCTACAAAACGTAAATAAACTGATTTCTATGAGCTCTGCTGCGATAATCCGCCTCCATGCTGGCGGTGGAACACGGCCCAGTCAGACTCAGAGTGCAGAGGTCCAGGGGGTTCTGTTGGGGTCAGCGGGCCGGTTCTGGTACCTGCTCCATGCGGCTGATGGCCACCGTCTCCTCCAGGCCTCTCTTCTTCCTCTCTTTGGTCAGCTCGTAGTAAACCTTCCCGGTGCAGAAGATCAGCCTCTTCACGGCGTCGGGCCGCTGCGCCGCCGGCCCGTCGTCCGGGATCAGCCTCTGGAAGTGGGTTCCTGCACACAGGGAGGAAGAGGAGGAGCGCCGAAGAGGCTGAGCAACCTGGGCTAGCGGCTAGCTGCTAGAATCAGAACCATGAGCGGCGGCGGCGGCGTTACCGGGCAGCATGCCGTCGAAGCTGGAGCGGGCGTCGGGATGGCGCAGCAGAGACTTGGGAGTGAAAACGATCAGCTGAAGAAACAGGAAGTCCAACAGAACAGGTCAGTTTTCATAATAAAAGCCCACATAGGACGTGACGGCTGCGGGCGGTACCGGCTTCCTGAAGGGCAGCAGGATCTGCCTCCTCAGAACATGGAAGTAGTTCCCAGGACTGGAGCAGTTCACCACGATCCAGTTACAGTCGTACAGCTGCCGGACCGCCAGGTCCTCCGACAGGTTCTGCAGGACGGAACCACAGTCAGAACCTACAGACCCAAACACAGTACCGGTCCCAGAACCGCCCGACCCAAACACTGACTGGTCTGAACTGAACTGAACTGAACCGAACTGAACCGGTTCGTTGCTTCGGTGTTCTGTAAACCCACCGGCATGACGTCCGGGTCGTCGTTGCACATCTGGAGGAAGCGTTCGGGCCGGGCCGAGGAATGTTCTGGACCCTGCGGACGCGAGCAGAACGGCGTGTCAGGAGAAGTTCTGAAGGCCGGACCCGGTTCCGGTTCCGGAGCCTCACCATGCCCTCCATGCCGTGCGGCAGCAGCAGGACGATGCCGTTCTGCCGGACCCACTTGGCCTGACCCGGGCAGATGAACTGGTCGATGATGCACTGCGCCGTGTTGTGGAAGTCTCCGAACTGGGCCTCCCACAGGATCAGCGCGTTGGGGCTCGCCATGGCGAAGCCCAGCTCAAAGCCTGCAGAGGACCGGGTCAGAACCTCAGAGACAGGACCGAGCCGCAGAACCCGAGGACCCGGAGGGACTCACCCAGCACTCCGTACTCGGACAGCGAGCTGTTGCAGACGGTGTAGGGAGCCTGGTCCGGCGCCAGGTGGTTCATGGGGATGCAGGTTCTCTTGTCGACGTTCTGGTCATGGAGGACGTGGTGACGGTGGCTGAGAGGGGACAAGAAGGTTACAGAACCCGGGCTGCTCTAAACAAACCGGACCCGACCAGAACCAACGGAGAGCCTACACACTCTAACCCTGAAGTTCTGCTGTCTGCGGTCCGGTTCTGGTTGGGTCAGAGGTTCTCCCACCAGGGTTACCTGAACGTTCCTCTCTCCACATCCTGACCCGACAGCCGGATGTGGATGCCCTCCTTCAGCAGGGAGCCCAGCGCCATGTACTCGGCCAGAGCCCAGTCCACGGTCCGGTTCCGGACCATCTCGCCCCGGCCCTTCAGGATGCGACTCAGACCTGGACCAACAACAACAAAGTCCGTTTAGGGGCCAGTTCCGCCCCGCGGAGGCTGCTGCGGTTCCGGAGCAGATCGGACCTCCGTGGATGGTGAAGTCCTCCACGGGGACGGAAGACGCCACCTGTCCGATCTGGTTCAGGTTCTCCTCAGAGATCCCGGTGCTCGGGCAGCTCATCGACTTGGGCTGCCCGTCCAGAGTGAAAAAACCTGAGGAGGACATTCAGGACGTCAAGGTTCTGGTTCCTGAACCGCCGGCCGACCCGGAACCGACCCGGAACCGAGCTCACCGGGCCACGGAGAGTCCAGCCAGTGCTTGATGTGCAGGATTTTCTCGTCTTTGGAGCGAGCGAACGCCTCTTCGCAGATCTTATCGTACTTGGCGATCTCCTCCTGCGTTTAGACACAAAACCCGTCAGAGGTTCTGCAGAACCTTAATCCTGCACCAACAGAACCTGTGGCCGTCCGGCCCAAGGTTCTGGTCCAGGCTTCACCTCGTACTCCTGCCGGCTCACGGCTCCCTCTGCGATCAGCTTCTCGGCGTATTTCTGCAGAACCGGTTTCTGCTTCTTGATCTGCTTGTACATCAGCGGCTGGGTGAACATCGGCTCGTCCATCTCGTTGTGGCCCATCCGGCGGTAGCACACCTGGGCGGTAGGCACGGCGACAGGGTCAGAGGTCAGGCTGCGGCGCCGCGCTGTGGGCGGCGGGGACACTCACCAGGTCGACCACCACGTCTTTGTGGAAGGTGGCCCTCCACTCCGCCGCCACCTTGCAGACGTAGGCGACGGCCTCGGGGTCGTCGGCGTTGACGTGGAAGATCGGGGCGTTGACGACGCGGGCGACGTCCGTTGGGTACGGAGAGGAGCGGGCCATGCGCGGGTCGGTGGTGAAGCCGATCTGCAGACGGAGACGGGACGGTTAGCCGACAGGAGGCTACCGTCACTCTGCGCCCCCATCCGGTCGGCAGGGGTCACCTGGTTGTTGACCACAACGTGCACGGTGCCGTGCGTGGTGTAGGACGGCAGGTCCGACAGATGGAAGGTCTCGTAGACGATGCCCTGGCCGGCGAAGGCGGCGTCTCCGTGCAGCAGGATGGACATCACCTGGACACGGAGCGGACAGGTAGATCAGTGTCAGATCCGTCAGGTTGGTCGGATCCGTTTGGTTTGTGCAGCGGTGCTGCAGCAAGTTCAGACTCACTCGGTTCCCGTCTGTGTCTCCGCAGTAGAACTGCTCCGCCTTGGTTTTGCCCTGAACCACGGGATCCACGGCCTCCAGGTGGGACGGGTTGGCCACCAGGGACAGGGTGATGTTCCGGTCCGTGACCCGGTTGATCCGACGGTGGTACATGCCCAGGTGATACTTCACGTCTCCGGAGCCCTGAGGAAAACGCAGCAGGTCTCAGGTTCACACAGTCTATTAGTGGAGGTAACGTAATGAACCAAACAACATGCTCCCTAAAACCACTGAAACTCAACAATAAAGTGAGATTATAGGGATTAACAACATCAGGGTTTTTCCGGTACCTCATCAGCCGCCTCCAGTTTGGAGTCGAACTGGCAGAAGATCTGCTCCAGTTCCTTACGGATCACATTGGCCAAAACGTTCAGCCGACCCCTGGAGACACAGAGCATCAAATCAAGCAGCAGCAGGAAGTTTCTGCTTTTAGACCAGCAAGTCTTCATAAACAAAGGGAAATTATTCTGATCCATCTGGGGAAACTGTCAGCTTTCCACTGATATTCTGGTTATTTTTAAAGTTCAAATCTTTGAGGTTGTGAGTTTAACATTGATGTTGGTGAAAACCTGCATGTAGCTGTGATTCCTCTGGTTCTGGTAATCAGTCCGACTCCTACCCCACCCGGCACCAGAGTAAAGAAAACCTGGACATTTTTATTTTAACTGGGAAACCACAACCTGACAAAGAAGTAAAAGTTTCAAAGAATCTGCAGGTCCAGGAATTTAATCGTTTCTCTGACTGATGTTCTTTTTACTTTATAACAAAGCAGAAAAGTTAAAATTAATTTTTTAACCAATTCAAACAACAAACTGAAATATTTAAAATGTTTATGATTCACTTTATAACTCTGGTTTGTATTTCATTGACCAACAAAACAAAAATACTTAGAAACACTCAGATATGATCCAGTTGGTCCTCGACTGGAAAAGCTACCTGTCTCTCTCTCTCTCTGTGTGTCACCTGTCTCTCTCTCTCTGTGTGTGTCACCTGTCTCTCTCTCTGTGTGTGTCACCTGTCTCTCTCTCTGTGTGTCACCTGTCTCTCTCTCTGTGTGTCACCTGTCTCTCTCTCTCTGTGTGTCACCTGTCTCTCTCTCTGTGTGTCACCTGTCTCTCTCTCTGTGTGTGTCACCTGTCTCTCTCTCTGTGTGTGTCACCTGTCTCTCTCTCTCTGTGTGTCACCTGTCTCTCTCTCTGTGTGTGTCACCTGTCTCTCTCTCTGTGTGTCACCTGTCTCTCTCTCTGTGTGTCACCTGTCTCTCTCTCTCTGTGTGTCACCTGTCTCTCTCTCTGTGTGTCACCTGTCTCTCTCTCTGTGTGTCACCTGCTCTCTCTCTCTGTGTGTCACCTGTCTCTCTCTCTCTGTGTGTCACCTGTCTCTCTCTCTGTGTGTCACCTGTCTCTCTCTCTGTGTGTGTCACCTGTCTCTCTCTCTCTCTGTGTGTCACCTGTCTCTCTCTCTCTGTGTGTCACCTGTCTCTCTCTCTGTGTGTCACCTGTCTCTCTCTCTGTGTGTGTCACCTGTCTCTCTCTCTCTGTGTGTCACCTGTCTCTCTCTCTCTGTGTGTCACCTGTCTCTCTCTCTCTGTGTGTGTCACCTGTCTCTCTCTCTTGTGTGTCACCTGTCTCTCTCTCTCTGTGTGTCACCTGTCTCTCTCTCTGTGTGTCACCTGTCTCTCTCTCTGTGTGTCACCTGTCTCTCTCTCTCTGTGTGTGTCACCTGTCTCTCTCTCTGTGTGTGTCACCTGTCTCTCTCTCTCTCTGTGTGTCACCTGTCTCTCTCTCTGTGTGTCACCTGTCTCTCTCTGTGTGTGTGTCACCTGTCTCTCTCTCTCTGTGTCACCTGTCTCTCTCTCTCTCTGTGTGTCACCTGTCTCTCTCTCTCTCTGTGTGTGTCACCTGTCTCTCTCTCTCTCTGTGTGTGTCACTGTCTCTCTCTCTCTCTCTCTGTGTGTCACCTGTCTCTCTCTCTCTGTGTGTCACCTGTCTCTCTCTCTCTCTCTGTGTGTCACCTGTCTCTCTCTCTGTGTGTCACCTGTCTCTCTCTCTGTGTGTGTGTCACCTGTCTCTCTCTCTCTCTGTGTGTCACCTGTCTCTCTCTCTCTGTGTGTCACCTGTCTCTCTCTCTCTGTGTGTCACTGTCTTCTCTCTCTGGTGTGTCACCTGTCTCTCTCTCTCTGTGTGTCACCTGTCCTCTCTCTCTCTCTGTGTGTCACCTGTCTCTCTCTCTGTGTGTCACCTGTCTCTCTCTCTGTGTGTGTCACCTGTCTCTCTCTCTCTGTGTCACCTGTCTCTCTCTCTGTGTGTCACCTGTCTCTCTCTGTGTGTGTGTCACCTGTCTCTCTCTCTCTGTGTCACCTGTCTCTCTCTCTGTGTGTCACCTGTCTCTCTCTCTGTGTGTCACCTGTCTCTCTCTCTGTGTGTCACCTGTCTCTCTCTCTGTGTGTCACCTGTCTCTCTCTCTGTGTGTGTCACCTGTCTCTCTCTCTCTGTGTCACCTGTCTCTCTCTCTCTGTGTGTCACCTGTCTCTCTCTCTCTGTGTGTCACCTGTCTCTCTCTCTGTGTGTCACCTGTCTCTCTCTCTGTGTGTCACCTGTCTCTCTCTGTGTGTGTGTCACCTGTCTCTCTCTCTCTGTGTCACCTGTCTCTCTCTCTCTGTGTCACCTGTCTCTCTCTCTGTGTGTCACCTGTCTCTCTCTCTCTCTGTGTGTCACCTGTCTCTCTCTCTCTCTGTGTCACCTGTCTCTCTCTCTGTGTGTCACCTGTCTCTCTCTCTCTCTGTGTCACCTGTCTCTCTCTCTGTGTGTCACCTGTCTCTCTCTCTCTGTGTGTCACCTGTCTCTCTCTCTCTCTGTGTCACCTGTCTCTCTCTCTCTGTGTCACCTGTCTCTCTCTCTCTCTGTGTCACCTGTCTCTCTCTCTGTGTGTCACCTGTCTCTCTCTGTGTCACCTGTCTGTGTGTCACCTGTCTCTCTCTCTGTGTGTGTCACCTGTCTCTCTCTCTCTGTGTGTCACCTGTCTCTCTCTCTCTCTGTGTCACCTGTCTCTCTCTCTCTGTGTGTCACCTGTCTCTCTCTCTCTCTGTGTGTCACCTGTCTCTCTCTCTCTCTGTGTCACCTGTCTCTCTCTCTGTGTGTGTCACCTGTCTCTCTCTCTCTGTGTGTCACCTGTCTCTCTCTCTCTCTGTGTCACCTGTCTCTCTCTCTCTGTGTGTCACCTGTCTCTCTCTCTCTCTGTGTCACCTGTCTCTCTCTCTCTCTGTGTGTCACCTGTCTCTCTCTCTCTCTGTGTCACCTGTCTCTCTCTCTCTCTGTGTCACCTGTCTCTCTCTCTGTGTGTCACCTGTCTCTCTCTCTCTGTGTGTCACCTGTCTCTCTCTCTCTCTGTGTGTCACCTGTCTCTCTCTCTCTCTGTGTCACCTGTCTCTCTCTCTCTCTGTGTCACCTGTCTCTCTCTCTCTCTCTGTGTCACCTGTCTCTCTCTCTGTGTGTCACCTGTCTCTCTCTCTCTGTGTGTCACCTGTCTCTCTCTCTCTCTGTGTCACCTGTCTCTCTCTCTCTCTGTGTGTCACCTGTCTCTCTCTCTCTCTGTGTCACCTGTCTCTCTCTCTCTCTGTGTGTCACCTGTCTCTCTCTCTGTGTCACCTGTCTCTCTCTCTCTGTGTGTCACCTGTCTCTCTCTCTGTGTGTCACCTGTCTCTCTCTCTCTGTGTGTCACCTGTCTCTCTCTCTGTGTGTCACCTGTCTCTCTCTCTCTGTGTGTCACCTGTCTCTCTCTCTCTGTGTGTCACCTGTCTCTCTCTCTCTCTGTGTCACCTGTCTCTCTCTCTCTGTGTGTCACCTGTCTCTCTCTCTCTCTGTGTCACCTGTCTCTCTCTCTCTGTGTGTCACCTGTCTCTCTCTCTGTGTGTCACCTGTCTCTCTCTCTCTGTGTGTCACCTGTCTCTCTCTCTCTCTGTGTCACCTGTCTCTCTCTCTCTGTGTCACCTGTCTCTCTCTCTCTCTGTGTCACCTGTCTCTCTCTCTGTGTGTCACCTGTCTCTCTCTGTGTCACCTGTCTGTGTGTCACCTGTCTCTCTCTCTGTGTGTCACCTGTCTCTCTCTCTCTGTGTGTCACCTGTCTCTCTCTCTCTCTGTGTCACCTGTCTCTCTCTCTCTGTGTGTCACCTGTCTCTCTCTCTCTCTGTGTCACCTGTCTCTCTCTCTCTCTGTGTCACCTGTCTCTCTCTCTGTGTGTCACCTGTCTCTCTCTACTCTGTGTGTCACCTGTCTCTCTCTCTCTGTGTCACCTGTCTCTCTCTCTCTCTGTGTGTCACCTGTCTCTCTCTCTCTCTGTGTCACCTGTCTCTCTCTCTCTGTTGTCCCTGTCTCTCTCTCTCTCTGTGTCACCTGTCTCTCTCTCTCTCTGTGTCACCTGTCTCTCTCTCTGTGTGTCACCTGTCTCTCTCTCTCTGTGTGTCACCTGTCTCTCTCTCTCTCTGTGTGTCACCTGTCTCTCTCTCTGTGTGTCACCTGTCTCTCTCTCTCTCTGTGTCACCTGTCTCTCTCTCTCTCTCTGTGTCACCTGTCTCTCTCTCTGTGTGTCACCTGTCTCTCTCTACTCTGTGTGTCACCTGTCTCTCTCTCTCTTCTGTGTCACCTGTCTCTCTCTCTCTGTGTGTCACCTGTCTCTCTCTCTCTCTGTGTCACCTGTCTCTCTCTCTCTCTGTGTGTCACCTGTCTCTCTCTGTGTCACCTGTCTGTGTGTCACCTGTCTGTGTGTCACCTGTCTCTCTCTCTCTGTGTGTCACCTGTCTCTCTCTCTCTCTGTGTGTCACCTGTCTCTCTCTCTCTGTGTGTCACCTGTCTCTCTCTCTCTCTGTGTCACCTGTCTCTCTCTCTCTCTGTGTCACCTGTCTCTCTCTCTGTGTGTCACCTGTCTCTCTCTCTCTGTGTGTCACCTGTCTCTCTCTCTCTCTGTGTCACCTGTCTCTCTCTCTCTGTGTGTCACCTGTCTCTCTCTCTCTCTGTGTCACCTGTCTCTCTCTCTCTGTGTGTCACCTGTCTCTCTCTCTCTCTGTGTCACCTGTCTCTCTCTCTGTGTGTCACCTGTCTCTCTCTCTGTGTGTCACCTGTCTCTCTCTCTCTCTGTGTCACCTGTCTCTCTCTCTCTCTGTGTCACCTGTCTCTCTCTCTGTGTGTCACCTGTCTCTCTCTCTGTGTGTCACCTGTCTCTCTCTGTGTCACCTGTCTGTGTGTCACCTGTCTGTGTGTCACCTGTCTCTCTCTCTGTGTGTCACCTGTCTCTCTCTCTCTGTGTGTCACCTGTCTCTCTCTCTGTGTGTCACCTGTCTCTCTCTCTCTGTGTGTCACCTGTCTGTGTGTCACCTGTGCGACATGCCCATGATGACGTTCTCCACTCCGTTCTCGGAGGATTTGTCGATGATGGTCTTCAGAGCCGGGATCAGAGACTCGCAGCCCTCCAGTCCGAATCGTTTCTCTGCAGACCATTTCTTCTGCAGGAACTCCTCAAACCTGAACAGAGCCAGAGGTCAGGCGATCCTGGCCCCGCCCCCCGGCCGCGCTGCAGGTGAGGCCTACCTGGTGGAGCGGACCATCCGGGCCAGCAGCGTCCTCTTCTCCTCCAGAGTGAATTGCATCACTCCTGGAGTCTCAAACTTCTGGCGGATCCACTGGCACTGCTCCAGGTCGTTGATGAACATGAACTCCACACCGATGTGCTGGCAGTAGGCCATCTGCACACGCACACACACACACACTCTGAGTCAGAGGGTCACATGTTTACATACCCCCGGGGTGAAGCTTCCCTTACCTCCAGGCGGCGGATGATCTCCTTGAGCGGCAGCGCCGTCTCCGAGCCGCCGATGAAGGTGGTGGTGGGAAGCCGGAACACCTTCTCCAGGTCCGATTCGTCCAGACCGTAGAAGCCTACAAGTCCCACGATGCAAAGCGGCAGGAAGGGAGGAGGAAGAGGAGAAACAAAAGGAAGGAGGTGAAGAAACAGAAGATTGAAGGTGAAGGAAATTAAGTTAGAGATAAAATCAGACAGACAAGGAAGAGGTGAGAGGATTAGAGCCAATCGGCATGAAGCAGATCTTTAAGCGGGTTGGTTCCTCCTGATCAGAACCAAAACGGTCCAAACTCTGCAGACATCTCTTTCTCTGGAGTCCTCCACTATGTTCAGGACTGAGCAGCCATGACACCAGCCGGACCCAGGTCTCTCCCTGAACCTGTCCAGGCCCGACCCGGACCAGACCCGGCTCTGCTGCTCTGGTTGGATGAAAGCTTCATCCGCAGACGGATCCAAGTGGATTTAAACCAGCAACCTGGTTGGGACGCTGCAGGATTCTGGATCCTTTAGAACCGCAGCTATGTTGCCTTAGATTCTGCTAAATACAGTGTTAGCGTATTGCTTTAGCATTAGCTTCTGCTAAATACAGTGTTAGCGTATTGCTCTAGCATTAGCTTCTGCTAAATACAGTGTTAGCGTATTGCTCTAGCATTAGCTTCTGCTAAATACAGTGTTAGCATATTGCTTTAGCATTAGCTTCTGCTAAATACAGTGTTAGCGTATTGCTTTAGCATTAGCTTCTGCTAAATACAGTGTTAGCATATTGCTTTAGCATTAGCTTCTGCTAAATACAATGTTAGCGTATTGCTTTAGCATTAGCTTCTGCTAAATACAGTGTTAGCATATTGCTCTAGCATTAGCTTCTGCTAAATACAGTGTTAGCATATTGCTTTAGCATTAGCTTCTGCTAAATACAGTGTTAGCATATTGCTTTAGCATTAGCTT
This sequence comes from Poeciliopsis retropinna, assembly GCA_010277075.1. Classification (NCBI taxonomy): domain Eukaryota; kingdom Metazoa; phylum Chordata; class Actinopteri; order Cyprinodontiformes; family Poeciliidae; genus Poeciliopsis; species Poeciliopsis retropinna. The sequence goes on from VMRM01000001.1 coordinate 569,014, forward strand.
CTGCTAAATACAGTGTTAGCATATTGCTTTAGCATTAGCTTCTGCTACATACAGTGTTGGTATAGTACTTTAGCATTAGCTTCTGCTAAATACAGTGTTAGCATATTGCTTTAGCATTAGCTTCTGCTAAATACAGTGTTAGCATATTTCTTTAGCATTAGCTTCTGCTAAATACAGTGTTAGCGTATTGCTTTAGCATTAGCTTCTGCTAAATACAGTGTTAGCATATTGCTTTAGCATTAGCTTCGGCTACATACAGTGTTGGTATAGTGCTTTAGCATTAGCTTCGGCTACATACAGTGTTGGTATAGTGCTTTAGCAGAACTAATATTTCTGACTATTTCTGCGCAGATAACTTTTCCGTCTGATCCAGGTTTATCTTGGTCTCGTTAGTCCAGAACTGGAAGGAAACCTTTTCAGCTCTGGCCTCCCAGAGAGGACGGGTCCAGATCTGGTTCTGACGGTAACATGTCCTCACTGCAGACGGATGAACAAATCAACAGATGACATGAACATGGCAGGGCGAGGCGTTACGATGAGACAGGTGGGATGGGGGAGGGAGCTTCGTCTCTCAGCCAATCACAGCCCAGCCTGAAGGGCAGGAAGCCCTGCAGCAGATCCCAGGTCTGATCTTCATCGCGGTACCAACAGAATCTCTGAGGCGTCTGAAGAAGAGCCCGGTTCTTCCTCCTGGTTCTGGCCTTGGGTCGTCTCTCTTCTGGACATCTTGTGCCTCCGATAATTTTTTCTCTTCAGTTTGATGTCCAAAATGTTCTTCTAAAGAAACTTTTGACCCCGTTTCCATGGGAACCGAGTCAGACAGGATTAGACAGGATAACCCTAACCCTTTAGAGAGCAGAACCGGGCCGAGAGGGTTCTGGAGACAATGACTGAGTTGGACCTGAGGACCCGGTCCAGTCAGAGCAGACAAGTTCTTGTGTTTCAGTCGGATCCGTTTGTCATAAACTGGATCCAGGAACCGGGTCAGGTCTGAGATTCTCTAGAACTCTGCTAGAAAATGAAGAAGCTCCATATGTTCAGAACCGAACCATGTCCAACCTGGTTCTGACCCAGTTAAAACCCGGTTCTGGCCTCTTATATCTGCAGAGCAGGAAGCAACCGGCAGCTAGAAGCTTCAGAAACACGGAGGGGAGGGGGGACAGCAGCGAGCTCTGCTCCAGGAAGTAAAACCCGGTGTTCTAACGGTTCCAGAACCAGAATGGCTCTAAAGTGGATCAAACATTTTAACTGTAGGAGCAGAACCGGTCCAGACCCAGTTCTGTGGTGCTTTAACTTTGACTGGCTTCGTAAAGAAATCCTGACCAACATAATCTGAGTTTAAGACAAATTACAAAATTATCATTTGACATTAAGTGAAAACTGGAGTGGATTACAGATTAGACTGGATTTTCATTCCCACAGGAAATCTCCAATTCTGAAAATATTTACACAAAGCCGACAGACGGGGCAACAACGCGACCAAATTTCACAACAGTAAACACAAAACAGTGAGTTAAAGAATCTCGGTGAAATAAAAACACCGTCTTCCTGACCGGACAGGTTCATCCATAAACGCCGTTTCTATCTGAAACTGGCACCATGCGGAAAATCCTCAAATGTTCCCACAGTGTTTTAAAGGCGTGTTTTTTGGCTAACTGTGTTACCATGGTAACTCAGACTGCCAATAAAAATACCAGCCTGCATCTGGAGCCGCATGTTTCCACATGCATGCTGCACTGCATTAGCAGAGAGTCCAGTTCAGAGGCGCCATTTGGCTGGACCTCCGTTGGACCGGGCGAATATTTATACAGTCCTTCATTTCAAGGTTAACATTTTTGTCCTTATTTTATAGAAATCAGTTTCACTTTGACCTTAAAGCTGCATTACATAAGCGTTATAAACCGTTATGAAGATACAGATAATCTGTGAAAACATCAAGCTCCCAGAGCTCCCAGAGCTCCCAGAGCTAACTGGAAACAACCAGAGCTAGGAGGTGGGTCTTGGCGCTGTACTTCACTATCCTGTATGGCGCTGCTCATCCCTCTTCCTTTCTGCAGCCAGCATATCTTGTCATATCCTGTCATCAATGCTAAGGCTATTTAGCTAGTTAGCCACCGATGACAGATTAACGGTCGTTTCTACGCCGTTAGCACATTTAGAAGCAAGTACATGAAGATGATTGACAGCGCTAAGACCCACCTCCAGGCTCTGATTGGCTGCTTTTGGTCAGTATCGATGCTAGCTCAGGCTAGCTCCAGGAGATCTGTCTCATTAGAAGTTAGGTACTACAACTTTAACGTCTTTTATTTTCTTCTTGGTGAAAAAGCAAATGTATCTGCTGTTGATGGATTCATAGACGCAACGAAACGTAAAACATCACAGAGTCAAACGCTTTTCTACAACTGCAGCTAATTCTATGAAAACTGAGCAGAACCGGAGGACGTTCTGCACTGTGGTCTCCATCAGTCCCTACTGAGCATTGGACCGGGACGGAGAGGACAGCTGCAGTCTGATGGACCGGGTCAGAACCGGCAAACAGCTGGACCCGTTTGGGGGTCCAGAACCTGGGTAGCGAAGTGAAGCCGATCTACAGAGCAGCAGCGGCGGCGCAGCAGCGTCTCCTACCTCCTACCGTTAGGAACCTCAGCCTCTTCCTGAGCACAGCCACGTCTGGAAGTCACCAGCAGGGGGCAGCGATGGGGAGAAACACCCAGACAACATTAATGACCGTCAGCCTGTTCGACCACCAACACCACATCAACACCACCCGGCCCGCGGCATCTCTGCATCCCCGGCACCGCCCGGTTCTACAGAACCTCCGGCTGCAGCGCCGCGATGGAGAGATGAAGGCCACACCATGCTGGGGTTAGTCAGAACTGGACCCAATCAGAACAACGCACCAAGCCTTTCAACCGGGACACGGCTAATTCCTGGTTTACAACCACAGCACCAAACCATTCCAATGGGACAAGGCTAATTCCTGGTTTACAACACCAAGCCATTCCAATGGGACACGGCTAATTCCTGGTTTACAACCACAGCACCAAGCCATTCCATTGGGACACGGCTAATTCCTTCTGCAGAACTACAACACCAAGCCATTCCATTGGGACACGGCTAATTCCTGCTGCAGAACCACAACACCAATCCATTCTGCATCTTATTTCTGGTTCAGCAAACAGAAAAAGCATCAGCGTTTCTAACTTTGTATCTGAATAAGGTCCGGTTTGTTCTGCTCGACCCGTTGTGGACCGGTTCCATAATGTTTGTTCTCCGATTAATTAAAGCTGTGGCCATTTTGAATGTGTTCCAATCCATTCATCTGATCAGTTTAGCACTATGGACCAGAACCATCTTAGAACCAGAACCTTCTGAGCAGGTAAGTCCACCTGTAGAACCGCTACAGAACCCTGTGCCAGGAACCTGACACAGGGTACAGAGTAACTCTGAGGTCAGACACTGATGCGGGGTTCTTCTAAACTACCGAACATCCTGAGGATCTGGGCTGTGTGAGTCACAGGCACTCGGTCACAGTGGCGGGTTCTGTTAGTATGGGGACCTGAGTTCTGATCGGGTTCTAAACGCTGCATGTCTGGTACCCGGCTCAAAATGATTCAGACTTAAATTTTATCCAAAAATGTTGCATCAAAATAATCACAGCAACCAGAACCTCTCTCTGGTTCTCCTTGTTCCGATGGTCCATCTTTGGTGATGACCTCCAGGTCTTTGAGGTTGGTCATGACTCTGCATCATTTAATCTCCGGGGTTTCCTTTCAGTTCAGGACTAAACTATAGTGGCGGCCATGTTGACCTGCCAGCCACTATGGGGCGGGGTCACATGACGTCCATCCCTTCCCGTCTCTCCTCCAGCTAAAGCTGCTAGCTGCTATCGTTAGCACTAATTACAGACACAGAAGCTGCTGCAGTGACCCAACAAACCGCCAGCCGGTCAGAACCAACAAGCGCTTAGAGCTGATGAATCAACAAAAAGCCACACAACCATCACAATCTATGTTTATATCTCTATACGTAGAACTAGTTAAATCAGAGCCGAGCTGTAACTGATCACACATCTTGGTGATGGTTCCTCAGGTTCAGACCAAAACCAGCCCTGATTGGTCCTCCAACAGGAAGTTTGAACTAAAGGTAAATGACCCTGATGCGGAGAACCACTGCAGGGTTCTGGTGGTACCACCCAGTCTCTACTGGTACCAGCCGGTCATGCTGGTGGTTGTGGTATCATGTTGTGTTGGAGGATTTATTGGGTCTCTTTGGACCTTGGAGCATCACCTGCGCATCATTCAGCCACCACAGCGGACCGTGTTCTGATCCATGTCACAAAGCCCAGATCATCTCATCTAGAGCTTCACTATGATCAGTGGCGGGCACCGCTAACTAAGCTATGCTAACCCTGAACATAAACATTAGCACTGCTAACTAAAACACTAGCTGTGCTAATCCTGAACATAAACATTAGCACTGCTAACTAAAACACTAGCTGTGCTAATCCTGAACATAAACATTAGCACTGCTAACTAAAACACTAGCTGTGCTAATCCTGAACATAAACATTAGCACTGCTAACTAAAACACTAGCTGTGCTAATCCTGAACATAAACATTAGAACTGCTAACTAAAACACTAGCTATGCTAACCCTGAACATAAACATTAGCACCGCTAACTAAAACACTAGCTATGCTAACCCTGAACATAAACATTAGCACCGCTAACTAAAACGCTAGCTATGCTAACTCTGAAGTGATAATCATAAACATTAGCAGGAGGAAAACGTGGCCCCTAACTGATGCTAGAGAGGTGAAATGGATCAACGTTGTGGGATTCTGAAGTCCCAGTCTAGTTTCACACTCCAATCTAAAAATATTCTGGAGTGTTTTAAATAAACTCCACCACTAGGTGGCGATCAAAGCCTCGCTGGAGGAATTAATGGATGAAAGCTGGTTCAGTCTGAACTCGAGTTCAGTCTGAACTTGAGTTTTCAATGAGAAAACAGAATCTGATCATTTCTCCTAGCTTTGAGTCTTTATGAAGGAATTTTAATGACCACGGTCTAAAACAATAAGACCAACAATTATTTGCTTTAGTGAGACAGAAGAATAAAAACAGTGATTGTAGTTTTTACAAACTTAGTTCTTTACTGGTTTGACTTCCAACAGAAGACAAACCAGTAGAGAAGCTCCAGTCAGCTGAAATCTGTGGGTTAATGCTCTAGACATTCTACATATGCCAGAAGTTTCCAGACGCCATGATGTTTCCGGCGTCACATTCAAACGTGACGCCGGAACCTTCCTGGCATGCGAGAATGTTTCAGAGGGAACTTCCTCTGGCACACATCCAGGATTTTAGTGTGGGACGCATTCCTGATCAGGGAAACCTTCCAGCTGGGGTGAGTGTGGAGGGAAGGAGGCTGAGGGTGGAGATCCTCACCCAGCTTGTCGGAGGATGTGATAATGTCAGTGGGAACGCACGAGTCCAGATCGGCGTCCATGATGCCCAGCGGGTCCAGCTGGGCCACGTGGTGCCCCCGGATCTACAGGGGGCGACACAGAACCCACCCAGGACAGGACAGGAGGAGGAGGAGTGATGAAGAGTCACAACAGAGGGGAGCGTTAGAGGGTTAGAGGAGGAGGAGGAGGAGGATGGGTGGGTGGGAGGAAGAGCAACGTTAACATCAGAGTTCTGGTTCTGTTCTGGCGTCTCACCGACGTCCTGGAAGCCGGCGCTGACCGGAGCGTCGTCAAAATTCACACAGCTGATCCCCAGAGGGTCCAGGTGGGTGTTGTGATGGCCCAGGACCTGAACACACACACCCAGCCCGAACACACACACACCATTAACACTGTCCAGCTGTGCTTCATGTGTCAATATTCTGTTAACGTGGAAAAACTGATCCTGCAACGTTTCCAATAACTAAGAAAAAAACTTTCCATCACGGTAAAGTTTGTTCACGTGACAAGACATAAAAAAATACAGAGCGCCGTCTTCCTCCTACCACTTCCTGCCGTCATCTTCTACATTTCTGCCAGTAGCAACATCTAGCTGTATATATATACAACTGGATATATATACATCCGTATATATATATATATATATATATATATATATATATATATATATATATCATCATATATGTGATACATATCACATATATATAAAAGTCATATATATATATGTGTGATAGATTCTATAATTTAGATTCTATGTTCATAATAAAGACTTCAGCTCTAATTAAACTATTATTTAAGCCAGTTCCCAGCCTTTCTCCACATTAATTTACCTGGAACATAAAAGCCTCATTCGTACAGTAATCTGTTGCCATGGAAACAGTGCGGCGCCACCTTCAGTGTTGCTGCGGTCAGAAAGCAGGAAGTATTTGTTTTCAAGAGAAGAACTGCTTCCCTCTCTGACCTGGTTGTGCAGAGGAAGGTTTAATTCCTGACACTGAAGCTAAACACCACAACACTGCAGCAATGAAAACAAATGGCTGCTCAAAAACACCTTCAAAGTCTCTCAGGATGTTGGAAGTAATCAACATACCAAGACTGAACGGTCAGTTTCTTTCCTTAATGCCTAGTGTCGCTAATTAGCATCGCAACTAAAGTCACACTAATGGTGGATGCAATGTTAAATTTATAATCTATTATGTTGGACTGACAGCAAAATCACAAGTAATAACTGGAGATAAATGTTACAGCGAGACTATGGATAAATCTGCTAATTATTTGTCGCTAGATTTTAAATCTGTTTCCTAACCCTAACCCTAAACAAACACATTCAGGTTTTTTAAACCTTCACTTTGGTCAGACTTTACATAAATAATTGTTTTAAAAATTAAACTGTGTTTTTATGTGGATGAAAGACCAAAAGCAGTGAAAATGTTTGAGTTTTCCCAGATATCGGCTACATGGACTAGGCCTTTTTCTCTCATAACCCAGACAGAAGCACCCAACATGTTCAGAGAAATCAGAGGAATCATGGCTGAAAGAAACAGAAAGCTAAACATTTCATCTCAATTTCACACCAATGTTCAGTCAAGTTCAAACAATTTCACAAAATAATTTATCATTTTAAAAATATGTAAATTTTAACCTGTTAATATGCAGAAATTGATGAGTATCTTTTCTGAGGCTGTTTTCATAACAATAATCCAACAAAAATAGATTTTTTTTCATTTCTATTAACACATTTACACAAAGCCATTCCAATTACAATTTTTGTTTACACTGAAGGTACACATGGGAAAGGTGCAATGCCCTCACCACGCCACTAGTGGGTGCTACGTTCTGCGTTAAAAATAAAGTTCTACCTGAAAGTCGTTACATCGATTCGCATTTCCCCAGTATCTGGGGGAACCCACAAACTAACTGATGAGAGCCCAGTTGCAAAAAAGTGAAAAAAGTGAGAAACTTTGCTGAAACACATTGTTGAGCTTTCATGGTGCGTCTGGATAAAAGTGGTGAACAATCAGGCGTGTTTTGCCGCAGTGCGGTGCGGAGCGAGGAGACGAGGGGAAACCGTATCCGACGGGGAACCGCGGCTCGTCCTAACACCTGTTGACATTGTCGGTAGTTTCTTCTTCTGTGGATCGTAGGAAGCAGCTGTGTTTCGCGTCATACTGTGCATGAGCCAGGGATTCCCTGACAGAACAGATCCATCTAACATTTTAGAACCATGGCACTCTGGAACCCATTCTCTATCTGTGCACTAACACAACAAAACTCTTCCATTTTCACCAGAAATTTTTATCCTGCTAACTGGCCCTGAGTTTACTGCAGTTAACAGGAAAACAACAGACTTGTGAAAGTTCCAACTTCAGCAGGATCAGGTCAAAGTCCAGCTCACCAGACTGAAACTGAATCAGTTCAGGTTCATAGTTCACCGGTGCAGAGAAGGTTACAGTTTTATCTCCAGGTGAAATGAGTTTCCGTACCTGGTAGGCTCTGATGAGGGTCTGGACAGCCAGATGATCCTCCACCAGCTTCTCCGCGTTGGGCTGAGCGCCGACCAGCGAGGACAGCTGAGGAGCCGCCAGACCCAGAGGAGACTGGTAGGCGGCGCCGGGGGGCGCGCCGGCATTGGCGTTACGGAAAAACACGTCCCACGACTGGAGGGAAGGAAGCAGAGGTCAGAGGTCAGACAGGACGGATGAGAGGACATTTTTAACGTATGCATGTCTGTAATTCATCGTTCTCCACGTTGGGCGCCAACATTTTGTCAGTCATGAAAATCACACAGGAGCAGAAATCAGCAAGACAGAGATTTATTAGTGCGTCTGCACCACAAAAATCTCTGACCCCCTTATAGTTACAAAACTTTATCAGTCCCTCCGAGATTTCACAATAGTTTTAGTGATTTTTTTTGGTGCTACTTTAAAAATATGTACAAGGAATTGGCCATATTTTGTCTTCACTCAAAAGTCACATGTAGAAAAAAAAACTGTAGAAGTCCTTTGGTGGTCAAGAATTGCAAAGTGTGAAAAATTATTTCTCCCCGCTCTGATGGAGAACAGAGCGATAAAAACATCTTCTATTTTTGTTGCTTTGCTATGAATCATTTTCACTCCGAATGCAGAGCAGCCCGAGTCACTTCAGAAACCGTTCAGTTCAGGTCAGACCAGCAACCAGAGCGCCAGGCTGGGGGACAACAGGAAGCTAACAGCGCTAGTCATGGAGTAGCACTGACAGCTACCGTTAGCTTGCTAACTAGCTAGCCAGACATTCTGCAGCAGAAATTAACTCAACAACAGTTCAGTTTCAGGTTCCAGAAGATTAACTTACAGGATTCAGGTTGGTTTGACCCGACCCACAGGAAGGGGCGGGTCTGTTCCAGGCTCCGCCCACCCTGGATCCCTGCCATGTTGTTAAACCATACTGTGACATTTAGTGCTTAAAAAACAAGGTGCAGTTTGGGTAACCAGTCTGGTTACCATGGAGATACTTCTAGCAGGAGAACGAGGTCACAGAGCAACACAGGTTGCTAACGCTAGCAGCAACATGTCCACCATGCCGAGCCAAGTCAGTTCCTCCAAAAGCTCCTAGACGTGGTTTAAACACGTTAACGTCACTGATTAATGGCGATGTTTATGTTCTGTTCAGCATGTCTTAATTCTTTTACAGTGAAAATCACATTTTGGATCAGTAATGTTTCCCCATTTAACTATTTTACAGCTTGGTTTCTGTCACAGAACCAAAGATTTATTAATGTTTATTAATAAACAGCAGAAATTATGTTTAACCATGCAGAACAGGACTGGTTCTGGTTCTGAGACCCGACTCAACTCAAGTAAATGTAACACAATAGAAACAATAGAAACATTTCAGACATTTTCAACTAAAGCTGAGCAACATGGCCGACTACACAGAAATGGGACCAATACAGTGATTATGATGAAGAGATGGACGCCCCAATTGGAAGGTTGTGGGGCTGAATGGTCCATCCTTCTGTGACCTTTAACCTTTTTGGTGATGTCATGAATATCGGGTGTGAGGCTGAATATCACATGAACATGGAAAACACAAGTTTGTGACACTTGGACTCTCTTGTGAGATGCTGAAATTATGAATTCATAACATTTCAGTCCTGGTGGTTACCGTAATTTCCCTACTAATTTTTTGTGTCCAACGTGTGTCTGAGTGAGGAAACTCGTACATCTTAAACATTTGTTACCTTCCTGGTTTATTTACCGTTTGTGGTTAAAGCTCAAAGCGTTTGAAACTGTAGCCACTTGTAGTCCAGACATTACGGTAGCGATCAGTCTGACCGGACTCAGCGCCTGCAGGTACATCCAAAGGGTGATGACCATCACTAATCTGTAGTTATTGATTGATTCTTATTAATATCTTTTTATTTTTATTGATTTTCAGGTGGAACCAAAACTCGTCAATACTGGCACTTTTCAGTTTTAAACATGTTCAGAGGGAATTCATGAGGATAAATAACTGAATAAAAGCATCGCTGCTGTCAGGTTAACAGATTTAGACCCTGTTCCTACCAGGGACCGCTCTGGACCCGGTTTCTGTTCTGACTCGGTCCGATCCGAGCTCAATACCCAACATCTCTGGCAGAAAACCTGAACCAAAACACGCAGAGGTTCTGGTTCTGGTCCAGTGCAGCAGCTGGGCCGTGTGTCAGAGCATCGGGGAACTAAAATTAGCCGGTGTCCTTTAGCGGCGCTGGAACAACATCGGGTCGGTTCTGATGGCAGCTGAGTCGCCTTCAGGCTCCCGTCTGGATGTGGGATTTACAATAGAACTACAATACAGCTCAGAGGAGAAGAGGTCACCTCCAACCAGAACCTGGACCAGAACCAGGTCCAGGGATAGGGTTAGGTCATGTTTTTCTGTCACATGACCAGACAGAAAAAGCCTGTGGATCTTCAGAACCTTCTGGACCCAAACAGACATTTCTCTCCAGAACCAGCGAGGATTCTCATCAGGCCAGCAGGAGGCGCCACTATTTCTCCAGTTGTTCACCCGGAGCAGCCGGCCTGACCTCTGACCCCGATCCGGCCGGGTCGCCTCACCTTGTGGACGCTCTTGGGATTCTCCAGCCAGGCGTAGTACATCTCCTCCACGTAGTTGGAGCTCGTCCCGTTCAGAAACGGCTCCGACGCCACCGGCGCCGAGTAGCTCCTGATTGGCTGAAACGTTCTTGAGCCGGCGGCGCCGGTGGCTGTGATTGGCCGCTGCTGGCCGACAGTCTGTGCCGCCTGCGAGGCGGTGAGCGGGCGCAACCGCGCCGCACAAGTCCTTAAGCGATGCATGAGCGGTCCTCACAGCAGTGGTGCCGATCGGTCCGACGGGACGGACGTCCTGCGCCTCTGACAGTAAGCTCCACCCGGGCCGCCGCTGCACAGGAAGCCTCGAATCAAACGTCAACTGAGGGAGAGAGAGAGAGTTAATAATCAGAGTGAATAGATTGTCCAGCAGGAAGGTCTGACGATTAAACATTATCACGATGTATTGATGATGATTGATAAACTTAATTCTTGGAGTTTTCTTTATAACTGTGATAAAGTTATAAACGCCTCGCTGCTGAATCTGATAGACCAATAAACGGATTGATTGACCTGATTGATGATTGCTGATATAAAGTCTGTTGTGATACATTTTGCTTAATTTTAACTCAGATTGTTGTGATCTGATCCTATATCCAAACAATGTTTCACATTTATATTGACTAAAATAAAACCTTACAGTTTTGTCTCTGAACTCTGACAGGAAGTAAAACAATCAAAGTAAAAGTTTCTTAAACGATGGTCTGAATCCATATTTACATTTGCATCGTTAATCATTTAATGGATATAGATGGATGTACGATTACTCCCCTAACCGGGTCAGAACCAGGATGTAGCCAACAGTTTGACAGGTTCCTGCTGGTTCTGGTCTCCTGTGAACCCGGACCGACTGGAGACTGAAGCCACAACATCTCATCGATTTAATCCAGACATTTTAAGGCTAAATCGTGTTTTGGCTGCATTTACCCAGAATGCCCTGTTCTGTAGTGCACTCCCTGTTTTTGGAGCAGTCAGGTCCGCTTGCCGTTCACATCTGCATCAGATCCGAACCAGAGTTCGCTTGGTGTTCACTCCTCCAAACAGAACAGGCCCAAAGGACCAGCAGCTAACCGTTTGGACCCGGCAGAACTTCAGAGGTCCTCAGGTGTTCGTCTCTGAACAGGTGGATCCATCAATCACGTCTTCAGATCAGGTTGTTCACGGAGGTTCTGTAACTCCTCCGAGGCCAAACACTGTGTGGTCATAATGTTATGCCTTCTCAGCATCTAGTCATTTAAAACGTTCATTAAACAGAAGAACGTTCATCAGATTGAAACTCCTTTCTGAACCTGATGCTGCCAAGACACCCAGCTGGTTCTGGTCCAGTCACCATGGCAACCAGCTGAAGTTCTGGGAAGTTCTGAAGAACTTCTCCACAGTTCGTGTCCCTCACCTGAAACTTGACCCGGTTGGTTCTGGTTCGGACAGAGCTGTCAGAACCTCCACTCAGACACAGCTGGAGGTTCTGTTTTGACCTTGTTGTGCGGCTCCAGTCCCCGTCTGGACACGCCCACCAGCGGTCCAGCCGGCCCTCTGATTGGCTGCTCCTCAGAAAGCCCCGGCGATTGGCTACTGAAACTGTCGGTAACTTTGTCCTTTCCCGAGTCATGAGTTTCTCAAAATTACCGACAGCTTAGTAAAACTCTGGAAAGTCAGCTGCTGGGAGTGATTCAACGGTTAAAAACTGCTGCGACAGGCCAAATAGTGCGGGATACTCCTCCGCAGAGAGGCTGACTACCTTCATGGCTAACGCATCAGGTTATGTAATTAGCCGGTTAGCTCCGCAGATAACCTGGCGCTAACCAGAGTAACTCAGAAAATGAGAGCAGACCGAACCGAACCCCAGACGAGTGACCGAGCCGCCTCAGGTGGGGCTGCTTTTCACAGGTGACCTCAGAGTTCAGCTCGGACTACTGTTAGCTCACACGAGGCTAGCGGCGCAGCATGCTAACACCAAACAGGGTTTAGAAAATGTTTAAAGTCAAGACTGAAATCCTCCTTCATCACACATACAGCAACAGGCCGTCTCTACACACTCTACAGCCCAGCATAGAGCACTTTGAGCCAGGTACTAACCTCCAGAAGAGTCCCAGCGGCTCCGCTCTCGGCCAGTTTACCCGGACGCCCTTCTCTCCCGGTGAAGTGACGACAGCGAGGACGTCGCTGACGTCACGACGTACAAGAGGATGAGCGGAACTCAGAGAAACTTCAAGTTTAACGTTATTTCTACAAGTTAGTTTTATGCTGGTCTTTGGGACAAAAATATTTTTTCACAAATACTGTATTTGAAATAAAAAATACATACTTTTTAATAGAGTAACTAAACCCCAAGTAAATTTTTCTTGCAGATAAACTGTACAAATTAAATCCATAAAATAAATAAAAAATCCCAGTTCCGAGTACAACGAGAACGCAGAACTGGGAATTGTAAGTTTCCTGTTTTTGTTTGGGTCTGTAAGGTGTTGACTGTTTGGTCACAGTGACTAACAATGTGTGGAGGAGTAAAGCATGGTGGTGGCAGCATCATGCTCGAACAGCCTTCCCAAAGCGCTGACCTCCACCTCTTTAAATGATGTTTATGAGGGGTGTATGTAAATATTTGAGTCTGGGTAGATCAGAGAATAATCATAGAAGAACCTGAGCTTCCAGTTTTACCAAAAATAACTCAAACTGACCGTTACAATCATTTTAACAAACCGAGCGGTCCAGAAACATGTGTACACGTTCTTCATCAATGTTTTCTGTTCAATACAATTATTAATTATTAAAAGCTGAAAAGCTGCTGGAGCCTCTGGCATGATTCAAACCAACACAATCAGATTTCATGAAGTTTATTAAATTACGGTTTGAAGCTGAAATGCATCACCGTTGCTGTAGCAACCGTAGTGGGTCCATGAGCATCCTCGTTTAAAAACAATCAGACTTCCTGTCAGGATGAATGAATGTGTTAATTTCTGTCCTCCAGTCGAGGCAGAAAGCGTTTTATTTAACACTGAAATGAAAACATGAAATACTGTTGATGACTAGAAACAAACCAAACAGACAGAAATGCTATAAAATCATTCTGCAATAGAAAATAAGATTCTGCGTCCAACTCAGACTCATACACAGGTTCACCATCAATGAAACGAGCGCACATCTACTTTATAGTCCTCAACACTCGTGAATTATATCTATATATATATTATTGATTTATAAATGTAAAAAGTGAACGTGATGGATTTCCTCTGGTCTCTGCTCATGATCCCAACCTGAAGGACTGAACTGGGAACAGAACCGGTGAACAAACCGATCAGACGCTTTAACAAATCTCATGTTTGGACTCAAACCATCAGATTTTAAAATATGGCTTTAATCTCTGACCTCCTGCTAAACAAATCACTTAGATATAACTTCTCTAATTTACTATATTATTTATTCTGAATATCTTTGCAGTATGTTTGTTTCCACTCTTCTGAATGTACTTTGCCATGTAACGAACCATTACAAAGTGTAAATATTAAAGGAAAAAAATATATATATATCAAAGGCAACCAGACTTTGAAAATGTATCCATTTCGATGATTTTTCAGTTGAAAGGGTTTAATATTTTATCAGTTTTATTATTAATGGAAATATTCTTGACTTTTATGTTTATGATCCTGTTATATTGTACAGTGACATCTGTGTGCACCAGCGCCCCCTGGTGACAGCCTGCAGGTTCAGGGGAAAATAAATTACCAGTGGTGGACACGGCTAACTACAAAGCTAGTTGCGCTAACCCCAAGGCCCTAATAATAAACATTCACTCTGCTAATGCTAAAGTGCTACACTAGCATGGTATTTAGCATAAGCTAACGCTAAAGTGCTACACTAGCATGGTATTTAGCATAAGCTAACGCTAAAGTGCGACCCTAGCATGGTATTTAGCATAAGCAACTCTAAAGCGCTACACCAATGCTGGTTGCTTATTTGTTTGTTGCATATTGCCAGTTGCTCAAAGTTTCTTGATTAAAAAAAATGGAGGAGAGGAAACAGAATTGCTGCATCTTCACCCCCTTCAAATTAAGAGTATGAATATAAAAGTCCAAATCACAGGCGTAAAATTTTCTTCAGTTGAAACTTTACAAAACAGCCAAGTAAATCAGTGCTTTAGAGTTTATATGGACAAATTAATTTAAGGGAAGCTAATATGCTAAATGTTTTCAAAGTTAGCAAAAGCAAAAAGAGTATGTAATATTAGATCTGCTGTTAGCGTGTTAGCGCATTAGCAGAGATGTGCCCACCGCTGGAAATTACCAAAGAAAGAAATGAGTATTTGCAGCTGATGTTTTGATAATGTCTCTGAGTAATAGTTTATATTTTTTATATTTAATTCTGGATCAGACATACAGACGGACGAACCTTTCAGCAGAAGCTATGCAGCATTCTGTGAAACATCTAGAAAAATCAGCATTGAACCAGAGGTGAAAAATAAACTACAGGTCAAAATTATTCGTAAAAAATCTGATTAAGAGCCCAAGATAGTTTTGTCCTTTCTTGGCTGCCGTACTGAAATGATAGAGGAGGAATAATGATAAAAACAATCAGTTTCCAGCTTTTAAAGAGGAAATCTTGAGAGGTCAGGAGGAGTCGTTCTGTTTCCATGAGAAGAGTTGAACTGGAGGCGGTCATGATGTCGGAGCTGCTTTGAGCCTCAGCATGAGATCTGCTTCGTTTCCACCTCACCGACCGGCCGGCGCCGACCCGACGCTTGTGCCCGCCTCACGTTTCGGTTTGGCATCCAAGAGTCAGTTGGCACAAAGTTAGTTAGCCCTAACGCGGAGTCCTGTGCAAAGCAGAGCAGGGAGAGTCTGCCAGGTCCGGGTCCAGGTCCAGGTCCAGACCGGGGTCCGGGTCCAGGTTCAGACCCAGACCCAGACCCAGGTCCAGGTCTGGGTCCAGGTTCAGTCAGTGCAGCGCTGCAGACATGTTTTCTTCGTGGCTGCAGTAAACTTCCCTGGTTGCAGAGAATCTGATGTTTGTTGCCTTAGAGATCAAACTGCATAAATCGTGCAGACGCCGCGTACCACACATGGAAACCCTGAGCCGTCTGAGCCGCCCTGAGCTCCTCGTGTTGCATACTGGGAGAATACTGAGTGAGCCGGGCGGGGCCGGGGTGTGGAAACTAAACGCACCTCCACACAGCGCCTGCAGGGTGCGTTACATTCCTATGACAGTGCTGAGCAAAGCTGCAGTTCAACACAACAACGGCTCTTTAACTAGAAAGGTTACAGAAACCAGGTAAAGGCTCCGCCCCCCCCTCCGTAACACAAACCAGCCAATCAGAGCGCGGCTACCTTCTTTTGACTGGCAAGGTGACGTTCTCCTTTTAATTGAACATGTTTTTTACTATGTGATGTAGACATTACGGAAGGTCCAGCAATGCAGCTGCAGTAACGCTAATGTTAGCATGCTAACCCTGAAGATTCACACCTTCAACCACATTTTTTGGTGTTTTCTGACAAATTTAAAACATGGCAAAAAAGTACAGAAATCGCACATGCCAATAAGTCTTGATGCACTGAAGTGCTAATGTTAGCATGCTAACTAAGTCCTCAGATAATTTTGGTTTTCAGATAAAGAAATCCACAATAATGAAAAACTATTGTTTGGATTAATAGATTATTCATTATTGTTAAAAACTTACATTGATGGAAGCACTAAAACCTTTTTATCTTGTCTAATTCACTGCCACCGGAACAGAAGATGCTAATGTTATGCTATCATAATTGTTGTTTTCTAATATTTGAAAGATTATTGATTGAATTAAAAGATAAGACACAATTGTTGCTAATACATATCAATAAATGTATTAGCAACAAAAGTTTGTATTTTGTTGCTAATTTGAAACAAAAGTTTCAAAAGTGTTTGAAACTTTTGTCATCATGTCTAATTCACTGCTGCTGTAACAGAAGATGCTAATGTTAGCATGCTAACACTAACTAGAGACATACGGTGGTTTTGTGACAGAATTGTAAATATTGCTGAGTTAGTGTTTATTAGTAGTAACTCAAACATTATATAAAACATTTTAAATGGTTTGATTAAAAACACTGCTGCTCAGTCTGGAGAATGCTAACATAGCATGCTAATGTTAGCATCACCTGCTAACACCAGGGATATTTTAATAATTTCAGAGAATAATTTGAAAGTTATAAACACATTTTCTGTCCATATTTAACTATATAAATATCAAAGCTATAAGTTGCTATATTAGCAGTCAGTTTATGAATTGTTAGCTTTCAGGCTAAAAGCTCAGAACCTGATGGGACTGACATATTAGCATTTTATGGGTATGGATGATTTGCTATGTAAAACTTATGAAGGAATATGATATCATTTTATTGTATAATAGAATTGCAGCAGAGCTGGGCCAGTGTTTCCTGCTAAGGTTTATCATTATGTAACTGGGAACACTGGGAGAACAGGTAAAAGCCCCAGTAGAATCTGAATGTAACTGCTCCGTGTGGAAGTGAGTGAACTCAGCGTTGTTTCTGCTCCAGTAACCGCTTTATGAACATGAACTGTTTGTTTAGCTGCTATTTTATGCTCTGCAATCTGATTGGCTGGTTTGGCTACAGCAGAGGTTACCTGACCATGTTAAGGTGAACAAAAAAAAGCTGCTTCGGTTTAGTCCTGCTGCGACCGGTCCGGCCTGTTGTCCCGGGCCGGGTCCCGGTCCGGCCTGTCGTCCCGGGCCGGTCCCGGTCCCGGTCCGGCTGCACCTCAAGGTTGGCCTCATTGATCCCTCCCTGTGTGTTGCTAAGGAACCAGAGAGCAGACTGAAGGTCAGGAGGAAGAGGGGGAGGGCAGAGTTGAGAGGAAGCTCCTGATTGGCTAAACAGGCGGAGCGGGGGCGGGTCTTTGAGGCACCAGAGGCTGAGATGCAGCAGAAGGTTTCGGTTTTCTACAGAAGACAAAAACAGAAAATATGTCAGGTTTCTGCTCCTGACCAAGGTGTGTTTAAGGTGTGTGCAGGCCAGGTAAGTGTCCCTACAGAGGAGGCGGTGGTGGCCTTGCAGCGAAGGGCGGAGCTCTTTCACTGGTCCCACTGGTCTCCACCACCTGAAAACACAGCAGCAAGTAAAACATCCATTGATCCACATGAATCTTCTCCAAACTCAGAGCAGAAAGAAAACATTTAAAATGCGTTTTATTTATTTAGTTAAAACTAAAACAAGTAATTCTCATAAACTAAAGGAGCCACAGAGAAAATAATGAAAAACGTGAAAGAAAAACACAATTACAGTTTTTCTGTTGGTTTAGTTTCTTTTTCAATCTTGCTCAATTAATTTAATAAATTTTGCTCATTTAATTTCCCCCAATAAATCTTTATTAATATTATTGGTATGAAATAGTTTTTGCATTTTCTTTTTTGTTTTTGTATTTTTAATATTTTGCATTTAAAAAAAATCTAATTTGGGACTTTTGGAAATTAATGAGATAAAAATTATGTCAAAACAAAAAGGTGCATTTTTACTCTAATTTTGTGTCACTGTTTAGCGGGACGTCAGGGACGAGAAGGAGCTTCGCTTTCAGTCCAGCTCAGTTTAATAGTGAAGTCACAATGTTTGAGACTGAAGGCACATTAGAGCTGTGACTGCATTATTATTATTATTATAATTATTATAAATATCATTATTATCATGATTATTACTGTTATTATACATATTATTATTATGACTCCGACAGCAGTGAGGTCAGAGGATCTTACCTGCGGCGGCGGCAGCAGCTGAGCGTGATGCTGTGAGAAAACACAGGATGTTAGTTTATTAGCTCCAACTATCAGTCAGTTTACTGTCATGATGCGTCAGACTGCAGATGGATTATTGGTGGTGATTTATTATTGATCAGCTGACGAGTTCATATGAAATAAATCAATCAGAGGATCTCAGCGTCTCTTTCACCTGGAAGGTATAAAAGTGAAGCAGCAGCATGGCTGCAGCAGACTCACCCCGTCCCTGACGACGAAGTTCGCCGAGCCGTGGCCAGTAGGGGGCGGTTGCGCTCTGGGAGGCGGAGCTCTGCCAGGATTGGTCGGTTTGGTGGAAGTCGCGCCATCGGCCCTAAAGTGGAAACAGAGAAAAGTTCACCACACAGAAACACAAACAAACGCTGCAAACTGCAGGGGGCGCTCACGGCCCGGAGATTCCACATGAAATCTCATCCAAAGCAGAAACTCAAACCGTCTCAAACTGTCCTGTCTCAAGGTGGGACTTCCTGTCCTGCAGCAGGACTTCCTGTCCCATGGTGGGCTGGTGCGGGTCGGTACTCACTCGTATCCCTGCGACCTCTTCCTGCGGCTCAGTCCGAGGCGCCGCAGCAGCTCGTTGCGGCGCAGGAAGACAAACGCTCCCAGAGCCAGCAGAGGAAGGACGAGGAGGAAGAAGACGAGGAGGCCGTCCCTGAGAGACGTGTCCTTATCTGTGGACGACACACCGAGTCAGCAAGGAGCGGGGACGCCGCAGGACACATGGACCGTACCGTTCCACGTGGGTCCGCTGTCCACGCTGCCGCCGTAGCCCGACAGCTTGCAGGACGGCGGCGCCCGTCCGTAGTCGCAGTGGCAGTTCCTGTTGCTGTTACACACCTGGTAGGGACACAGGTACGCATCAGGCTGGGTCACATGACCCGGTTCCCCTCGGATTCACGCCCCGTCTCACCCCGTGTCCGTGGCACTTTGTCTCCACATCACAGTCATAGTGCAGGACGTCCGCGCCGCGACACTCAAAGTTCATGCACACCTGAACATCACAGAAGAAGAAATGATCAGTGTCTCCTAGTAACCAGCCCTCCCAGTCCTCCCAGTCCTCCCATCACCTTGTTGTCTCCACACTTGGTCCCTTCGTTCACCATTCCCGGGTCGGGAACGTCGGATCCCAGCATGAAGTCGACCCCGAAGCAGGTGGCTCCGTGTATCGGCGTGGTGATGATGGACGGCAGGATGCCGAACACCGTCCCCCCCTTCACGTTCAGGCACTGCAGCTTCCCGCACTGAGCGTTTCTACGGGGACAGAGTCATGTGACCTGGAGGGGCTGGGCCTCGCCTGCATGGGGCGAGGTAGGGTGTGTGTGTGTGTGTGTGTGTTACCTGCTCTCACACTTCTTGTAGCCGTAGTGCTGGTAGCCACAATTGCCGAAGCGATCTCCTTTGCTGTTGACGTCTTTGAAGCAGATGTCGGGAGCGGCCGTTGCCTCTGCAGACGAGGAAGAGTCAGAAGATTCCAGAACATCCCGACTGGGTCAAGGATGAACCAGAACCTACTGGGTCCAAACAGGGCCTGGCACTGTCCGTCCAGGTGCTGGCACCGCCCATTGTAGCAGTAGGCCTGCTGGTTGCGGCAGGGATGCCCGTTCTGAAACGCACGGCGAGATAGATGCAGCGACCCCCAGAGGACGCGGCGCCCCCAGAGGACGCGGCGCCCCCAGAGGACGCGGCGCCCCCAGAGGACGCGGCGCCCCCAGAGGACGCGGCGCCCCCAGAGGACGCGGCGCCCCCAGAGGACGCGGCGCCCCCTGAGGACGCGGCGCCCCCAGAGGACGCGGCGCCCCCAGAGGACGCGGCGCCCCCTGAGGACGCGGCGCCCCCAGAGGACGCGGCGCCCCCTGAGGACGCGGCGCCCCCAGAGGACGCGGCGCCCCAGAGGACGCGGCGCCCCCAGAGGACGCGGCGCCCCCTGAGGACGCGGCACTCCCAGTGGATGCCTGGGGGGAGACAGACGGGGAGGCGGGGACTCACCTGGACGAAGACATCGCTCTGACAGAAGGAGGTGGAGCCGTTGCAGTACTCCGGCAGGTCACACTCCTGGTCCTTCTTGGAGCGGCACACCGTCCCTCCAGGGAGGAACTGCAGACAGACAGACCCGGACCTGGTTTGGTTCTGAGGTTCGTTCAGGAAAGCCGTTCTCCCACGGCCGGTGCCGGTTACCTGACAGCCGGAGCAGCACTCTCCGGATGCACACTGAGCCCCGGGCTTCAGCTTACAGGTCCGATACTCACAGCAGGGGTCCTCCTCACACTCCTGCACACAAACCATCCAGGTCAGACTCTAAGCTCTCAGAACCGAACTCTAGGTTCAGAACCCGTCCAGATGAACGAGGTCCGACTAAACTCCGCAATTATATGAGTTTCTAGCAACAGGAACATCCAACTGATGACTGAAATCAAAGAAGCATTTCCTTACAACACAAGAGGGCGTTTTCCACAAACTGAGCTAATGGTGTTAGCTCTAGCTAATTGTTCTTAGCTCTAGCTAATGGGTTTAGCTTTAGCTAATGGTGTTAGCTCTAGCTAATTGTTCTTAGCTCTAGCTAATGGTGGTATCTCTAGCTAATGGTGGGATCTCTAGCTAATGGTGTTAGCTCTAGCTAATGGGTTTAGCTCTAGCTAATAGTGTTAGCTCTAGCTAATGGTGTTAGCTCTAGCTAATGGTGTTAGCTCTAGCTAATTGTTTTTACTTCTAGCTAATGGTGTTAGCTGTAGCAAACAGCAGATCTCCAGCTGATCTTGTTAGCTTGTTTCTGCATATCTGAAGCAGCTCATGAAAGCAAAGGACCTTGATGAGCTGAAAGCTTCAGACCTTCTCTGATCCACAGTCGCACTCCTCCCCGACGTCCACCAGCCTGTTTCCACAGTAGGGGGCGCTGTAGGCCTCGTCGGGCCGGGGGACGTTCAAGAGACACGTCCCTCCTGTCGACAAGATCATCTTCTCGAAGTCGTCGGCGCTGCAGCTGCTGAAGTTTTTGGATCCTCTGCAGACACAAAAGGAGAGCGATGGAGACGGCGAGTTCTGCATGGCGGTCCGATCCAGCTCTCATTCCGCCCCGGACTTTCCCTCGTGCTCCTCAGCGGTCTAACTGGGAACGCCCGGGAGGTCTGTGTCCGACCTCTGACCCCTTCAGGAAGAGAGGGAGGCTCCGGGGAGGAACGAGGTCCGGACGGGTTCTGGTTCGGTCCGGGCGGCGTGGCGCCCTACGTGGCTCCGGAGTGCATGATGCAGGCGGCGGCGGGGCAGCTGCAGGTCCGCCCGTCGTCGTGGTTCATTCCCAGGTTGTGTCCGAGTTCGTGAGCCACGATGGAGGCGAAGGCCGCGACGTTGTTGTTCAGGAACTGAGAGGAGAGAGAGAGGATGACGCTCCGGCGGCCGACCGGGTCAAAGGTCATGTAAAAAACAGCGTTACCGCGTTGATTCCTCCTCCATGACTTCTGGAGCAGACGGTGGAGACGAACGCCATTCCTGCTGTTACACCAAAGCTCTTCATCCTGCAGCACCGACAAGACCATCATCATCATCATCATCATCACCACCTTCCTCCTCCTCCTCCTTTGACTCACAGGATGAGCTGGGCCGAGTCGTGGCGCCGCCGGGGAACCAGCTCCTTCTCCCTCCACTGGGTGAAGCGGCTCAGCACCTCTCCAGCTCCGCCCTCCGTGTTGATCAGGTTCTGCTTGGTCCAGATGTCCAGACCGACCAGAACCACCCGGACGTTCAGCTGCATGTAGATCTGCACCGGGTCAGAAGCAGAACCTTAAGGACCAACCGGAGCGCAGGACCGAAAGCCGATCCGGTCCGACCGTCGTTACTAAGTTCGTCTGACAGCAGAACCTCGGATTTCACTCGATTCTCATTCGTAGTTTAAAAAGAAACGTTGATTTGTTGCCTTTTGGAAAACAGTCATAAGGTTGTGGTGTGGCTGGCGTGGTCGGTGCGTGTGTTGGTGGTGTGGTGTGGGTGTGTGTGTGTGGTGTGTGTGGTGTGTGTGGTGGTGTGTGTGGTGTGGGTTGGTGTGGTGTGTGGTGTGGGGTGTGTGTGTGTGTGTGGTGTGTGTGTGGTGTGGTGGTGTGGGGGGTGTGTGTGGTGTGGTGTGTGTGGGTGTGGGTGTGTGGTGTGTGTGGTGTGTGGTGTGTGGTGTGTGGTGTGTGTGTGTGTGTGTGTGGTGTGGTGTGGTGTGGGTGTGGTGTGTGGTGTGGGTGTGTGTGTGTGTGTGTGTGTGTGTGTGTGTGGTGTGTGTGGTGGTGTGTGTGTGGTGTGTGTGTGTGGTGTGGGTGTGGGTGTGGGTGTGTGTGTGGTGTGGGTGGTGTGGTGTGTGGGTGGGGGTGTGTGTGGTGTGGGTGGGTGTGTGTGTGTGGGTGGGTGTGGTGTGGGTGTGTGGTGTGTGGGTGTGGTGTGTGTGGGTGTGTGTGTGTGTGGTGTGGGGTGTGTGTGGTGGTGTGTGTGTGGGTGGTGTGTGTGGGTGGTGTGTGTGTGTGTGGTGTGGTGTGTGTGTGTGTGTGTGTGTGTGGTGTGGGTGTGGTGTGGGTGTGTGTGTGTGGTGTGTGGGTGTGTGTGTGTGGTGTGTGTGTGGTGTGTGTGTGGTGTGTGTGTGTGGTGGGTGTGTGTGTGTGTGTGTGTGTGTGTGTGTGGTGTGTGTGTGTGTGTGTGTGTGGTGTGTGTGTGGGTGTGTGTGTGGTGTGTGGGTGTGTGGGTGGTGTGTGTGTGTGTGGTGTGTGTGTGTGGGTGTGTGGTGGTGTGTGTGTGTGTGTGTGGTGTGGGGTGTGTGGGTGTGTGGGTGGGTGTGTGTGTGTGTGTGTGTGTGTGGGTGTGGGTGTGGGTGTGTGTGTGTGGTGTGTGTGTGGGTGTGGGTGTGTGGTGTGTGTGTGTGTGTGTGTGGGTGTGTGTGGGTGTGGGTGTGTGTGGGTGGGTGTGTGTGTGTGTGTGTGTGTGTGTGTGGGTGTGTGTTCTTACGGCGTCGATGAGGTTCGCCAGGTGAACCATCTGCTCTCTGACCGCCGTCTCGTTTCCATTCATGTGTTTAAACTACAGAAGAAGAGACGACCAATCAGCACAGAGGCTGAGGGAGGCGGGGCTTAATGACAGTACAGATGTGTGTGTGTGTGTGTGTCTCACCCTGTCGTTGTCGACCACCAGCAGCAGCTCCACATAGTGAGTCTTGTGGAGAACAGCCCTCTTTACCTGGAAGCAGCCATGTTTCTGATTAACACGCCATTTTTGCTCTTCCTGGTGAATTTCTGACTTTAGTTTCTCTCTGCCTTTATAAACACAGTTCTGGTGGCCAATGTATTTGTGTTTCTGTCTGCTGCGTCGGCCAGGATTCGAACCCTCACCTCTTGCCCCGCCCTCGGGCCTGAACTCACCCTGCTGCGCCGGCGGTGCTGGATCTCCTCCGGGTCGTACTGAGTGTGCTCCGTACCGTCGCCGTGCCCGTAGTGAGGCGTTCCACATCCTCGGGGCTGTGATGTCACATCCTGCAGGCGGTAGAGCAGGTGCTGCTCGGGGGCGGAGTCTAGCCGCTCGATGCCGTAGCTGTCGTTGGTGAGATGCATCACTCCTCTGAGAAACCAGGAGACGGACCGATTACTGAAACGCCTGGCAGACAGAACTCAGGGCAAACTGAGCCCGTCTGTTCTGACCCGGATTTTGGTTCTGTCGGGTCGCTACCTGAGGCCGTCACAGATGCTCATGGCCACAGCAGAGCCCTCCATGTCCTGAACGAAGCCCTGGTACTGGCAGTGGTTCTGGAACAGAGAGGATACCGGGTCAGGCCAGCAGGGGGGGGCCGGTCCCGACAGGAAGGAGCTGAGTCCAACTTCCTGTCCCGCAGGAGGCCACTTCCTGTATTCCAGTGATTCCTTCTTCCTCTCTATCAGTTTTTCTCTTGCAGCTCCTCATTCCACGGTGTTCACAGCGTGGTTCGGGGGCCGGAAGTGGCCCTGCAGCCTGAGACCTTGGGTCCCTGACGCTCAGGCTTTCATCATTAATGTGTTCATCTGCACCGACCAGCTGACCCAGAACAGCTTACCCTCTCAGCCTCCAGCTGGTTGTTGGTTAAACTGGATCAGAACCGTTGCTTAGCAACAGAGGAGTCAGCAGACTACACATCAGCCTCCAGGAAGTGACACATAGATTATCTGCTTCCTGTTCCTGTCAGCTGCAGACCAGAAGCTGCTTCATCAGCAATAAAACCTCTTCCAGCTTCTCAGCCGGTTCAGAACCGGCTTGTTCTGGTTCTGAACCTGCTGGGACCAGATCCCAGGTCACCGCTAACTAAATAGCTAGCTACGCTAACGCTAAGGCTCCAATCAAAAACACTCGTTAACGCCAAGCCAACACAGAATGATGAAAAGAGCTCACCTGGACAGGCGGTCTGGATGTGATCAGGGATCCGTTTGGGCCGTAGGTGAAGACAGTGAAATCTGGAGGCAGCAGGACCCTGAAGGCGACAGCAGCTCGTTAAACGGGTCGGAACCAGCAGAACGAAAACGACGACAACAGGAAGCTCACAACGTCTCTTCACTAAAACATTTAGCAGCAAAAAGAGAATTGGATGGAAAATGTGGCTTCTTTAATCTACACACACACCACACACCCCCCACACACACACACACCCCCACACACACACACACACACCACACACACGGTCACTCACTCTGACTCGCAGAACAGATCACCAGGAAAGCTAAAGATGTTCTTGCTGTGGTTCAGTTTCAGCCTTCAGGCTCAGACTGACTGGACAGCAACAGGCTGCAGCAGCTGCTGCAGCTGCAGCTCCTGCAGTTTGTTTTTAACGCAGGACGCGCTGCGGGCTGCCGCCTGATTCCAGGTGTTTGTGGGGTGAACAAGAAACACTCTGCTGGCCTCCCCCCATTATGAATTCATTTATATTTGATGTTGTTTTTGGTTTGTTTTACTGTTTTTAATTAACTTTGATACTTTGTCTTTCAGGTTTTATACTTGCTGTCACATCGATTGCACTTTTGGGACAGAAATAAATCTGAACCTGAATCTGAACGGCGGTAAAATGTCACAGGAGGTTCTGGTTCTGAAGGAGCCGACCAGAACCTGATGTTTGCCTCTTTGGTTCCTCCTGAATCTCAGAGGAACCAAAGAGCTTGATGAGGAGAAACTTTGTCACGTCACTTTCTGATAACCTTCAGAGGTCGTTTCCATGGTAACACACTGGATTTTATCTTCAGCGTCCGTAAAGGAAGTGAGCCTCTGATTGGCTCCAAACTCACTCGTTTCTCTGCAGATGGACGAGGAGATCGTTTCCATCCACTGGGATGATGAAGGAAACCTGCAGACACACACACACACACACACGCACACACACACACACACACACACACACACACACACACAGACAGACAGACACACGGTTAATCCCAACAGGTGTTATCTCGGATGCACCGATTGCAGTTTTCTTTCTGATCGTTGATCTTTAAGAATCAGTTTAAATGTTTAAAAGCAGCAGCAAAGTGTCTGAGTGGGTAACAGTGGAGAGACAACAGGAGGCAGCGCTTTGTGGCAGAGAGCGTTTCGGCATCCCAATGGTTGCCATGGAGACTACAGGATTTCTGAAACCCACGCCAGGTGTTTCTGAGGAATATGAAACACTTTATCTTCTCATCGTGTTTCTCTGACGGATCACTGAGGCAGAACCATCAGAGCTGGACCTGCAGCTCCAAGGTCACGAGGTCATGAGGTCACATGACTCTCCTGGCAAACGCTGCTGCTGATTCTCTGCAGGTGTGTCATCACACACACACTGAGGCTGCCAGGTGTGTGTGTTAGAGGTGAGTCAGGACAGGAAGTCAGCATGGCGTCTACCCACACATCATCATCATCATCATCATCATCATCATCATCATCATCATCATCGTCTCTGTCCTCTAACTCAAAGGTCAAAGGTCCGTCTGTCCTGGTAGAAACAGACCGACCCGCTGGTCCTGGTTCTGGTTCAGTCTTGAACAGTTTATTTTTGAATCCGTCTAACTTTACTTAAACAGACCTGACAGACAATCCCCTCCTCTGAAACCATGGCAACGAGGTTTCAGCTGGAAACATGTTGAATCACATCTGAAAGTTGGTGTCACATTTCAGATCCAGAGTGTGAGTGTGATGCTGTAGAAAACACTGATACCTGATTGGGCGGCCTGCCCTCAGCGTCCCGCCTCAGCCGGCCTCCTATTGGCCGAGGAGCAGTCAGCTGGTACGAGGCCAGATGCTGGGTCTGCTGAGAGTCTGAGGAAGGAAAACATTCAGCTCAGTTTATTAACTGATTATTATCAATATCATCAACCTGCCGCTAACTGCCAGACCGTTAGCTAGCGTTAGCTGAATCAGCTCATATCACAATCTCACTTTACTGAAACATTTACTTTCCTTTTGCCAAACTGCCTCATGATTGGACTAGACCAAATACACAAACAAACAGAATATGAGACGCCTAAAACTGTTTATCGGTTTTTAAATCCACCCCTGGAAATCTGGTCACATTCAGGAATCAGTTCAGTCAGGAATCAGTTCAGTCAAGAATCAGTTCAGTCATATCTTCAGTGATTCTTGTGACAAATGGAAGAATTAAAACTAAACAAAGCTTCTGATCTTTATAAAAGTGACCAAATGATTTTATTCTAATTTTTTCATTTGATAATTATTTTTTAGTTCAGTTCAACTCTAAATCATTTTAAAAAGAAAATGTTTTTTTATGTTAAATATGAGATTATCAGTTTTGCTCATAATGTTTGAGCTTTTTAAACCAACATAAAACCATTAGCCATCGTTAGCTGCTGCTAGGTGCTATTAGCGGCCGTTAGCTACCATTAGCCATCGTTAGCTGCTGCTAGGTGCTGTTAGCGGCCGTTAGCTACCATTAGCCATCGTTAGCTGCTGCTAGGTGCTATTAGCGGCCGTTAGCTACCATTAGCCATCGTTAGCTGCTGCTAGGTGCTGTTAGCTGCCGTTAGCCATCGTTTGCTGCTGCTAGGTACTGTTAGCTGCCATTAGCCATCTCCTAGCCTCTCTTAGCTGCTGCAAACTGAACCAGCGGCTCATGAATTCTCAGTCTTTGTTTACATAGAAAACAAAGACTGGTTCCTGTTGCGGAGCTACAGGAACCAGAACCAGAACCAGAGGAGGTTTTATGATGATTCTGGTGCCGATCTTTATGGACCAGAACCATCAGAACTCACTGAGACAGAACATCAACAACATCTTCATGAACCCGATCTGCAGTCAGAGCTTCATGCTGCTTGCAGCATCAGAACCGTGACCCAGACAGAGACAGGATCCAGAGATAATGCTGAGCTGGTTCTGATCCAAATGGACCAGGAGCTCCGTAATTTGGCTCAGTTCAAATGAGTCAACAACAGAACCAGCTACAGCAGGATGGTCCAGTCAAAGTCTGGAATGTTCTGGTGGGACCTCCAAGAAGTGAAGCAGTACATGGACCAAGAAAGTTCTACAAGCTGTCGGGTCCAACAGAACCGCCGCCGAGGTCTGCTACAGCCAATCAGCTTCCAGAACACATCTTATTGGTTCTTAAAGGAGAAGCTCAGAGAGAGGTTCTGGTCTGGTCGGTTCTGGTCTGGTCGGTTCTGATCCGCTGAATCCAACAAGTCCAAACAGAACCAAGGAAGAAAAAACCCAGGAAGTGAGTCATGAGTCAGAGAAAGAGAGCCACTGAGTGTGTGTGAGTGTGTGTGTTGTGTGGGTGTGTTCCTGGAAATGTCGTCTTGGACTCAGATTCATGTTTGTGTTTCTCTATGAACAAAAAAGGTCAAATCCAGATTTATTTAGGATTTAACTAAAACGATCAGTTCCCATGTTTAACACACACACACGCACACACACACACACACAGGGCTCTACTTCCTGTCAGCACTGCAGCGTTAAGCAGCTTATCACAGCGTTCTAGAACAACACACACACACACAGACAATGTGGCCTTAAAGGGACGGTACATGTTTTTCCTCTGAAGGTTCCTGGAGCAATCCTGAGCAGTCAGTATTGTCCCTGTAGGACCAATCAGGAGAGAGTCCTGACCTATGACCTCTGGAGGGACCAGGTCTCTTTGATTGGCACATCGAGTCGCTCAGCGTTGAGCCACATGGACTCAGTTTGATCACCAGTTTGTGGCGATATTGTGATACCGACAACAACTATTTGTTGCTTCGGTTTCAGCTAGCAGCGTAGCTCCTACCGCGTGTCACAGCGATTACCGTCCCACAAATACAAATACTGACAATGAGAAACATCTCCAGTCACATAAAAAAATATTTTCACATTTTTACCGTATTTAAACACATTTATTTTTAGTGTTTTCATCCAACAAATGGAGAAAATGTTTGTTCGGCTGTTTATCGGGATCTAACGGATGATACGGACACTTTAAGGTCTTTACACGTAATTAATACGTATCGTATCGATTAATACGTAATTAATCGATAGCATAAATGCCCACGCCTACTGAGCATGCTCAGTTCCGACTTTTAAGCCAACATGGCGGATAAAGCAGAACTTCCAGTCACGTGACCATAACCAGGATCTTGGAAACCATGGCAACCACATGAGGGTCATGAAGCGGAACAGATGCGGACAGGTGAAGGAAAACACCGAGTCAGAACCAGAGCCTTTGGACCCGGTTCGGGTTGGACCCGCCCCGTCCTCACCTCCGCAGTGACAGCTTCCGGTCAGCAGCAGCAGAACCGCGCAGAGATCCAGCAGCGCCGCGCCTCCTCTTCCTCCCATCTTCATCTTGTCCTCCTGGTCGGAACCGATTCTTCCTCCTCCCCGCTCCTCTTCCTCCCTCGGGTCGGTTTCACTCCGAACACCCGCAGGACGGTTTCTTCCTCGGCCGACCCATTCCTCTGCGGTCCCGCTGGAGATAACAGCAGCTCTGACCCAAAGTCCCGGTTCTGTTCGGGTTCCGTTCGGTCCAGTTCTCGGTGGCTTTGGGGCTGGTTCCGGTCCTGTTGGGCTGTAGTCCGTCCTCTCCGTCAGCAGCGGGTCTTTCTCTCCTTGGAGCCTCTGGGACTAAAGTAACGGGGAAAACACTGTTTCCGGCCAGACCCTTCAGAATAAGAGCATCGTGTGCATAATAATAGTTTCAGTCCATTTTTTAAACGATTCACAACAACCGGAACAGATCCCATTTATCAAACAATTCAGTCAAATACAAAATAAAATCTAGGAGATTCAGTTATTATTTTAGTTTTAGATAAAATGTGTAGATCAATAATTTTGATCTATTATTATATTTTTATCCTCATCAGCAGCAGCAGCAGCAGCAGCAGCACGGATGATCCTGTAGTAGTTTTATTATTATTATTATTATTGCTCAAAATAAACCAGAGCAGAGGTTAGTTTTCATTTCCAGGTCAATTTAAATAATTGAACTCATCACAGAACACAAAACTTAACATGTTTCTTCAAAAAAAAAGAATGTTGTGAAACTTTAAAGCTGCTGATGTCATTTATTTATTTTTTCTTACCTATTTGTCATGTTTCACTGATTGTGATAGATAGATAGATAGATAGATAGATAGATAGATAGATAGATAGATAGATAGATAGATAGATAGATAGATAGATAGATAGATAGATAGATAGATAGATAGATAGATAGATAGATAGATAGATAGACAACGGAGCTTTTATTTTGAAGGGAATCACGTTGAACCAGAAGTCATTGGTCGCTTTTTGTCTCGTGACCAAACGGAGCATAAATGTCTTGTTCTTCCCGCGAGGCGCTGTAAAGCAAAGCGAGCGCCTCCTTCAGTGGAGCTCCGCCCTTTTGAGACGCGTTGAGAAGAAATTCAAACAACCCTGTGGAAGAGAAGAGATGCTGGGCTCTGATTGGCTGGGCTTTGATGCGACTTTACCTGGGCTTTCAGGTTTAAATGCAGGTGGAAAACTAACCCACGGTGAAACATGGTGGTGGCAGCATCATGCTGTGGGGAGCCTTTATTCCAGCAGGAAGAGGGAAGCTGGGCAGAGTTTTTAACCTACATTTATAAGAAGTTTCCATTTAAGATTTAATTTAATGTTTTACAGAAACAAAAATTACAAACAACAAGACAAATAATTAAACCATTAAATTAGATAATACAACCTAAAAACTGGAGGTCAGAGGTCAGATGGACGTAGCTAAAGTTCTGGAGGAAACCCAGTCAGAAATATTATGGGATGGTTGACATCAGAGCTAATCTCTGCGTTAGAATGGCCTAGTCAAAGCCCTTCAGACCTGCAGTATCTGAACACAAAGCAGTAAATCAGTAAACTGGGAGTTAAAGTTCAAATCAGTCAGATGGATCAATTATGAGGGTTTAATGATTATTATTATAACCTGAAGACAGACGAGAACAAAAGTTTGACTCAACATGTTAAACATCAAAACTCATCAGGTCAGGCTGCCAATATTTCCAATATCTGTAATCAATGTCTGATCATCTGTTTAGAAACCTCAGCGGCTGATAGTTTGATTTCTTTCCGTCTTGTACAGTATGTGATGATGATGATGATGATGATGATGATGATGATCTCTTTAGGATCTTTGTTGTGAACTTCACAGGCTGCCTGAGGCGCAGGTTCACAGACAGACACCAGGCGGCGCTCGAGTTGCCGCCATTTTCACTGTTTAGAGAAAAAGCCCTCAGCTTGAGCCCGTTTCTGGGTTTCTGAGGCTGCACCATCACTGTCTCATATTTTTGTAATTTTTCCTAATGAGACTTTCCCGCCTCACCCAAAGTCACGTGACGTGTCCCGCCAGGTGCGCGCGCATCTCCTCCACCTGCCCAGGTGTCCCTGCTGACCGTCCAGCTGAGGAACATTTTCCTCCTGAACTTCAGATGCAAAAGTTAAAAGTTCATTTTCCGGCTCAGCCAATCAGCGGCCAGCAGAAACTTTGAGGTGAAACTGGAAAATAATATTTTTATATTAAAACATATTTTATCTCCTGACAGCTAAATTTTCTCTGGTTTTTATTGCAGATGCTTTTAGCTGCTTCTGTCTATTAAACATTTAAAACAAAATGAATTTCTGCTGGTTAAAATGGCGCCGAAACGTTAAAATGTTTTTATTTCTGTGTGAAACTTTGATAAAGTATTTTAACAATCAGTTGAAGTTTAGATCATTTTTCATGTTTGTTGAATTAAACGGAGGTTTGAAAGATAAAAATGACTTTATCTGAAAACTGAAACGTTTTTCAAGCTTCTTCATTTCGGTGAGCAAAAATGATTCACTAAACATTTGACCATAAATATTATTTATCTGCTTCATTTAAGCTGCTCTCTGGTTGACCGGTTTATGAAATGTCTTATCTTTGCTGTAATTTGAAGTTATTTGGTGCAAAAGGAGAAAACAGAATCTTGTCATTGTGAAGAGATAAAGTTAATGTAAGTTTCTCATTTTACTCAGAAAGTTAAAGTCTGTTTGTTTTTTACATTTTTCAGTTTATTAATCCTGAAAACTCCATCAAACGAATAACTCATCTTCACTCTGAATGTCTTCTGGTTCAGATTAATCAGCTTTCTCCCATCACATTCAGAGCAGATTATTAAAAACCAGGTCTTTAATATTCAGGGACTTTCCAGGTGGAAACCCTCCAGCAGGCGGAGGATTTAACTAGGCCACAGAGCGGAGGCTGCAGCATGGATGAGCTTTCCCTCGGGCTGAGGTCAGAAAACTCTATTATCATCACTCAGATATTTTGTTTTATTATTGTAGAATAACTATAAACAAGAAATAAATAAAACTAGAAACATGAAAAAGTGACTAAAGTGAAACAGAAACCAGACGAAAAGTTTTTTTTTTATTTCACTTCATTTTAATCAGTGTTTTAATTAAAGCAGCTTGTCAGGTTTTATTACTTATTAGTTTAATATTCCTTGGGTTTATTGTTATAGCAGTGCTTTTAGTTTTTTATACTTTTCTTCATCTTTAGGTGCAGAATTCAAAAAAGTCAAAGTGTTTATGTTTACATCGATTGAAATCATTTTTTAAAAAGTGCTAAATTATTGTAGAACAAGATCCTCAGCAGAACGGAGCGCCGATCGATTCTGACATAAACATCAAACTGAAAAGTTAATAAATACATTAATAAACACGAAAACAAAGGAAATATTTCTGATTTCAGGATGTTTTAGTTAGTTTCTCCCCATTAATTACTGCTTTTATTTATGAAAATGTTTTTTTCAGCTTTTGTTGCTTAGTTAGTTTCAGTAACTATGGTAACCCGGTTCTGATCCAAACCTTCTCTGCAGATCTCTGTCCGTCGATGCCGAACAGAAGATGGAAAAGTACGAAAGGTAATTTGTGTGAAATCAGCATCTGAAAGGCTGGAGGTCAGAACCACGGTTCTGGTTCTGGTTCTGGTTCTGGTCCAACTATCTGAGTGACTCGGGTTTTCCTCAGGCATTTTGTGGGAAATGTTCAGGTGGAAAAATGAATCTTTTCCCTCTGATGTAATTTAATGTCAGGCAGATAAATTAGCATAACAGCTTGTGATAAAATAATATTTAAGATCACAACTGAACAGGTGATCAGGAGTTTATGTGATCTTATAGAACGTTGTTTTTATTTAGCATTTATAATATTCGCTCACCAAAATGGAGGAAAATGACTAAGAAACGTATGTAAGTAGTTTCATCACTCGATAAACTAATAAAATCTTCGTTTTGCTTCAACATTAAATTTCTCCATGTAATCTGATTTCTTTCTGACAGAAAAGATTCCCGGCTCAGATTAATGACATTAACGAAACTGAGAATTGAAACGAAACGTCAGCTGATATTATTTACATATTAAAATAATCGACTCCACTTTTACTGAACTTTATTAAAGGCATTTAGCAGCATATGAATTATAATGTTCGCCAGCTAATTTTGACTTTTTATGTATTTAAGTTAAATATTCAATTTGTGCTTTATGTGCAGTTTCTGGTAACATTGGCTTCAAAATCCTGAATAATGTTTTAGAGACACAAAAAACAGATTTTAGAAACAAACGTTATCATTGAAAAGCTGAAAGTGTGGCGCTCTAGCGCCAACTAGTGTCTGCCTGACCTCTGCTGCTTTAAATGGAGTCTGGTTTTAATGGATCTGTGGGAAACATTTCCAGTTGGAGCTGAACTCAGCTGATCTTTTGCGTGTTTGTTTTGTTCCACTTTATCGATTCAGAATTTCAATATTTACCAAAAACTCCAGAAGACAAAATGGTGTTTAAATGAGGGTTTCTATTACTGAGTGAAAAAGTGATTTTATTAAACCAGGAAGTGTTTTGGTTTGAACTGGACTCGGTCGGCCCGGTCCGACTCGGTGGTTCTGTGTTTGTAAAGTTTGGTCTTAAGAAACGAGATCCAGCCATAATCTATTTTAAATTTTAAAGTGATTATTAGAACTAATTCAGTGGTATTTCACCTTCATCTGGTTCAACATGTTTCCAGGAATACTGGGTCAGAACCAGAACCAGAATTCCTCAGAAACTAGCCGGTTTTCCTGTAAACGTTCCCAACCTGCCGTGGGAAACCCGGGGATTTCTGCCGATGTTTTGTGGATCCGGCAGCACCAACGGCTGCGGCGCCAAACCGACAACCTCTGACTCAGATCCAACTATCTGGTTGCAGGCGCCGGCCTGTTCAGACTGACTCAGAGCCGATCCAGCGCCGCCGTCTCAACATGTTTTATGTTAAGTTTTGTTTGAAATGACTTGAAAAAGATGCAGAGCTGAAGGAAGTATTCACACCTGACAGACTTTTGGTCTTAAATGTTTCAGACTGAGAAACTAACCAGGTTTATTTGTACCGCAGTCGGCAGCAACAAGGCCGTTTGAAGAGCTTTGCATCAAGAAAACAAAACATTTCTTCTGCAAAATAAAGAGCTTCAGTCCAGACCAGAATGAATCGATGCTCCAGTTATGATGAATCGAAAGCAACTAAAACCAGGCGGGTGTTTAGTCACACCTTTCACCTGACTGGTGAAATGAAAGACAATTTCTGTCTTGCTGTGAAAATTATGGTGGTGTGAATGTGACCTGCAGTTCTGAATAAATCCACCTAAACTGCATTTTGTTTCCTGTTGGGTCTATTTTAGTTCCCAACCTGCAAGGAACCAACCAGAGACAGAAGTGTGACAGGAAGCTGACTCCACTAAAACAGGCAGTTTCATAAAACCAGAAGAACGAGGAAACATTTCTGATCACCCACCAAACATCCAAAGAACAGTTAATAAAGTACCAAAAAGCAAAACGAGTCATGAAAGCAGAATCATATGAAAACCTTTCGGATGAACTCATAACTAAATGAACATTGCCTCCACTGGTCACAGTGACTCTACCACAATAATTAAACTGTCATAATCAATGCATAAAACAGACAACAGGTCACAAAAATCACTGAAAATGAAGTCAGGTTAGAGTCGGTGTTAGTTCATGACCTTTTACCTCCATTACCAAATACTGGAAAGAGTCATATTTGCCCAGGAATTCCCAGTTCAGTGAATAATTTTATTGGGCAACAAATGGCTGGAAGTCATGGAAACATGAGCTCCTACTTTATGGTTGTTTCCAGACAGTTTGGATGCTGGATCCAGTCTTGCTATGATTCGTCCCCAGATATTGTTTCACTTTTTCCTTTCAGGTTGATTTCGGACGGCAAAGCTGTCGCCAAACAAGGAGACATTCAGCGAGCTCTGAAGCTGTTCAAACAGGCCTTCACCATTCACCAAACTCCCAAACTGGAGAGCAGAATAAAGAAGATCGAAGAACTCCTGGCTGAGAATGACGTGGAGGATGAAGACGACGAGTTTGTCAATGTGAACAACAGCGGCTTAATGCTGTTTAAAGAACTGCATGACAAGCTGTACGACTATCAGAGAGACGGAGTTTCCTTCCTGTTCGGCCTCTACAGGGACGGCCGAACAGGAGGAGTTCTGGCGGACGACATGGGACTCGGGAAGACCATCCAGATCATCTCCTTCCTCTCTGGGATGTACGACAATGACCTGATAAAACACACCCTACTGGTCATGCCAACCTCCCTCATCACAAACTGGGTCAAGGAGTTCAGCAAATGGACTCCAGGAATGAGGGTGAAGGACTTCCACGGTGCCGGTAAAGCAGAGAGGACCAGGAGCTTGGAGAAGGTTCAGAGGCGAGGAGGAGTGATCATCACCACCTACACCATGCTGATGAACAACTGGCAGCAGCTGGCCTCATTTCAGGGAAAGGAGTTCTGCTGGGACTACATGATCCTGGATGAAGCACACAAGATTAAAAACTCTTCCACCAAAACAGCCAAAAGTGCCTACGCCATTCCCTCCAAGAACAGGATTCTCCTGACGGGAACTCCGGTCCAGAACAACCTCAGGGAAATGTGGACCCTCTTTGACTTTGCCTGTCAGGGAACTCTCCTGGGAACAGCCAAGACTTTCAAAACAGAGTATGAGAACCCCATCACCCGCGCCAGGGAGAAGGATGCTACTCCTGGGGAAAAAGCTCTTGGCTCCAGGATGTCCGAGAACCTCATGACTCTGATCAAGCCCTACTTCCTTCGTAGAACAAAATCAGAAGTGCAGAAGAAGAAGACTGGTGGAAAAGAGGCAAACTCAGAACCCGATAACCACCAATACCCTCAGGATCAGCCAACCTCTGTGGCAGTCATGCCCAAGCTCACCCGGAAGAATGACCTGATCGTCTGGACTTACCTGAGTGCCGTTCAGGAGGACATTTACAGACAGTTCATCAGTTTGGACCACATCAAGGAGCTGCTGATGACCACCAAATCACCTCTGGCTGAATTAAACATCCTGAAGAAGTTGTGTGACCATCCGAGACTGTTGTCTGCCAATGCTATTGCACAGTTAGGCCTGGATCACAATCCTCAGGGTGAAAACGATGAGACTGATGTTAAGAGCATCGCAAACGTTTCAGAGGAAACTTTGATGTCCGAATCTGGAAAGCTTGTCTTTCTGTTGGCTCTTCTGGAGCGTCTCCGAGAGGAAGGCCACCGAACGCTGGTCTTTGCTCACTACAGGACAGTCCTCGACATCCTCCAACGGATCCTTGGCAACAGAGGGTTCAAACTGCTGAGACTGGATGGAACCATCACCCAGATCACAGAACGAGAAAAACTGATCTCGCGGTTTCAAACAGACAAACGTTACTCCGTGTTTCTCCTCACCACTCAGGTTGGAGGAGTGGGCATCACCCTGACAGCAGCAAACAGAGTAGTCATCTACGATCCGAGCTGGAACCCTGCCACGGACGCTCAGGCTGTCGACAGAGCGTACCGCATCGGCCAGACAGAAAACGTAGTGATCTACAGACTGATAACTTGTGGAACGGTGGAGGAGAAGATCTACAGACGGCAGGTTTTCAAAGACTCCCTGATCAGGCAGAACACCGGAGACACAAAGAACCCATTCAGGTACTTCAGCAGACAAGAACTGAAGGAGCTCTTCACCCTGGAGGACCCAAGGTCTTCAAGCACCCAACTTCAGCTGCGGGATCTGCACTCCAGAGAACGACGGACGGACCCGGCTCTAGATGAGCACATCGCTCAACTGCATGCTATGCACATGTTTGGGATTTCAGACCACGACCTCATGTTTTCTCTTGATGTGAACCATGATGAGGATCCTGAAGACCAGGAGGCATGTCACTACATCGAAGGGCGGGTCCAGAAGGCCCAGGACCTAATGAAGGCGGAGTCTGAGCTGCAGGTGCGTCAGAGATTAAAGGTCAAATTATATTTGAGCAAACTAGTTTGTGTACATTATATGACACCACTTAGTTTTGTAAATGAAGTCCTGTTTCCAATGGAATCGACTTGGACTTTTGCAAGTTCTCACAAACCTTTTGATAATAGTTTCCCCCACAAGCCTTTCTGTCTTGGTCCTTCTTGACCAGATTACTACCCGTTAGAGCAAAGTGTCGGCATCATGACTCTTACTGGTTGCAGTAAGAATTTCTTGTTAATTTTGAGGAAACATATTCAGCTGCAGGTTCCCCCGATGTTCCATTTTTATTATACTTATTGCCTCCGGGGTCCAAGTTTCCCAAACACAGTGTTGCTGAACTGATATGCTGATAATGTTTAGACATTATCAGCATATCAGGTACCCCTAAAATCAACAATTGTACTCAGATCTTACACAAGACCAACATTGTTTTGGCTGGTTGCAGCTACAGTGATTGCCTCCCTGCCTCTCTTTTCTACACTCATCTATAAAAAAACTCTTGGTGTGAAAATTTAGTGTTTTTAGTTTGGGACAGGTGACATTATTGGGCAGTGGAAGGAGTATAATGAAGGCTTTAGATCTGCTAAAGCCGACTGTAATGTGTCACCTGGTGGAAGTAGGGATTGGGGACTCGGAGTTGGGCTTGTCAAACTGAAGCAACTGAGATAGTCAAAAAGCTACACAGTGGGAGGAGGAGATCTGCCCTGAGTACCTTAGGTTAGGGGATGTTGTGGGGCTGACATGCCTCTTTGGCATTGGGTTGTGGTCAGGACAGTCCTTTGGACCTGCAGACTGGGGTGGTCCTCCTACATAAACAGGGAGGCCAGGTGAACTGTTCCAGCTACAGAGGGATCACTGTCTTTAGCCTTCCTGGTAAGGCCTAAATCAGGGTGATGGAGAGGAGAGTCCAGCTGACAGCTGAACCTTTGGTTCAAGAGAACCAGTGTGGTTACTGTCCTGGTCGAGAAACACCGGATCAGACAGGAGATCAGCTCCTCCAAGTCTGAGACCGTGGTTCTAGACCAGAAAAGTCTCTCCAAGTTGAAGAGAAGTTCCTCCCTCAAGTGGAGGAGTTCAAATATCTTGGGGTTTCGTTCACAAGTGAGATCAACAGATGGATCAGTGCAGCTGCTGCATAGTCCTTTGTGGTGAAGAGAGAGTTGAGCCTCAATGTGATACTCTTGATTTACCATCAGTATGGTCAGGAAATGTGGGCCTTGACCAAAAGAATAATATTGTAAATATAAGGGGCCACAGGGTGGCTTGGCTCTCCCTTAGAGATGGATTGAGGAGACCAGGGGCTCAGAGTAAAGTCGAGAGGAGCCAGTTGAAGTGGCTCTAGCAGCTTTTCCTCAGCTGGCTGCAGGAGACATCGGCCTGTCTGGTGAGACTGCAGACCTGGTGACCCGGTTCTGGGTAAGTGATGAGTGCAAGTAGTTTTAACCAGAAGGTCTTACATGTGGCTTCTTTGGCTTTAAAGGTCTTGAATCCAGTCTATGACTGTTAGTAAATGGTTTGGGGGGTTTTCTGCAGATGCAGTTGGATGTGGGCACCGAACCAGCATGGCAGAGACGACTACAGGACACTAGAGAAGATCCTAATGAGAAAAACTCAAAACGTCTAAAACCTTCAACAACAACTTCTCCAACTTAATAGGACCAGCTGCAGTTGAAATGGATCCGTCTGGTCCAGGCAGAAACGAGCCTCCACATCAAAAGGCAGATGAACACAGTGAGCTTTAAACACCTGGTCTCAGAAAACCTCTGCTGGTGTTGGACAACCAACGGAGAAATCTTCAGGAAGTGACACCAACCTCCAGATATCAGCAAGTAATGACAGCAACAAACTGAACAGAACCTCCCACTCTGAGATGGACCTGGACTCCAGCGTTGAAGCAGGAACCTTCAGAGTGATCGCTGCACCCAAAGCCTCTCAGGAAAACCTGGACTTTTCTGATTTTGTTGCAGAGACAAACTGAGGAGCAGCAGAAAGTGCTGTCTCCTCCTCTGGAAGGTCTCTGTTAGAGTCCACACAACAAAATGGACCACAGCAGAGGCAAGTCCACCAAATCTTCAGAGACTTATGAAGAGTCCGGTGTGACCATCAAGCCGAGAGCCACGCTGACTGCAGGGGGTTCTGGAGAACATCAGGAGAGTCCAGATGACACCAGTTTTCAGCTGTTTGGATGCTCCACACCAAAATCAGAACCCTCTCATAGGCCCATCATCCAGACCATCATCACAGACTCTCAGGAGATCCAGGATGAACCTCA
The DNA here is from genome assembly GCA_010277075.1 of Poeciliopsis retropinna. Lineage (NCBI taxonomy): Eukaryota > Metazoa > Chordata > Actinopteri > Cyprinodontiformes > Poeciliidae > Poeciliopsis > Poeciliopsis retropinna. The sequence goes on from VMRM01000001.1 coordinate 608,395, forward strand.
GGTCAGGAAAGAGACAAAGACAAATGGTGAGACTGCTGAGAAAAGAGAAGGAGAAGATTCATGCCATCAGGAGCTGCAGCTGCGAGAAAGCAGAGGCGACAAGGAGGAGTTAGAGGAAGAGATCCAAGACAAGCTCTGTGAGACTGATATGAAAACAGGAGAGAGTGACGGATCTGAGCAGGAGGAGATACGGGACATCCAGGCCCAAGAGTCCAAATCTAGGGAGGAAGAGGAGAAAGTGAGAGAGGAAGAGTTTGGGGAAACGGTGAAAAGATGCAGGAGGAAGAATTTGAAGAAAAGACGGGATCAGAAGAGAAGATGGAGGAACATTAAATTAAAGAACAGGAGACTCAAGAAGAGGATACCAGACCGTTGGAGTAGGAGGAGGAAGTGTCTGATTGTGTCTGAACGGGAGACTGAAGATGGGGAGTCTGAGTTGCAAGTGGACAAGTCTGGTGAGGTCAAGAAGAGGAGACGCAAAGGAGGGAATCTGGGAAGAAGGAGATCCATGAAGAGTTAGAAGAGAATAGCTCCAAAGAAGAGGAAACTAAAACACAAGTTTCTGAGAAAGACGACACCCGAGAAGTCCAGGGTCAAAGGTGGGAGGAGGAGATGAAAAATGGAGCGACTCGAGGAGAGGAGTCTAAGAAAGAGTTGACACAGGAGGAGCTTCAAAAGGAGCTGACTGATGACAGTAACACCCGTGAGGAGTCGTCTGGGGAAGAGGAGGAAGATGAGAAAGTAGATGTGCAAAAGTAGGAGGCGAACATGGATGAGTCTGAGGAGGCTCAAGAGGATGTGCCCAAGGACAACATGGAGGAGGAGAAAGAAGAAGAGAAATGAGAGGAGGTAGAGATGCAGGAGGCATCTAAGGAGCAAGAGCCTGAGGAGGGAGGGCAGCAGGAGGAGGAATCTGAAGAAGAGGAGCAGACCCTGCTGTATGAGCTTCACAGCTCAGCTTCGATGCTGAGAAGTCTCTGTCTGCACAGACGGACCTCCAGCCACAACGTCTCCGATTTAGATGAATCCATCACAATCCCTATGAAGAGGAGAGCTGCTGACGAGGAAGATGAAGATGAAGAGCTGCTTCTGCATCTTTTCAACAAGTCGCTCAGGACTCTCAGAGCTTCCACACCAACATCAGGAGCTTCTGTTTGCTCTCAGATCACAAACAGAAGGGCTGGAAGAAAAGCCGGGGTGTCCCGTCGCCGAGGAAACCGACGGCCAGGAGGTTCTGATGTTTCAGGACGGCGTTCTGAGGCAAAGGAAGAGAGCGTTGCTTTGTTCACCTGCAATGAGTCTGAGCAGGAGCAGAAAACCAGAAAGTCTCTAAACAGACAAGAGGGAATTTAGTCAAGTTCAATTTGAGTTCAATAAATCTTCAATCCATCAGTTTGTATTTTGTCTCTTGTCTCCACCGTCACCAATCCTGACAAAAAGAGCTTATTAGCTTGCATTGCTAATAGCAATTAGCTGATCTATATTAGCACTAAGCTAATATCACTTAGCCAATGTATACTGAATAATAGCATTTAGGTAACAATTATCTAATTGCACTTCAACAGCTTTTAGCTACCATGTAGCTACCATGTAGCTAACATGTAGCTACCATGTAGCTACCATGTAGCTATCATGTAGCTAACATGTAGCTACCATGTAGCTAACATGTAGCTAACATGTAGCTAACACGACTGTAGCTACATGAGTAACATGAGCTACAGCCGGTTCTACCATGTGGGAACCAGTGGAACATGTAGCTCCCATGGTTGTACCATGCCAGACTCTCCTGAGTGTCAGCTGACCAATGTAGGTAACAGTGTAGATACCTGTAGCTTTGGACCTAACATGCTAGCTGCTGGATATTAACCATGTAGTACATTGTCCATAAACACTGAATTTGAGTTTGTGCTGAATAAACTGGGCTGACTATAAATTCAATCTAAAGTTGAACCAATAAATTCCATTTGCATATTAATGCTACTCTCATAAGGAGTCTCAATGAACATATAAGTGGTTCAGAAGATCTGGGACTTTAAGGTCCTGCTGCTGCTAAATATTAACACAAACAGAGAAATGAATAATTGTCTTTCCTAAACATCTGAATGTCTCATGTTTGTGCAGAATCCCCAACCTGATGGTCCATCGTGACTATACAGATTCAATCTAAAGTTGAACCAATAAATTAATTTGCATATTATATTTTATTCATAAGGAGAATTGAATATATAAGTTTCAGAAAGTTGGTTTTAAGTTCCTATTTAAAATAATTAAACCACAAACAGAGAAATGAATAATTGTCTTTTCTCACATCTGAATGTCTCATGAAGGCAGATCCCCCAACCTGATGGTCCATCAGTGACTTACAGACTTTATCTAAGACAGAAAAGATAAAACATGGCACATGTTTAAATTCAGAAAACTGAAGCATCTGAAAATCTTCTGACTTCCTGCAGAGGAACAGGATCCAGGCATTTCCTTAAAAAGTTAAATAAAATCCATGAAACTAACTCCGTTCATGTAGCTGCTGTAAACACAAACTTTAACTCTATCAAAGAAAATCAAGGAAGCATCTCAGTTTGATTATTTTCAACAAATTGTACCAAAAAATGTATTTACGGCCCGATGCGCCTGTAGTTGGAGGAATGTCCTGTAGGTGGCGCCAAACGGCCGGGATGAAGGATGGACTCAACATCAGATTTGGACCGATACCGGTACCGGCTGCTGGACAAACAGAACCAGCAGCTTCTGGTTTTGTGAATGATTAGTTTTATTGAACAGAATATTGATATTATGGTGAATATTTGATTTATTTGTGATGAAGTGAAAAGTGGAAGCTGGTTCTGCTGTTTGCATTTCTTCCACTTATTTTGGTTTTTGGGTGTGGTTTAATTTGGATCAGAACCAGGTTTGGATCCACATGGAGAAATCCAACCGAATGTCTTCCTGTAGTAAAACGGACCCGACCCGGTTCGGTTCTGCTGCAGGATCCACATTCAGAACAATATTTAATATGGGTCAACATTTATGTCCAGACATTGATCTTAAAGTCCAACCCGTCAGGAATCGATCCGGTGAATCCAGATCTGATCATATTCCAGATGATGCTAGAGCAGCAAAGGATTCTGGGAACTGATCACAGCAGAATCCAAAAACGGAACCGGAAACTGAAGCAGGAAAATATCAAACATTTTTATTTAGTCACAACTTTATTTGATTATTTTTACATTGAAAGTGTTTTCTGTTCGTAGAAACGATTCTAACGATGACAGAAGAAAATGTCCAGGATTCGTTTCTAAAACTAGAACCGGAGAGAAACATCCGACATCTGGAGGCGGATCAGAGTCCACCGACCCGAACCGGTTCCGGGCCGCTGGGCGGTTCTGCTGCTACCGCCTGTGGCTGAGCTGCCGGTACAGCTGGATGGTGATGAGCTGGACCTCGGGGTCGCCGGGTCGGAGGTCGATGGCTCTGAGGAAGAAGTCCAGCGCGTCGTCGGGTCGGTTCTGGTTGATCCTCTCCTTCCCGCTGCGGACCAGAGACTCGTAGCTGTCCGGGTCGGCGCCGGACGCGGCGCAGCGGTCCATCTGCTCGCCGGACGCCAGCTCCACGCTGGACTCCTCCAGGCTCAGGCGTAGGGGCGATGCTCCGTTACCATGGCAACTCCGCTCCTCCTCCGGCTCATCTTCAGCAGAACCCGCCACGCTGTCGCCGCCCGCCGCCTCTTCATCATCATCTTCATCATCCTCTTCCTCCGTATGCAGAGTCTCTCCAGCCGTCACTTCCTGCTCAGAGTTCATCCCCAGCATCTCCTCTGCTTCCTCTTCATCGTCCTCTGAGTCCTGGAGGACAGACTGGAGCCGGGAGCGACTGCAGACCGCAGACGTGTTTCCTGCGACGCTCCGTCTGGACCTGGGTGGAGACATTTTGGGCGTGGACGATCCGAACGGCGGGAAGGAGCCGATGAGCTGCTGCTCCTCTTCATCACTGTCATAAATCACTGCCGCCCTCTTCCTCTTGGTGCCCATGATGGACTCGTCGGCGGACTCGTCGGCGGACCTGTTGGCGGACTCGTTGGCGGACCTGTTGGCGGACCCGTTGGCGGACCTGTTGGCGGACTCGTCGGCGGACCCGTTGGCGGACCTGTTGGCGGACTCGTCGGCGGACCTGTTGGCGGACCTGTTGGCGGACCGTTGGCGGACCTGTTGGCGGACCGTTGGCGGACCTGTTGGCGGACCGTTGGCGGACCTGTTGGCGGACTCGTTGGCGGACCCGTTGGCGGACTCGTCGGCGGAACTGTTGGCGGACTCGTTGGCGGACCTGTTGGCGGACCTGTTGGCGGACCTGTTGGCGGACTCGTTGGCGGACCCGTTGGCGGACTGTTGGCGGACCCGTTGGCGGACCTGTTGGCGGACTCGTTGGCAGACCTGTTGGCGGACTCGTTGGCGGACCTGTCCAGGCCCGAGGCGCCGGTCCGTCTGCAGAGACTCTCCGTCAGGGACTTGTGGACGCTGAAGCTGCCGTTGAGCTGAAGCTCAGTCAGAAGTTTCTGCTCCTCTTCCTCGGTGTCGGCAGCATCCTGACCCTCGTCTTCGTCGCTGTCCTCCAGCTCCAGGTTGAAGTTTCCGTGAGAAGACTCGAGCCCGGCACTCAGTCCAGAGGCGTCATACTGCTGAAGGTCCGAGTCGCTGTGGTTCTGCTGGCCGGTCTCAGAGGTTCTGGTCGGCCCGTCGGGCTTCTCCTCTGCTGTGATCTCAATCAGACTGGCGTCCGGTCCAGAAGAGCCGCCTATTGGTTCTGCAGAAGCATCTCCAGACAGATCAATGACTTCATTGCTAGACTCCTGATGGTGTTGGGTTCCTCCGGAACCGGACCGGTCCATATCCACCGCCTGCGGAGACAGGTCGGGCTCAGGAAGTGGAGGAGGAACCCCTGGCATCGGGTTCCTTGGTTTCTTCTCGTTGGACCGGTGTCTGCTGTCCGGCGGCTGTCTCAGCCAGGCTGGTTCTGTGCTGGACGCCATGCTCTCCGCCAGCTGCATCTGCAGGAACAGAAACACCATCAGCAAGAGAACAGCAGGCTCAGCCCAGGGTCAAAGGTCACAACATGAAGACATGACCAGAAACCCCAGAGCTCCATCTCTACAGGCCTCAGCTTAAACGTTAAAGACACTTCTCCCTAGAAACAAGATGGCTGCCTTGGAGCTGCAGTGCTATCATGGACCTCTCATTAGCCATTAGGCACGGAAATGGAGGGTTGATGCTGAGGGTTTTGTTTTGGCACAACAGAACCTGAAAAGCTTGTCAGTAAGTTTTCAACATGTTTCTGTGTTTCAGGCCTCCAGGCAACAAAGATGTGGTGGAACTGACTTCAGAAGGCTGCAGGCCCTCCATGCAGGTAAAGCCCCGCCCCCTGTGGCTCCTCCCCTGTGGCCCCGCCCCCTGTGGCACCACAGCCAAGGTAGACCCCGATTAGCCCCTAAGATGACTGCCAGAGCTCAGATGGGCCAGGGCAGAGAGCACATTGTCCTCTACTTGAGATGACCCCTGGGGGTCAAGAGGCAAGGATCTCCATCGGCGGCCCGCTCAGCCCCTGATGGGGATCTGTCGGGCTCCCAAACGGCTCAGTGGTGTCTGTGACAGCCCACCACTCCAGGCTCAGCTTCAGCACCTGCACTCACAGTGCTTCAAGTAAAGGTTAGTCCACCCCCTGTACCCAGGGCATCCCCCTCAGCTACAGTCGGCGTGCCGAACCGGTACAGGTACTGAGGTCGGAGCATGAGGACCAAACCAACCCCTCTGAGACCCGAATCTCCATCCCACAGTGTTTGCCACTGGGCTGTAAGGTGGGATGGGGAAGAACTTCTTTACTGAACTGTGATGTTGCATACAGGGGGGGGGGGGGGGGGCACTGGAGTACCAGTACGACATCCCCTTGGGGCAGGCTCCCCAACTGGGTCCTAGGCCAAGGCCAGGTATCTCTCTGAAATGGCGAAAGCCTCAGAGTGGATCATAGAGTCATCTGTCCAAACCGGGTCAACCCTGTGGGGAGGAGGGCAACAGAACAATGACCCCAAATACAGCAGCTAATCTACAACAGAATGGTTTGGAGAAAGAAGAAAGAATTTGAATGTCCTGACATTATGGTGATGAAAAGCTTTGCTGGAACCTTCAGAGTACTGAGCAGAACCTCTGCTAGATCTGACTAGACCATCTTGTAGCTCACATTATTGTTGATTGTGGCTCCTAACAGGCCTTCATCTGTGATTCCATGTAGACGTGATCTTTGACGCACCTGCAGCTCAGACTCCGCCTTCATTAGGTCCTGGGCCTTCTGGACCCGCCCTTCGATGTAGTGACATGCCTCCTGGTCTTCAGGATCCTCATCATGGTTCACATCAAGAGAAAACATGAGGTCGTGGTCTGAAATCCCAAACATGTGCATAGCATGCAGTTGAGCGATGTGCTCATCTAGAGCCGGGTCCGTCCGTCGTTCTCTGGAGTGCAGATCCCGCAGCTGAAGTTGGGTGCTTGAAGACCTTGGGTCCTCCAGGGTGAAGAGCTCCTTCAGTTCTTGTCTGCTGAAGTACCTGAATGGGTTCTTTGTGTCTCCGGTGTTCTGCCTGATCAGGGAGTCTTTGAAAACCTGCCGTCTGTAGATCTTCTCCTCCACCGTTCCACAAGTTATCAGTCTGTAGATCACTACGTTTTCTGTCTGGCCGATGCGGTACGCTCTGTCGACAGCCTGAGCGTCCGTGGCAGGGTTCCAGCTCGGATCGTAGATGACTACTCTGTTTGCTGCTGTCAGGGTGATGCCCACTCCTCCAACCTGAGTGGTGAGGAGAAACACGGAGTAACGTTTGTCTGTTTGAAACCGCGAGATCAGTTTTTCTCGTTCTGTGATCTGGGTGATGGTTCCATCCAGTCTCAGCAGTTTGAACCCTCTGTTGCCAAGGATCCGTTGGAGGATGTCGAGGACTGTCCTGTAGTGAGCAAAGACCAGCGTTCGGTGGCCTTCCTCTCGGAGACGCTCCAGAAGAGCCAACAGAAAGACAAGCTTTCCAGATTCGGACATCAAAGTTTCCTCTGAAACGTTTGCGATGCTCTTAACATCAGTCTCATCGTTTTCACCCTGAGGATTGTGATCCAGGCCTAACTGTGCAATAGCATTGGCAGACAACAGTCTCGGATGGTCACACAACTTCTTCAGGATGTTTAATTCAGCCAGAGGTGATTTGGTGGTCATCAGCAGCTCCTTGATGTGGTCCAAACTGATGAACTGTCTGTAAATGTCCTCCTGAACGGCACTCAGGTAAGTCCAGACGATCAGGTCATTCTTCCGGGTGAGCTTGGGCATGACTGCCACAGAGGTTGGCTGATCCTGAGGGTATTGGTGGTTATCGGGTTCTGAGTTTGCCTCTTTTCCACCAGTCTTCTTCTTCTGCACTTCTGATTTTGTTCTACGAAGGAAGTAGGGCTTGATCAGAGTCATGAGGTTCTCGGACATCCTGGAGCCAAGAGCTTTTTCCCCAGGAGTAGCATCCTTCTCCCTGGCGCGGGTGATGGGGTTCTCATACTCTGTTTTGAAAGTCTTGGCTGTTCCCAGGAGAGTTCCCTGACAGGCAAAGTCAAAGAGGGTCCACATTTCCCTGAGGTTGTTCTGGACCGGAGTTCCCGTCAGGAGAATCCTGTTCTTGGAGGGAATGGCGTAGGCACTTTTGGCTGTTTTGGTGGAAGAGTTTTTAATCTTGTGTGCTTCATCCAGGATCATGTAGTCCCAGCAGAACTCCTTTCCCTGAAATGAGGCCAGCTGCTGCCAGTTGTTCATCAGCATGGTGTAGGTGGTGATGATCACTCCTCCTCGCCTCTGAACCTTCTCCAAGCTCCTGGTCCTCTCTGCTTTACCGGCACCGTGGAAGTCCTTCACCCTCATTCCTGGAGTCCATTTGCTGAACTCCTTGACCCAGTTTGTGATGAGGGAGGTTGGCATGACCAGTAGGGTGTGTTTTATCAGGTCATTGTCGTACATCCCAGAGAGGAAGGAGATGATCTGGATGGTCTTCCCGAGTCCCATGTCGTCCGCCAGAACTCCTCCTGTTCGGCCGTCCCTGTAGAGGCCGAACAGGAAGGAAACTCCGTCTCTCTGATAGTCGTACAGCTTGTCATGCAGTTCTTTAAACAGCATTAAGCCGCTGTTGTTCACATTGACAAACTCGTCGTCTTCATCCTCCACGTCATTCTCAGCCAGGAGTTCTTCGATCTTCTTTATTCTGCTCTCCAGTTTGGGAGTTTGGTGAATGGTGAAGGCCTGTTTGAACAGCTTCAGAGCTCGCTGAATGTCTCCTTGTTTGGCGACAGCTTTGCCGTCCGAAATCAACCTGAAACACAAAGAACTAGAGCGGTCATGATTCCTTGAATGATTTGAATATGATTTTAGAGTTTTGTATAATCTTTGTCCTTGTTAACTAAAAGAAGTGTAAAGAAGTCCATGGAGAGTCTGAAGCACTCCACACAGAGTTATAGTCTCACATTTAAAACTTTGCAATGAGAGTGCAAATTTAGAAAATAAATAAAAAGTCTTCATTGATCCCAAAGGGAAATGTATCTAATTAATTAAATGCGTGAGCTGATCAAGCATTGTGGCTTTTCTACCCGACGCATCAGTGGAGTGTTCTTTGAAAATGAGTCTTCACAGGGTGCATATAAATACTGGTACAGGTGAACCACGTTCTAAATAATCCCCTCCAAAGAACGGCGGCGTGCACAATCTCTACATGTTACTAAGGTGTTTAGGTGTTCTCCAACTCGCTGTGACAGTGTGAGGACAGGCGTGACTGCCGCCAGTTTAATACATCAACTACAAACCTAGCTTAGCACAGCGCTACATGTAAAACATAGTTTAACAGAACCTGGAGGCAGAGCATTTGCCTTGAAGATTTTTTAAAAATGAGTTTTATTACAAAACCTAATGTCACACTGACACCTTCACTAAACCATCATGACTTCATGTTTCCCCAGGCTGACGGGCCTGAACACCAACCGACTTTCTTCTAAACAACATATGGAAGCCCAACGGTCTCAATAATCACACTAACAAGCGCTATAACAGCCATCACAGGTAAACAGTCCACCAGCTGTTTCAGGGTTTATGTCTCTGTTTCCTTCCACTTCCTGTGAGGTTCCAGGTCAAACTGAGCCCAGAAAAATCACATCAGAAAAACATGTGACAGTGTTGGTTAATGTTGAGATAATGATGTAATTTATATAAACAATGAAGAGTTAATGTGCTTCCACAGTAAATAGACCAGAACTCGTCTGTTTATCTGAACAAAGCTCTATTGAAAAAGTTGCTTCTTGCTGTTTTGGCCTTAAAACATAGTTTTAGTTTTTTTATGGCTCCAATTTACCAGCTTTCTGTGCTCCATTAAACAAAGGGTTTGAATTAACCTAAGGCCTTTCAGTCACAACTTATTCAAACTCAATGGAAATATAAAAGTTTTTTATTTTAAAGTGAATTTACTACCTCGCTAATAAGTGGTGAAATAAATATTTTATTTTGGGTAATTCTGTGTTTCACTATCTGGAGTGTTTAGTTTTTATTTATTGCAACATAATCTTTTTATCCAACAGCGTTTTGACTTACAAAAATCATTCATCTGTTTTATCTGTTAAATTCAGGTAGAACTGGACCGGTGCTCTTTAAACTGGTTCTGGTTAAATTGTCATAAAAGTGCTTCTACTGGGAATGTTAACAGATTAAAATACACAAAGATGCACAGATTGTGTCTGAATGAATCTACTACTACTAAAAGAGTCCTGGTGGTCAAATAAAACCAGTGAAATGGTTCAGATCTGAGTCCTATCTAAGCTAATATTCTCAAGTGTTCAGAAAATTTGAAAAATTTCAGAAACAAATTGAAGTTGGAGAATGTTAATTTGTTAATTTATGTTTATAGCAAAGACATATCAATCAAAAAAATGACATGTAAAACGTTAACATTTCCTTACCTGCTGTATGTTTCCATCCGGTCTTCCATACACAAAGATCTGCAAAAACAGAGTCTGGGTCAGAACCAGAACCAAACCAGAGGATACATCCAGACCCAACCGCAAAGCAAACAGCTCAAAGATTTATCAAATATTTCTCTTGTTTTGATTTTACAATAAATCATAGCTTTTAATGCAAATTAAAATCTACTTTATTGTATCTTTAACAAATCAGCAGCTGCTTGCTGCTCATTTTATCTCTTAATGGTCAGTTTTTCCTCCAACCTTCGTCTGACTCACCAGCTGTTGATTTAAACTCACATTTAATGTCTGCAGTGCAGAAATGTTGTTTTATGACTTTAAATGTATTTATAACCTGCATCCAAACCACCTGAAACAGACTCTTCTTGAACATTAGCTATAAGGGCTTCTTTAAATTAATCATTAGGAAATGTTTAAAAACAAGAAGAATGCAATAATTTTGATTTTTCAAATCAAGCATAATTCTCCCCACCAGCACAGGATGCTGACCCATATGGAGAAATATTACACATTAATTAATTATTACAGACAAATTAAAATGTTATTATTAATGGGGAAAATTGTATGTACAGCACAAAGTATGTATTTTCATACTCAGGCATCTTCTCACGTTGTCTTCGGTCTGTTGCTAGTATCAGTTAGCCGCTAACTAGCTCCTCCATTATAAACCATGGGAACACCAGCTAGCTGCGATGCTAACTCGGCCGTTCATATAAACACCGTTAGAGTCGCTTCACTTACTTCTCCAGCCTGTCAGAAACCTCCGACACCTCCCCGTCATCCTTACGGCCCTCCGTGTTCATGTTTTCATACAAATTAAAATCTACTTTATTGTATCTTTAACTTCTAAACGACAACTAGGTAGCTGCCTTGTCAAAGAAACTTTCTGAATGAGAGATTTAATGTTTTCATGTTTGAAGCAGAGATCCTTCCCCCCGCCAATTCAATACAGCCAACCAGAAAGCACGCTGTTGTGACGCAGAACTCACGTTGTCCAATCAGAAAGGAGCTATGGGGAAAAATATATCTAATACAGGTATGAGTCTTATGAAAATTGGTTATAAGTAATTGGGAAGTCACACACTAAATTGTGGACGTGTATATATAGATTTTAATAACTTTGTTGACAAAAAAGTAACTGGATTATCAATATATTATATATGCAGCAGGTAAATCAACGACACAAAAAGCAGGCAGATTCCAGAACAAAACACAAAAATCAGTATTAATAAAAATGCTAGTAAGAGCTACAGACTGAGTGGAGGTCACATCTCATGACTTTACCTACTTTTTACTAAAGAAGTTAGAGCTTGTCGCTGCGGAAGGTGGCGCTGGTGAGCCTCTGTGTGTCAATCAAAGCGAAGAAGAAGACAAACAGTAAACAGGAAGCAGTATTTCACAAGTTTTCTCCTTGTTTTTTGTGTTTTTTCTTTTAACCTGTGAAACTATCAGGTTTTATTTGATCATAAATCATCAGATTTATCGATCCGTTTGGCCGCCATGTTCGGTTCTGGAGGAAAGATGAGCAACGCTCAGCTTTTCCAGCAGGTCAGAATATTAATAACCTTTAAAACTTGATATGTTCGTTTCATTACGTTAATCAGAAGCTAAGATCTATACTGAATAATTCTTTTATCATATTTGGTTTTATTTTTGCAGTAGTCCATGTTCTACTTGAATTGTCAATACTTCTTACAAAAAGATTGCGAACCATATAAATATTATTTAATATTCTATTTTAAGACATATTCATCTGCATAAAACTATAAAAGGGGAAATAATCATATAAACAAACCATTTCATACCCAGGAGTTCAACCATTGGTAAGATGTATTTCTCTTCGTTTTTATAGATCTTAATAGTTCTTCATTAAGGCTTTATATTTCTTCCCATTTCCATCAGTTTTGGTTCCATCTGTGTTTGGGTCAGTTGGCCTTTTCTAAAAATCTGTGACCTTTGACCCATTAAAGAGTACAGTGTTATTCCAGGTTCAGGGTCGGTTTGGGTCGGTCGGAACCAACACAAGGTTTTCCAGACTCAGGTGTAATGTTTGTGTGTGGGCTGCAGGTGGCGCTGCTGCGCTGGCTGTCCTCGCAGTCGGAGGCCGACCGGAACCTGCTGGCAGCGGTGACGGGGGTCCAGGTGGGCCGCGAGCTGCTGAACCGGATCACCGGCCAGGACCAGGTGGACGCTTACAAGGTGTGTGTCCGTCTGCAGGAAGCTGCTGAGGTGAGATGTTTTCAGAACAAACAGCGGTCCTGATGCTGGTTCTGGTTCTGTTCAGAGGGAATGCATCCTGAGCATCGCGGGTTTCATCCAGAAGAACCCGCGGGCCTCGCAGGCCCAGATCAACGCCGAGGTGGAGAAGAACGTTCTTCTGTTCGCAGCGCGGGTCAAAGCCCTGGAATCCGCTCCCTTACTCTGACTGGAGAGGAAGTTTTCACACCCCGAGTTCAAACTACATCCTGTCTGAGCTGAACCTCAAGGCCTTTCACAATAAAAGCTTCAATTTGTGTCACCTTTTTCTCTTCTTTATACCTTAAAAAACATTTTTATCTTTTACTTTAAATCAAGAAATAAACAGAAGCTGTTCTTTAATAACTGGGTTTATTTTGTTTGTTTTCCAACATTGTTTTGTTTCTTTTATCCAACCATAACCATGGAGACGGTTGGATAAGAGAACCGAGTTTCATTGATAAACTTGTTTTCATCTTCTAAATCATTCTCAGTTCTTCGATCTTTATTCTGCTCTCCAGTTACAACAGTGGGAACTGTCATTATATGCCAATCCACCAGGGGGCACTGTCAGTAGTGCATATTTCCATAAATCTGGAAATATTAGCAGATAAGAAGGTCAGTTATTTAATTTCTAAGCTGATTTCAAATGCTCAGAAGATTTACTGGTTAAATATCAGAACCAGAACCAAAAACGCAGCTGATGGGTCTGATGAATCTGTTCCAATAGAATCAAGTTTTTTTTTCCTCATTTTTGATCTTCAGTTGTAATAAATCAGACGATGAAGCGACTGGACGCGGCGCTGACTCGGCACACAGCAGGAACCAGAACCTCGGACCTTCCAGAACCAGATTCTGACGGATCTGGTTAAATGTTTTACTGAGGAACAGAGAAAAGTTTCCTTTATAGTAGCAGGCTTCATGTTGTGTGCAGGTGCTGGTCCAGTCAGTGAGGTATTTTTTAGATGGTTCTGTTGGTTCTGTTGGTCAGCCCGGCTCGCTGCCTCTGGAGAAGGAACCCAGCTGCTTGGTGTTGGCATCCCTGAGCTGCTGCAGCTGCCGCTGGCCACGGCGGTACAGATACTCGATGTGCATCACGTCCGTCTTCTTGATGCGCGCGTTCTCCCGGAACTCGTCCCGGATTCTGGGCAGGAAACCCGGTTTGTCCTTCCCGGCCCGCAGGAAGTGGCGGTACAGAGCTAGAACCTGCTTCTGCAGCTTGCTGTGCCGCGACATGGCCCAGTTCTGGAGACGGTCCTGATCAGAGAGACACCGCACACATCCTGGAGCTGCTGCTCCCAGCCAGTCACTGAGCTAACCCTGAACGCACCACTGCTCTGGTTCCGGACCCTGAACGCAGCACGGGTCTGGTTCCGGACCCTGAACGCACCACGCTCTGGATCCGGACCCTGAATGCAGCACCGCTCTGGTTCCGGACCCTGAACGCAGCACGGGTCTGGTTCCGGACCCTGAACGCACCACCGCTCTGGATCCGGACCCTGAATGCAGCACCGCTCTGGTTCCGGACCCTGAACGCAGCACGGGTCTGGTTCCGGACCCTGAACGCACCACCTCTCTGGTTCCGGAAGCTTCAGCAGGAAAACAAGAAGAGATGAATTATTAAGAATGTGATTTCAGTTCAGTTTTCAGTTCTTTAAATACAGGATATCATTTACAGAGTGAGAAAGAATTGCCTTCTGTTTATTTATTTACATAATAAATAAAGCTCGTCTTAAAACCCATCTATTTTACTTGGCTTTCAGTTCCAGCAAGATCTAGTTTGAAATTGTATGTTTGTTTTAAACTGTAAGAGCTTTTATTTTTTTTAAAATGTATTTTATGTACAGCACTTTGTATCAGCTGTGGTTGTTTTAAAGTGCTTTATAAATAAAGTTGGTATGGTAATCATATGACACTGTATCTAAATTAAGTGCACATTTTATTCACACTGTGCGCTGGGCTCTTCACAGCTTCACCTGGTTCTACCAATATGACTAAACTTACTGGAGAATAAAAACTTTAGCATTTTTTCAACTTTAAAATCCCACAGAAATGATAATCAGAAACAGACGTTCAGGTGACTCTTAAAGAAACATATAACCGAATAACACAATAAAACAATAAAATGCGCCTGAACGACAATGAAATATGAAGCAGCTTTAAACTCACGTGCTTAATGAAGATGCTCCGATTAAAACCAGTTAATATTTGTCCGTTAAATGTGATAAACCTCAGATTTAGAAGCGGCTAGCTACTGCTAGCTTCCTCTGTGACCTTTTTCTGCGTTACGACACAGGATCTCAGCGAAAAAACTACAAAACACGTGACTTCCGGTGACACCTTAAAAACAAACTCAGGATTCAAAATTTACGGAACATCACTAAACAGAACCGACACATTCGATTTTTAATTAATGCAATGAAATGCAATGAAATAAAAAAAAACAAAAACAATTTGAGTGAAACTTCATGTCAGACCGGAACCGGAAACAGGGTTCGTTTCCGGTGCGACTACGAATGGAGTAGTGAATGGAGCGGAGCCGAATACAAACAGGTCTGTGGTTTAATCCATTTAGTGTTTCTGGTTCCCGTAATCCCCCCTCCCTCACTCCCACCTCGACCCTCCCATTGTTGCCATGGTAACGGCAAGTTAACAAGTGCGTTAAGGTACTTCCGGTCTGGTTTCTGGTACCTTTTGGCATCTTGGGTCGATTAAAGGGCTGTTTCACCATTTCTAAAGGGTTAACCGCTTTAACATCAGAGACTGAGATCAGACAGAACCGGTCCGGAACCGAACCCCCGGACCTCTGGGTTTCTGTTTCTGACTGAAGAGACTTGCATTAACTTGGCAGAATATTATGACCTCTGACCTCTGACTGTTTGGGGTTGGAGGGTTTCAGTAATCAACAGAACATCTTAACCTCTAACTGGGTCAGAACCTCCAGAACTGCAGCTCATAATGGTTTGCAATCACAATGGTTCAGTGGAGGGGTCAAAGGTCACTAAGGCTCAGTGAGGCAGACCCAGTAGAACTCCTGGTGGTTCTGTGTTCCTGCAGGCATGGAGATGACAGAGAAGGAGCGGCGGCAGGTGGAGGAGCAGGTGGAGCAGCTGCTGAGCGGCCAGGGGTCAGAGGTCACTCTGTGTGACCTGGGTCTGGAGCTGAGCAAGCCGGCAACTCTGAGGAAGAACGTCACGTACATCGTCTGCGGCGTCATTTTCAACGAGCAGGTGAGCGGAGAACGGGCCCAAAGACCAACATGGCGGCACCAGAACCATGAACACAGCTGCTAGCATTAGCATCACTGGTGATTAGCTTAGTTACGACACAGCTGTGTTGCTTTTTATTTTAATTATTTAAAAGTAACATCAGCTAATAAACACTAATTTCACATTAAACACCAAATTTAATAACTTATATTTCCCCAGGAGAGGAAAGTTTAACCTGATATGAATAAAAGAATCGTTTCTCCATGAGTAAAAAGCTTCTAGTTTTATTCTGTGTTATTTCTATTGTTTACAGGAGGAGGTGCTGATGGTGCAGGAGGCGAAGCCCGACTGCTACAAGCAGTGGTACCTCCCAGCGGGGCGGGTGGAGGTGGGGGAGAGCCTGGAGGAGGCGCTGCGGAGGGAGGTGAGTCCAGCCTGTCACCATGGTAACAGGAACTCAGCCTTTGGTGACCTGATCCTGTCGGCCCACAGGTGAAGGAGGAGGCGGGCTTCGACTGCCAGCCAATCACGTTGCTGCTGATCCAGGAACAGGGACCGCAGTGGATCCGCTTCATCTTCTTGGCCCGCATCACAGGTCAGAGGTCACGGCCGGAGGGAGGGTGGGTCGGTGGGCGGAGCCTGAAGGTGTGCTTCCTGTCCGTCAGGAGGAAGCATGAAGACGCTGCCGGCGGCGGACCAGGAGTCTCTGCAGGCGTCCTGGTGGGACAGACAGTCCAGCCTGTCCCTCAGGGGGCGGGACATCCTGCGCCTCATCGACTACGGACTCAGGTCAGACCCAAAGGCTCCGACCGGAACCAGAACCACGGTGACCACCTGCAGAGGTCAAAGGTCAGGTTCTGGTCCGGTTTCCATCCTCTGGATGGATCAAAAGTATTCATACGGAGCAGTAACCGGAATATTCTGTTGGTGTGAAACGTTTGATCCAGATTAAATCAGGTCTGCCCCGTTCTGACCTCTGACCCTGCTGCCTTCAGGTACCACCGGAGCCCCTGGCACGCCGCCTCGCTGCCCCTGGACCTGAGCTGCCGCCACATCGTCCAGCGGACGCTGCTGCTGTTCGTCGGAACCGAGAAGCGGGTCTGGATCCTGCTGGTCCAAGGTAACCGCCCTCTGCCGTCACCATGACAACCGGACGCCGTTACTCATCTCCCCCGCTCCGCAGCCCCGACGCCCCACCTGCCCACGGCGGCGGCCCTGAAGACCCACGCCGTGACGTGGGCGGCCAACATGGCGGTGCAGGAGGCGCTGCCGACGTCGTACTACGACCACGACGTCGCCACGCTGGGCGTCCTCAGCCTGCAGCACAACGGCCGGCAGCACGGCCGCACCGACGGCGTCTGCTTCAACACGCTGGCCGCGCTGGCGCCCGACCGGCCGCAGCGGGATGAGGACGGCCTGGCGGCGGAGCGGCCGGCGCCGACCGCGCCGCCGCCGGTGGAGAACCCGCGCTACGTCTGGATGGAGGTCCAGGCGCCGGCGCTGAGGGAGGAGCTGCTGCGGCAGAGCCAGAACCCGACCCTGCTCCCGATCCAAAGCCTGTACTGACCCCACAGGAAGTCGCTGCCGCCGGGTACGCCGCAACGTTCAGCTTTTATTCTGAAATGTAATGATGACAGTCCGATAGGCCGGTTAAAACCCACTGGACCTTCAGAACCTGGTTTTAACAGAACCTGAACAGAACCGGGACGAGTTTCAGAATAAAAGCCTTGAAACGTCTCCAGGTGAATAAAGAGACTCCGGGTTCTGCAGGACAAACGGGTCACAACGGTTCTGCTCAGCAGGAAAACACTTGCTGAGTACGGAGGCCTGAAGGGGACAAAATCAATAAAAACAAAAAGTTTCAGCTCCTGTTTTATTTAGTTTTTTTAACATTTTAAAGACACTCGCACTTTGATGAAAGTATCTTAAAATATGAAGCTGATGTTCGTTTGCTCTGTTTCTTATTTATGATATCATGTTACTTTTATATTGTTTGTTTCATGGGACACAGATGGAAAACCTTTAAATCATTAAATATATCATGAAATAAATAAAAGTTTAGCTAATTGATTCACAGTGAAACTAAATTCAATATCAACTTTTCTTTCTTTTTTTGCCAGTAAACTGTTTAACTTATTTCACGTTTTTTTATCTTTATGTTTCTGTGGAAGTTGTGACGTTTTTGTGATACTGAATAATTTCTCAGACTGACAGCATTTTATTAAATTATTAATAAATTAATTATGTAAATAAATTATTTAAACCTCATTTTTATTTTTGGTGTTTTTCTGTCCTTTTTTATTTTGTTGGATTTGTTTGGATGTTGAGTCTGAAAGTTTAAATTTTATTTATTTAATTTAGTCTCTTTTGGCCTCCATATAACAACTAAGATGAATTATTTATTATAAAGATAATAAGCTCCAGCTCTGCTGGAGGTCGTAGTTTGACGTAATTCTTAAGTTTCTGAGCTCAGCAGAACTCGTTCTGGACTGGATGACCTTTGACCCTTGGATCCAGGTTCCCTGGGTTCTCCAGCAGAGGTCGCTGTTTCACAGGGATCCTACAGCTGTAGATAGAAAATAATTTGTTTCTGATCCGGATCGCTGAGGCCCGTTTAGATCCACCAGAACCTTTAATAACGAAAACAACGAGAGTGGCTCTTTAATCGGACCCAGACGGGTCAGAACCGGATGTTCTGGCTGCACATCATCATCCTCTCCATCATCATCAATCATCTTCATCATCATGCTGGTCCAGTTCTGCTGAATCAGAATAAAACCCAGAAAAACTCAAACATTGTTTCATTTCACAGCAGAACTAAATAATTTATTCAGAAACATTTTTTGAATCGAAACACTGAAATTCGTCCGTCGCTCCTGCTGCCCTCTGATTGGCTCATGTCTGGTCAGCTGATTTCTCCGTCTTCGCCTTCCGGACGAAGCCGTCGTTGAGCTTCTTCAAGTTTTTGTTCCGGTTCTCCAGACGGACGACCCATTCCCCCCTCAGCCTGAAACACACAACAGGACAGCTGCTCAACACGTGGCACGCAGGCCGATCGGGGGCGTCTGGGACAGAGATGTGGGCCCCAGCAGGAGCTGCTCACATTCTGTTCTTGTTGCTGAGATCAGACATTTTTCTTCTAGACCAGAAAATTTAAAATCAGTTGACTCTATAAAGACTGAATTTTAATGGTTTGGATTTTCACAGACATTTTTTTTTTTTATAGTTTGTTTCATTAAAATGTTTCAATTTCTGGTGAGAAAGTTGAAAAAAACAGAATAGCAATTTTCTACATTTTTAATTTAAAAAATCATAATTTTGGCCTGCGAGTGTTTGGATAACACTTTAGATGATGCATTTTATCTGTTAGAATGTCCCAGTCAAAGTTCAAACCTAGAGCTAAGGACAATCTAAAGCGCCAAGCGTTGTCCCAGTTCATACACCGTTTTATGGTTGGTACATTCAGGAGTGTAAAAAACAAACTCCTAGCGTAGCGCTATGCTAGTCCAACGACAAACGTGGTGTGTTCAAATGTCTTGTCACGTTTTTTTTCAGAGACCGCTCCAAAAGCAGGAAGTGTACTACAGCACAGGGCATTGTGGGTAAATCCAACCAAAGCTAACATGCTAGCCTAGCGCTAGCAGCAGAAATGGTTCCTGGTCTTTAGCTTAAAGAGAAATCCTCCAACACTAAAATCTGACGCCTCCATCTTGTTTTCATCTGGTGAAACAGGAAGTTGCTCTCAGCGTCTTCAGAGGTTTTTGTGTCGTTTCCTTCAGTGGTTGTTGGTGCAGCGCCCCCACAGGCCAGGAGGGGAACAGGTTGGTTTGGGTCAGAACCACAGCAGCTGGAGGTGGAGCAGATGATGGAGTTCTGGTTCCAGTAGAACCAGGCCGACCGGACCATCAGGATGAAAACATCCTCAGAGATTTGTCAAGGCTCAGAGTCCGGTATGTTAACGAGTCGTCACAAAGACAGAGGAACAAATGTGAGAGCATGAAGTACAAACCTGTGTGTGTGTGTGGGTGGGTGTGTGTGTGTGTGTGTGTGTGGGTGTGTGTGTGTGGTGTGTGTGTGTGTGTGTGTGTGTGTGTGTGTGTGGGTGTGTGTGTGTAAGATGACTCTCTCTGTCAGCTGTCCTCACCATTTCTTTGCCGCCTTCCTGACGAGTTTTCCGGATTATTACATTTGTTCTTTCAGCTGCTGATAATCCTGCTGACCTCGGCAGAGTCAGCGCCACCGACGGAAACTCGCCCAGAACATCTCGACCCGAACGGGTCATTTATTCAGGAATGTGTGGATCACCTGGAGGAGTTATTCCACCAACTGAGACCCAGTGCAGCCTGGTTCTGGTTCTGACCTGTTTCCATGGATGTGTGCTCTGGTTCTGTTTCTGCTGAACCTGAGGGTCACCACCCTTTAGCTCCAGACACCAGATAGTTCAGAAAATCATCAAACCACATTTTTCACACTAATGATTGTGAGTCTATTTCAAATTTTCTGCAAAATGTTCAAAAACCGTGAGTTGAAGTGCTGCCAACTCCCTCCTGCAGGTGGCGGTGTTTCCCATTCCTCTGCTCCATCAGCTTACCTGACGTCACCTTACCGTCCACGATCCGTGAGAAGTGAAACAAAAAGTCGGATTTACCGTCAAATTTTAACGCAATCCGAGATGAGAAGGAGGAAATTGTCGTAAAAACAAAACGCACATATTTATAAAAACGCATCACTAAATAATGATTTTGATTAAGAGAACAATTGTTTAAATGAATGTGAACTCCCTGAGGATTGATTCGTGTCATCGCAACCAAAAGCATTTAATGCTGAGGAGATGAAAAACGTCATTTTCAGCGCAAACAGACGGCTGGAAAAACACGCAACCACAAAAAAATCCAGAACGGCACCAAAACCACACAAGCAGCAGGTTTTTCTGCCACCGTGGTTTGATGAAATGAAGACTTGCGAGTCGTTTTATCTTTGGCTGAAAGCAGAGAGCCTGAAACTCCTGACAGCTTCACGTTTAAAGCTCCATGAAACGGAGAGAATCTAAATCCATCTGCTGGCTGTCGCCTTCCGTCACTCAGCGCCTCGTCCTCCAGGCTCCGCCCACATCACACATAGCGCTCACCATTAGCCGGTAACAGACACCCGGGGATTAGGAGAAACACAGTATGATAGGAGGGGGATTAGGGAAGGGGTAATGGAGAGCAGGGGATTATGGGGGTCAGCAGAAACCCATCCAGATGTTCCTCTGCTGGCATCACCATGAGTTCATTCACAGAAAGGCTCACATGTCCAGGGCCAGAGGACTGACACAGAAACTCATCCATGTTTTTCTGTAGATCACTGCAGCAGGAGCAACGCAGCAGGGTGGAACACGGTGGTGGCAGCATCATGCTGTGGGAAGCAGGTCAGTGTTCATTTGAGGATGGATGGTCAAAGCAGGACGAGCCTGGAGGGAACCTGGAGGTTTCAGTCAGAGCCAGGAAGTGAAAGTCTGGATTAACCGATCGGTTCAGAACCTTCAGAACCTTCAGAACCTTCAGAACCACTTCCAGCTGAGGAATCAGCCGTTTGGTGCTGAATCTCTCTGGCCTGCCACCATGAGCGGCGTGTCATTCCTCTCTCCGCTCCCTGCCAGAACCGGCGACCCGGCCGGCGGTCCAGCTGATGTTTCCGCTCATTGCGGCGGCCTTTCAGGGCCGGACCGTCTCCAGGGGCCGCGGCTCGCTGTTTGTAATGAGCGGTTCTGTTTTTAGATGTGTCTATTTGCTATCTACGCTCACATGTCGGCCCGCCGCGACCCAAACACATTCATCCGCCGTGTCGTAAGCGGGTCCACACGCGGCGGCCGAGCCGGCAGAGTCCGGCGGTCGCTCTGCATGGAGCTGGAAACCAGCAGTATGGAGCTAAATTAGGGCCATAAAGTTTGTTCAAAGGAAAAAAGAGAAAGAAATGAAAATGACAAAACATTTCAAACTGAAATGTTTGAAACTACTTTTCAAGTTCCAGGCTCAAACGTTTTTTTTGTTTTAAACCTTTTTTCTTTTGAACAAACATTCTGGCCCTAATTTAGCTCCATACATCAGCAGGTCTATCTGAGCCAGGATGATTACAGATTAGAGATTAATCTGGTTATGGAGATAAATTACATCCCAGCTCAGACAGAAGGAAACATGTTTAAGTTATTTCATGAGTTCAACATGAAAATAAATTATAATTCCTTAAATTCAGCTGCAGATTAGCAGGCAGAGACGTAATGAGAACAATCAGACATGAGGGTTCGATTATATTTTATTAATGTTGTAAAAACCTGCTGACACTGGATGTTGTTTATGGCATGTTTGAGGTTTTTAGCAGGAGATTTAGTTACTCTGATCAGAACCATTCAGAACCCAGTGGGAAAGGTCTGAAAACCTAAATCAGAACCTTCAGAACCGGCCGGTTCTGGACCGAAGGTACCAGAACCAGAACTAAATAATTTCAGGGGCATTTAGTTTAGACCTGCAACAAACTGCCTGAAAACCTGAACGGTTCAGAACCCGCTGATTCTGGAAACATCTATGGCTAACTGGATGTTTGGCTAACTGGATGTTTGGCTAACTGGATGTTTGGCTAACTGGATGTTTGGCTAACTGGATGTTTGGCTAACCGGATGTTTGGCTAACTGAATGTTTGGCTAACCTGATGTTTGGTTAACTGAATATTTGGCTAGCTGGATGTTTGGCTAACCGGATGTTTGGCTAACTGGATGTTTGGCTAACTGGATGTTTGGCTAACTGGATGTTTGGCTAACTGGATGTTTGGCTAACTGGATGTTTGGCTAACTGAATGTTTGGCTAACCGGATGTTTGGCTAACTGAATGTTTGGCTAACCGGATGTTTGGTTAACTGAATATTTGGCTAACTGGATGTTTGGCTAACTGGATGTTTGGCTAACTGGATGTTTGGCTAACTGAATGTTTGGCTAACTGGATGTTTGGCTAACTGAATGTTTGGCTAACCGGATGTTTGGCTAACTGAATGTTTGGCTAACCGGATGTTTGGTTAACTGAATATTTGGCTAGCTGGATGTTTGGCTAACCGGATGTTTGGCTAACTGGATGTTTGGCTAACCAGATGTTTGGCTAACTGAATGTTTGGCTAACTGGATGTTTGGCTAACCAGATGTTTGGCTAACTGAATGTTTGGCTAACTGGATGTTTGGCTAACTGAATGTTTGGCTAACCGGATGTTTGGCTAACTGAATGTTTGGCTAACTGAATGTTTGGCTAACTGAATGTTTGGCTAACCGGATGTTTGGCTAACTGAATGTTTGGCTAACTGGATGTTTGGCTAACTGAATGTTTGGCTAACTGGATGTTTGTCTCTGAGGTGATAAAGAGACGAGCTCTTACTGACTTCTTCAGGGCGCTCTTGTTCATCCTGTTCTCTTCGCTCTCAGCATGCTGGTTATCGGCGCTGATCCGGTTCTCCCAGAACGACTTGATGTACAGACGGTCGTGGATCAGAGCCAAGTTCATCTGCAACAAAAACAACAACAGTGGTTCAGCAAAACGCCTCCATTAGAAGGAACTGGTACCAAACCACAGAATCCGAAAGGTTCTGTTCCCCATTTAAAGGTTCGGCTAGCTGACTCAACAGAGCTAAACCAGCTAAAAACAGGAGCTGTAAGCTAACTGAGGCGTCGTTGTTCAGTTGAAGCCATCACTGTGACACTGAATTTACTTGTGCACATGTATTAATTAGTTTCATTTTGTAACCAGGTTGTTGTTTATTGCAGATTTCTGCCCAGGTTCCTCTTTGACGGCCGTCTAAATTAATGTTTTGATTGTTTATTCTATGTTGCATGACTTTGTGTTTTTATGTTTGTTATGATGTAAAGCACTTTGAAATGCCTTGCTGCTGAAATGTGCTATACAAATAAAATTTGATTGATTGATTGATTGATTGATTGAAAATGAGACCCAGATCTCAACGAGGTTTACCTGGTTAAATAAAGGAAGATAAAAAAATTAACAAAAAAAAGATTACACTACTTCAAGTTGTTGTATCTAAGTCTCTTATTTTGACATATGACAGGAAGTAATTGGGTTGTTGCCCACTATGATAAAGACAATAATAGTGCTCTGGTACCAAAGAGAGGCGTCCTTAAACTTTAAACTGTTCTGGAAATGGTCACAGATTAACAGATAAGATGGAAACTTCCTGTTAGCACTGTGAGGCTAGCATGACTATTAGCCACTTCCGAGACTGCAGTTAGTGTCCTACAGGGGTTAAAGGGCAAATCCACCATTGTGACATGATTTTATGGTCCCTGGTTCCAGATCACTGAGATTCATGAAATCTTTGTTTTTACTGAGAAAATAAACAAAACTGATAAATTTCTGTGTTTTTCTAACATAAAATTTTACTCCATCTTAGATTAGGATTAGACCTGGGGATTAGTTCAGGTTTGTCCAAAATACATCAACCAAAACTTCAGAGTAAAGTTATAATCACAATAATAATTAAACTCATTTGTTCATTTCATGAAAAAGTTTTTAATATTTATTGTGGGATAAGCACGTAAATACACATGAAATCATTTTAGTGATCATTTCTGTGGCGCATTGAAACTTTCAATTTGTCCTAAACTATTTGGTCTCCATTACGAATGAAATCTATTCTAGAGACGTTTCAGGTTCTTTAAAATTCAGCTTTTTGGTTTTTGTTCAAACAAAAATAATTGATTCTTAGTTTTCTCCCAAATATGAATAATATTTACTGTGATGCAGCATGTTGAGTTCAGTATGGAGGCACGCGTTGGACCCAATAGAACGTAATAAAACAAGAAAAACTGTTCATCTGTTGAACAGCAGATGCCTAATAAAGTTTACATTTAATATTTTTTAAAGGTTTTGTTGATTCTAGTGGCCTTAATCTGAAGGTAGTTTGACAGGAAGCAGAGTAATGAGAGAGGGGGAAGACGTGTGGTGAGTGTTGCCAGGCCGGGAATCGAGCCTGTGGCCACTGCCATGAGGACTGGGGCCTCGATGCGCGGGTCATGCTTTGCCCCTGCGCCACCACAGAACCCCCAAAGTTTAATGTTAAATAAAGTTTATTGCCGGGTTTTATGTGCTGATCAGCCGTCTGGGAAACGTTTTGGACCGCAGGAATCATGTTGGTCATAAACGGATCAAATAAAATCTAAATTTAAAGAGCGACTCGTATAAATTCAGTTACAAAATAAACATGGAGCAGCCAAACCAACCTCAGAGGACTGAAAGTACAATTATATAAAATATAAGTTCTATTTCTCTCAACTTACATCTGAACACAGTTTGATTCTTTTCTCCCTTTTCATTTTAAACTCATCAGATCTGAAACTGCAGCAGTTTAATAATAACACATTATTGTAGTTATGCAATAAAACATCAGCTGTACCTGTAGGGGAAACAAGCAGATCTGTTTCTGATTCCCAATTTGTCCACAACTCTGCAGCAGGAAGATAGAAAATCAGGATAAATCCAGAAATCCTCCGTTTATTTATTAAGATACTTTTATTTTTTGAGTTAATCTAAATAATAATGAAATCACTGAAGCAGATAGTTGATCTTATTTAGGAGGAGGAGAAGCCACTGACCTTCAGGCAGAGCCCAGCTGAGCGTCCGTCCGTCCCTCACAGTGAGTGATGTCAGTCTGTCCATACGTCCTAACCAAAGCCCGGAACCACGCCCCCAGCAGCAAGACGCCTCCCAGATGTCAGGCTGGAAATATGTGGAGCTCCAGCTGGACCTCCAGACACCCAAGAGAGAAAACTAGGGAGAAACGCAGCATAGGCATTCATTCATTCATTCATTCATTCATTCATTCATTAGGGCTTACATCTGATTGGCTGATTTAATCAGCCTGATATTTTCTACATTCAGATTTAAATATCTTAAAATAAATCCAAATTTTCCCAAAGAGCTTTAATATCTGGCTGGAGATGCCACACACAATGCCACAATAAATATCAACTTTTAAAATGTTTTTATGCTCGACTCAATAATTATTACATTCCTTTAGCATAAATGCTAACTTATACTGTCTGATTTTGGATGGCCATGAGTTCTCTTGTCATGATTTGTGGTGGTGAGGTGGCGTGTGGACCCAGGTATGGAGAGCAAATGATGATTTAATGATGAAATACAAAAACAAGAATCCAGGCAGCACAGAAAGCTAGGAGCTCAGAAACTGGTTGCAACTGGAATAACTGCAAACAGGCACTGGGGAGACACAGTCTGACACAACGAACAGAGGAGAACCGACAAGGAACAAGAGACACAGCTGGGATTAAATACACAGAATAATCAGCAGAATGAGACACAACTGGGATCAATCAACAGGCCAACACAAAATAAACACACAGAAAACTCAAATCCTCACAAAAATGTTATTAGCTAGCTTTAGCATTAGCTGCAGCTGCTAATTCCATCGCTAAGTACATGCCTAGTAGAGGTAGTAACCAACTGCGACCAGCAGGGGGAGTCTAGAGCTAGTGAGACTACTACGGCGAACGGCTTCCGGTGGAGCAGAGGAAGGATGGAGTCTGTGACTCGGTTATTGAATTATTCCGCTTTTCAGTATGAGATAACACATAAACACACATGTACTGTTGCTAAGGTGTTTTACTAACCGTTAAAAAGCTCGTAAATTCATCTAAATGTCGATTTTATTTACATATTGTGTTGGTAGTACATGAGGTTTAGCCGTTAGCTCACAGCTGGTGTGCTAACTAACACATGTGTGAATGTAGCATTAGGGGTTAGCGTTCCAGCTGTAGACTGCCTTTGCACACGAGGTCAGAAATAAATGTTTTTGAAAATGAGCTGCACAGAAATCTGAGTTACTACAGTAAGTTGGTCTGTTATTTGTTACTGTCATATTTGTGAACTGTAACTGAACACCATTTGTTCTCAAATGGTGTTCAGTATTTACTGAACATTTAGCTCCAAAGTAAATATTTATTTTCCAAACTAAATATTTAATTTTCAACCAAAAAGTATTTTTCACTGGCTAAATATTTCATGCATATATGCAAATAAGCTGAATAAGTGGACTATCAAAATAAAGGCTGGGAGATGGAATTGGTTCAGTCGTTGCTCAAGAAATGTTTTTTTCTTTGCTGTACAGCAGTTAGCCAAATTACTTATATAAAATCTAATACAAAATGTTGTTGGTGTTTTCTAATTTAAAATGTTGCTTAATTTGTCATTAGATGGTTTTTGGTTAAAATGTGATTAACTGAAGATCCTGCAATTATTTTTATCCAGTTTTCATTCAATATGAGTGGCAGAGAAGATCTGAAAGTCACAGAGAAATAGACGAGAGACTGGCACTAAATAAGAAACAGACACACACACCTACACAGACACACCTACACACACACACACACAGACACACACACACCTACACACAGACACACACACACACACAGACACACACCCACCTACACACACACACCTACACACAGACACACACACACAGACACACCTACACACACACACACACAGACACACACACTGAGTTATTTGGACCCTGCATGACATCATTACAACTCGGATCAGTTTCAGGGCTCCATTTCCTGCTTCCTGAGTCGAGTTTCTGTCACTTATGAGCGAAGGAAGGTAATAAAATAGATAAAGGTTTCAGTTACTCAGTTTCAGTTACTCAGAGTTAAAAAGTCCCTGAAGGAATAATTTCCAGGCGCCTTACCCTTTATTTTCCTCTGTGAAGCATTAATGCGACGTAGCGCTGCTGTAAGTTTCATTAATTGAGTGATTAATAATTATTTAATCAAAACACAGAAACACTCCAGGAGACTTTTTGTTTTTACTTCTGTTTTATTGATTTGATGTAATTTCCATCTACTGAGGCCTTCGGAGGTCCAGGAAAAACACCATAAAATTCAATCTGCCTAAATAAGTTACTTGTAATTATGTTTCTTATTTATAATGTGTTATTTTAGTTTTCATAAAATGGAATGTTTTGGCCATAATTTTATATTTTCATCTGACTGATTACAAGTTAAATCAGATCCACTGATCAAACAGTAACTCAATTCCCCCTTCCTGCCAAATACCTTTTACTCTTACGATAGCTGGATTTACTTTGAAGGATTTAGTATTATTTACTGTGGTGATGACATTTCAGGCATTAAGCTCTCGCTGTGACACGCCGAGGTATCAGAGTCACGTCTCTGACCCCCGTCAAGCCCAGAAAGCTCCTCAGATCTCGTTGTGACTCTGTAAAGTTCAGAGTTTCTGTCCAGACTTTACGCTGAACTCAGCTGTGTTTAACCAGTTTTATTCTACCAGCAATTGGGTTTGAACGGGAAATGTAACATGTGGCCTGTTTGTGTTATTGGAAGACTCTACTAGCAATACTTCACTAAACCACTGCAGTATTAATGGACCAGGTTTTCTTGTCTTTTTCTACTTCCTCTCCTTTTGTTCAGTAATGTCTGCAGCTGCTGCAGCATCTTGATGTGCTGCTTCAAATGGCTCAATATGCCAACTGGAAACCTAATGTAACCAGTCTGCTGTCATTGTTACTGCTTTGTGAAAAAATACTATTTAAAATAAACAAACAACACTCAGCCTGGCAGGGGACAAGTAAAGCCTGGTGGCCCACCAGGCTTATAGTACACTGAGAGAAACCCTGCTGTTAATTATGAAACATTTCAGTTACTGATATTATTCACCTCACATCTCTGTAGCCTGCAGCATAAATCAAGTATCAACCCATTAAAACGGGAAGTTGTTTAAAAAGTTGTGTTTGTTCATATTAATCGTATTTCAGCTGAAGAACTGGTTGCTGAAGCGCCTTCATGTAAAGCGGTTTATGGCTGCAGACTGAACAGGTGTGCAAATGTTTTCATGACCCTTCCTGAAACTCAAACTTAAACACAATATTGTTGCGCTGACGGCCCGCCGGGACCCGCAAACATCAACATGACATGGGAGGCCGTGACTGCGAGCTGTCAGGCCTGATCAAGATAGCAGTCCAGACACGGGAATGTGTGTTTGACAGCCTGCTGCAGAGTCACATCGCGCCCCGAGAGGCTTGACATTTAACTCATGTTGTCACCCAACAGGCTCACAAACAGACACACATTTTTACTTCTATCTTTATGAGAACGTCCATCAAGCAGCGCTCACGCTGCCAAAGCGTCGCAGCAGCTCTGCTACGTAAGCTCTGAGATGTTTCCTTCATTAACTTTTTTGTTAGAGGCTAATTTGAGCTAGCATACTAGCATGTCAGACAGAATAAAGCATTAACTGGCTTAGATTAGCTCATTAAAATACCACCTTCATTATTATTTAATAATTTGCTATTTTTAAAACACATTTTTACATTTTGCTATATTTGCAGCCTGGGAGTCTAAAAAGTGTGTAAAGTACTTGGAAGTACTTGTTCAGTAAAACGTATCGTTTCTGGCTGAAATCAAATTTTCTTGTGTAAAAATCTGAAACATTTTAGCAAATTACATTTCCTTTTATTTAGTGTTGCTGTACACATTTACTCAGTTTTCTCATCTTATTGCTGTTTGGAGAGTTAATTATAAATTGTCAAATAGCATGAACAAAATGGCTGACTGCATTTCGCTCATTGTGAATTTAAGCTATTTTACATCTGTGACGCAAAATTCTGTCTTCAAACTGATGTGAGAAGAGAGAAGATATCCGCAGTGAAACGCAGTAACTATCTTTAATTAGCTAGCATGTCAGCTGCTAGCATGTTAGCTGCTAGCATGTTAGCTAGCAGCATATCAATTAGATTAACACAAAAGCTAGCTCAGATTAGCTCACTATAATGCTACGTACATCAGAATATGGCTTTGAACTTGTGACCTTTGTTTTCCTGTCAACAGTATTCTTGCTTTCAGAGATAAATAAGGTATGTAATGGTTCTCTGACAGATGTTTTAGTTCATAACATTGAAATATCTGTGGACTAGTTTGAGCTGGAATCAATATATGGATGTGACTTGGTTTTGTTCATGTCTGTTGGCTTCACTACACTGAAAGAAAATCTAGTGTCATCATTTTCTCTTATTTTTCCTCTTCAAGCAAAGTTTGTTTTATTTTCTTTCTCACCATGAAATCACTCTGAATTACCTTGTTGCTGAAAATGTGCTTTACAAATATAATTACCTTGCCCTGCGTAGCGTTGGGCATCATAACAATTGACTGAACATCTTAATAATGTCACTTTGTTGAATGTACTGTGGTCAATGCACCATCCATGTAAAGAGGCCTTAGTTCTCGACACGGCCGTCGCGGGTTCGCGTCCTGGCCTGGGGACGTTTGCCACATGTCTTCCCCCTCGCTCACTACCTACTTCCCTGTCTGACCACTTTCAAATAAAGGCCACTAAGCCAATAAAACCTTAAAAAAGTCACTTTGTTTGAACGATCTATTCTGTAATTACTTTAAATGTCCATCCATCCATTATATTCCAATCCAGGGTTGGGTCCTGGAGCTC
This sequence comes from Poeciliopsis retropinna, assembly GCA_010277075.1. Classification (NCBI taxonomy): domain Eukaryota; kingdom Metazoa; phylum Chordata; class Actinopteri; order Cyprinodontiformes; family Poeciliidae; genus Poeciliopsis; species Poeciliopsis retropinna. The sequence continues at coordinate 638,374 of VMRM01000001.1, forward strand.
CTTCTCTCCAGGTACTTTGGTCACATCAGCCGAGAAGGATAGTCCCTCCAGGGTGCGGGAGGATCCATGCGGCATCCCAACCAGATGTCCAAGGCACCTTAACTCCTTGAAGATCTGCTCCCCGTGAGGGAAGGATCGTGTCTCCGGTCCAGAGAAAGGACTCTTCCCTTTCTGGCTCAAGATCATGGTCTCTGCTTTGGAGGTGCTGATTTTAATCCCTGCCACTTCAGACTTGGCTTAAAACTACTTCAGTGAAAGCTGGAGATCTGATCTGAAGTCAACAGAAGCACATCGTTTGCAAAAAGCAAAGACCCCCAAGATGGATCCCTCAGCACGTCGGTTGCATCTCAACATTCTGTCCATAAAAGATGCAGATTGAATCAGTGATGGGAAACCTTGGCTGAGTCAAACTGTCACTGAAAACAATTCAGACTTACTGCTGGCAATGCAGACCCAGGTTTGACACCAGTCAGGGACCTAACAGCCCATATCAAGGGTCCTGGTACCCCATATGTCTGGAGTGCAACTTACCCCACATTGGGTCATTCACCCATTCTTGCATACCCTCTGATGCCAGTAAGCTACATTGTACCCACTGCTGCCCTGGGGCAATCTGACAGAATCAAGGCTGCCTTATAATCAGGGCCGCCGGGCCCTCAGGCCACCAGAAGCTGACATGAGTGAAGGGTCTTGCCCAAGGACACAGTGACTGGAGCAGAGAGCTCAAGGGCTTGAACTAGCAAGCCATTAGGTTACAGGACGATCTCCTTCCTCTTGAACCCGAGTTCTGTAAACTAAAGTTCTACCCTAGTTTACAGAACCAGATGTAAACTGGTCGGCCAAACTGCCAATACGCTGCTGAGGGTGTAGAGCTGGTTCAGGGTGCCACGGCAAGGATGGAAACCACCGTGTTCCTCCTGAGGCTTCACTATGCAGTTGGCTTCACAACTCTTGATTAGACCTTACTAGGATATTGATCCCCTTTTTGTCAGAACACTAGTACTCCTTTATAAACCACCATTCCATGCATTGCTGCAGAGGTGTCTCAGCCATCCAGTGCCTTAAGGAAGTCCAGGTGAATCCGTGCTACCAAGGAGATTGGAGAGCCTGACCCTATTTCCCCAGATGCTGCTGCTTCTCCAGGAGGCATGTTGTTGGGATTGTGGAGATCTTCAAAGTAAGTAATGTCCCAAGTTGAGGTCAGCTGTGTTCCACCTCACAATGAACGGTGTTGGCGGCGCACCACTTCGCCCTCCTGAGATGCCGCCATACTGTCCACCAGCAGATTCAAGGGTTTCAGCTGCAACAGGGCCGACCGCCATGCAGCCAAAGCTCTGATCAGCTGCCACAACAATGGAGGCATGGAGCAGGGCCCACTATGACCCAATGCCCCAGCTTTCCCAAATTATGTTCAAAGTTTTGCCCGAGTTGGGAGTTGACAGGAGACGTTCCTACCACACCCTCAGAATATGTTTCTTACATTTGTAGGTGAATGCGTCACAGTCCTGCCGGTTCCAGCTGTCCCTTGTTTGTTGATTTTGTCCCCATATTTAAGTTCAGCCGTGTTTGGTTCATGTCTGGGTCGTGCTGTTTCTGTCTCAGCTGCTGCATGTCGGTTGCGTTCCCGGGTTCCTTTGGGGTTTTCACTTCGTTCAAACATTTTTTTCTTTTCTAAAGTGGAGAAGAAAATCCTCATTGTCAGAATACATCTGGGAAAATGTGCATTTTATTATTTATAAAGAAATAGTTTGCAGTTTTGCAGCTCATGAAAATATTCTTTGTCTAAATAACTTTCCAGTATTTTTCATTGATCTTATTCCACTTCTGATTTTTAGATTTCTTCCAAATTTGACTAACCTGTTTCTTTTCCATGTTTTCACATTCCTGAAGTCCATCCCTCAAACTCAAGATGTTTTGATCAAAGTCCAACCTGTTAAAAGTTAAAATTCACATTTTGGTTAACAAGATTGGAAAATAAAAGCTCAGTAAACACTCCGTCAAATCAGATTGTCTCTAAAAATAGTCCCCAGAAGAACAAGACAAGAATATTTATTATTGTGTAACTTAGTGTGAATTAGAAAAAGTCTGTAGTAACAAGCTGCAGATACGCTGAAGGGGATTTCAGGTTTCACTAAAGGGAGGTGTTATAGTTTCATTTTATAGCATAATCAACTATTTTAACTTCAGTTGTTGTAAAAATGCTACATATAACAAATGTGACAAAATAATTTTTACTTCCTAGTTTAACATCTTAATATTGGGCCTCTGTCTTTTTAAAAACTCCTGGTTTTTCTGAAGCTCCGCCTCCAGAAAGTCATCCAAAATGGCTTCTCTATTAACCCTTTAAAGTTTTTAGCAGCGCTGCTCTGAGAAGTAGCTAATGAGCTTAGCAGTTCCACCAGGTGTTTGCTAATTGCTGCTGGCTAGTCTGAAGGGGCTGAGCGGAGGAGGAGCTGCGCCTCGAAGGCGGAGCTAGGTCCACCAAGGCGTTTTGAACAGCTGACTGGTCGCCAGAAATTAAAGGATTTCTCAAACATGAACGAATTAAGGCAACACTAGCTGTGCTTTTGATGAAGTAATAACATTACAACATGATGCAAAATTAAAAAATGTCAGTTTTAGACACTGCAGTCCCTTTGAGAACAGATCAGACATGAAGCCTTGCTTTTAAAGGGATTCGAGATTAGTTGAACATGTTGGCTTAAATATGTTGTCATTTTCCTCTTAACTAAAAAATTGCTGTTTGTGATATGATAAAACTCACAATTACTTCAAAAATGTGGAAGTCGCCCTTTTTCCACCGACGGGTTGATGCGTTTCGGTCCGTTCTGTCCTGCAGTCTACAGCGCAAACGCAGGAAGGCTAACTGCTCTACACAAGACCAACATTTGTGCTCTCAACATTTCTCTCCAGAAGACTTTGAGTCATTTGTGCTGACAAAGGCTCTAATGGGTGATATTTACCGTAACGAGCTAAAAATACAGGCAGAGCTCTGTGAAATGCTCCAGTAGCGGTACCGAACCGGTACTGGATGAACCCACGACCAACACCGGATGAGGATCGGACCCCAAACCGCTGTTGCCTCCCGGACACAGAGCTATGGAGTACCAGAGGTACGCGCCATTCAGTGTGATATCTCCAGGATGCAGAAACAGGCTCACAGGGAAACCTGGAAACATTTTCTGTTGGAATGTTGGTGGCTTTTAAGATCAGAAACGGGATTTAAACTAGGATTCATGATGCAGAACAAAACCTACGGCCAGTTTTTATGTCACAATGACTGAAGACTTGAGCTTATTATTTACTAGAGCAGTTTGTTCATGGCTAAACTCCAGAAAGGGAAATATACACAGTTGAAGTAATTCTGTTATGTGTGTTTTTGTGGCATCAAAAATCCACTTGGATGGAAAAAATCCTTTAAAAAGGAGAGTTATGGAGATTTTATTGAAAATACGCTGGAGGCTGCATCAGGTTCCTGCTTTCTGGTGCTTTGACAGTAATCTATAAGAACCAATTATGTTATTGAACCACATTGTTTTGACCAAAATTATCTGCAAGTGCAAAATAAATGAAAAGTTTACCTTGAAATTGATCTTCAGACTCTTGAGATGTTGAAAATAAAATGTTTGTCATTAAACTAAACATGGTGAGACTTTCTGAGTACAGATGGAAACACATTTAGATAAATATCTTTATTTTCAACACTTTTATCTAAAAGGAATAAAATCTGCCTGGAGGAAGAGAGAAAGATCTGCTGAACGTAAAGAGTGTAAAACAACTTTATGAAACCTATAAAGACTCTTCAGTCTAACCAGGCAAGAGGAAACATGAACATAAACGTTTTTTCTTCCTTTAGTTAATGTTCTTTAAACGGCACCACGAGTCAGGAATGATGAGACAGTTTTCAGGTCTGCAAAATAACAAAAGTTATTTTCACTCACCACAAACTGCTATTACCAATTTGACCAGCAGATGGCAGCAAGAGACAAACTACAAACCACATTATCATAACCGTAACTCTTAAATTACCGTACTGCATATATTAAAGGTGCACATATAAACAAATCTTACTGAAAAAATGATTAAACTTTTATTTATTTACACTCCCAGTTTCTGGAACATCAGCTCTGATGGCAGCTGCAGCAACTAATGCAGCTGCAGCAACTAATGCAGCTGCAGCAACTAATGCAGCTGCAGCAACTAATGGCAGCTTGAGATAACGATGAACCAATCACAGTAAAGCTTATTCCGATGGCGCCCTGAGCTCTTAAAGTGACACACACACAGTTAAATAAGTACATTTTCAACAATAAACATAAACGATGCTCAAGCTTTATTTACAATAGTTGACAATCACAAACTGAACCAGTTGACCTGCAATCAAATCAGCTGGTAACCAATAATCTACTAACTCCAGTCCCAGTGCGAAACCCAAACGCAACAAATGATCCAATTTCACCGTAAGTCAGTGAAGCTGCTGCAGCCTGTTCTAGATCTATAACTCTAGATCTGTACTAGATCTATAACTAGATCTGTAACTATAGAACATTTCCACAGGTCGCTGCTGCTGATCTGATCCAAACAGAAACTCTTTCCTCTCATCAGGTTCTGAAAACATCGGTTATCAAACCACTGATAAAATCACTGCTGCAGAACTGCAGGCCGACCTCTGACCTCTGACCTCCCGTTCATCAACGACTGACTGAAAAAGCTTCAACAGTTAAACAGCTTCCTCACTAAACCAGCCGCTTCCACTCCTCCAGTCTGGTTTCCATGGTTACCACAGCACAGAGACCGGCCTAGTCAAAGTACTCAATGATATCCACAAATACGGACAGTGGGAGAACCACAGAGCTGGTTCTGGTTCTGGTTCTGTTGGACCTCAGACCAGCTGCAGAGCTGAGAGTTTTTCCAGTCAAGATGCAAAAAGCAGGAAAATCTGCAGGATTTAAATTTAAATTTAAATTTAAATTCATCCTGAGATCCAGAGCAGGAGCGAAAACGTCGACGCTCCGGAGGAAATAATCACATGGAGTCGGTGGTTTCTGTCATGTTGCTCCACAGTCAGTGGAAAACATTCATGAACATTCAGAAATCTTTGCAGGTCTGAATAAATATCAGACAAGATGAAGTTCATGGTTGCAGCAACCGGGGGTTGCAGCAACTGCTTCTGTCAGTTTCATTTATTTTTCCATTTTGTCATCATTTTCTCAGCAGGACCAGTCAAAGTCTCAACAGTCACTATATTCTCCATTCTGAGCTGCTATAAATCAGGTTTTCTGCAGTTTTGTTGGTTTTCTAGATGTTTCTGAACGGTTGCAGGTTTTGCTCGTCATCCTGATCATATCCTGTTTCTTCCAGGTCAGATTTAGGCTGAAATCTCTCAGCTGTTTTGTCGTTTTCTCAACTTGCCGGGAACAAAACATGAAACCATCTATTTCAGATTAAACGTCCACCGAACCTCCGGGGGTCAGAGGTTTCCATGGAGACCAGCTGCGGCGAAACAATCGCATTTCATCAACACCGTGGATCCGACCCGACTGGACCGGAGCCGTCAGGAACTACGGACCGGTGACACGACGCCGGGTTGTTCCAGGTTTCTACCATCACTTGAACCTGATGAGGATTTAAACAGGAAATTATTGATGAACCAGACGAGTTAAAGGAACAGTTACGTGTTTCTGCCTTTGGGTTCCAGACGCAGCATCAACCGATCAGCTGCAGTGTCTGACGTCACTCTGCAGGCAGGAAGATTCATTTGGGATGATGCTGGTTGCTGGTTCGATTCCCGCTCTGTCCACCTGTCGTATTCTTGGTCAGAACCACATCTGTCCAACCGGCGGCTGCTGCCCGCCGTCAGCGTGTCAGTGTGACGGGAAATGCTTTGGGCTCCGGGTTTGATAAAGACTCATGCTGAGGCTCTGGATCCAGGATGTTCTGGATCAGTCAGACTGGGTCAGCTTCACCAGAACTCCCTGGCAGACCAACAAAACACTCTGCAACAGTAATCAGATTACCAACCAGAACCTGCTGCAGTCCCTCCAAGATGCAGGAAGCACCGCGTGTTTCCTCAGGAACGACCATCAGCGCAGATCCAGGGAGGAGCAACAATTTGCTCCGAACACCTGGAGGTGAAGGTCATGAGGTCAACAGTCACCAAACTGAAACACATCAACTCAAACATCTCAGCTCAACTTTTCTGCTGCGTTATGAAGGAATATTGTTTGGTTTCATGTGAACTTTCTGTTTATTTATTATACATGTTTTTATCTGACTATTCAGCATCAGTTCAGCGAATCTGAATCATCTGGATTCTAGTTATTTTACTGGTCAGATTGAACTGCAGCGCTGGCTGTCAGCTGCCACCAGGTGGCGCCACATACAGCAGAAACTCAGGAAATGTTAAGGTCTGAATAATAAATTAAAGCATTTTATGATTTATGTGCTTTAATACTTTATGCTTTATTTTGTTTATTTTGTTTTTAAACTTTTTGAGGAAAAAATTCAAAAATTTAAATAGTATTTCATTATATTTTATCAAGTCTTTTTCATCAGAATGATTGTTTTCTGTTCTTTTTTAAAATATGAAGTGAAAAATAATTAATGTAAATGTTATTTCTGATTGGCTATAAGTCACAGCTAACTTAGCTAGCAAGAACTGTGGACACAAAATAAGATGTGATATAAAATATTTCATATTTTCTGAAAATCAAGAGAGGATTGTGATGAAAAAATGATCTGATGGCAATAATTTCCCACTGCATCCGTCATCTAATCAGCAGGTCAGAGTTCATATTTATGCTAAGTAAATGTAATAAACAGTGAATGAAAAACATTCTGAAAGTTTTGCAGCATTTCTGTGGGTTTGCTAAAAGGTCTGGAGTCGTTCCCAGAGCAAAAAGAACCAAAAGAAAAATTCCTTCAGGATTTTTATTCCTAGAAAATCTGAGTAAAAAGTGGATCAAAGGCGGAAGCAGAAACATCGATAATTATTGGGAGACAATTTGATTTTAACATGAAAAATGATCCATCTGCAGCAACTTGTGTATCAGGACTGAAGTCAGGGCGGCCGCACAAAATCCTCCAGAGGGCCGTAAAAGGCCCCCGGGCCGCACTTTGGACATCCCTGACCTCCAACCATGAACCGCCTTGAGGTTCATGTCTGACTGTCAGGGTAAATATAAAACATCCACTGAACGGTGGGGTTCTGGTTCTGGTTCTGAAGGCGCGCCGGGCCTCGGTGTCATGTGACTCACATTCACATGCAGCAAAACACGGGTAAAAATAGCTGGTGGGTCACACACTCCGGGTCGGTAAACAGGACGGACAGACGCCGAGCCTCAGGTAGGAACCAGAGGACGGGTTCTGGGTCGGAACCAGAACCACGACCCGATCTGATTGTTGGTTGGATTTTCTGATTTTTAACAGTTTGTAGATTTTAAAAACCAAAATGTTTCTTGTGAAAGCAGCTAAAATTAGCAGCATTAATGAGCAGAACGGAGATTTATTGATCTGCATAAAATCTGTCAAACAGATCAAAGATGTTTGTGTTAAAACTGAACATTTTAGCTGAAATTATTTTAAATTAATTATTATAAGATTCAGAGATTTAAAATCCGCCTTGTCCCACATAGCAGACCGACCCGGCCCGGTTCTGGCATTCTGCTGGCACATCTGGCAAACTGGATGAAACCGGACTCGGCCCAGATCTGGCAATGATGGTTGACATGAGGCGGGACACCTGGACCGGTGACATCATGCCACACCTGGGCCAGATCAGGCCAAATACGGTCCAGTTAGGGAAGTGGTTACGTCACCATGTGTCATGTGACGATTCGTTTCTCTTGAGTCATTTCAGGAAATCAGTTCTTAAACAAAGTTGTTTGTACACAACCAGACCCGGTTCTGGTTCTCCAGAGCTGAAACGGTTTATGGGCCAGTTGGTGTCCTCTACTGGTCCACACCTGGCCCGGTTCTGGCCGCACATGGGCCAGACCGGTTTGCTGTGTGGGATCGGTTAATTTTATTGTTTTAATCTCCAGATGTTTTGTTGAGAGGAACCGTTTACATTTAATATCCATCAATTCAGAGGAGATGAAATCAGCTTTTAAATCGATTTTGAGTTGCTGAAGCTTTTCTATCTGTCCACTTCATTACAGTACATTTATGTTTTAGTTATTATTAAAAAATAAAGATTAAATGGAGAAAAATGCCAACATGAAACAAGAATCTGCCGTCCATTAAACTGTTTAAAACTGTATCGTTTTTACAAGCTGCTGTCAGTAAACCCAGATATTAATAAATCCTTTGGTTCTTCTGTGTTCTGCTTGTAGCTCCAAAAATAATCTAAGAAATTTAAATATTCCTTAAAGTTCCTCCAACAAGCAGACAGGAAAATATTCTGGAGCCGCTGTGGCTGAACTGTTTCCATTTTTTATTTGTACTTTTAACCAGATAAATTAGAGCTTTAATGTGAAGTTATTTAATATTTTGTTATTTTATCAGTTTGTTAATCTGAGCTAAATTCACCTGGAAAAGTTTCCTCAGTCAGATTTTTTCCATCCCGCAGGCAGAACGTTACAAACTTCTGGGTTAAATTACAGGATAATCTGGGTTTATAATCTGTAAAACCATTTCAGGCTAAAAATTATGACAGAAAACAAATGAATATTTTGTTTCTCATCAAACCTTTTAATTAAATCCTGATGTAAAACACTTTTCAGCCTCTGGGTGGCGCTGCAGCACAGAGAGGCCAACAGGCTCTGAAATAACTCAGTTTGAACAAATATTCATAAATAACTCAGTAAATTTTTTCTGGTCCAAACCCGGCAGAACCGATGGGTCCGAACAGGAAGCTCGACGTTCCGCTGTACGATCTGTCTGCGGTCCGAGGAATCTGGGAGGTCCGAGTGAAGAAGTACAGAACCAGGCAGAAGAAGGAGCAGGAGAGGGTGGAGAACAGCGCCCTCGCCAGGTCAGTCCATCAATTGTCAGAGCGGCGCTGTCATTCACAGCCTGGCCTGAAGGGGGCGGTGTTCCCGTTCACAGCCTGAAGGGGGCGGTGTTCCCGTTCACAGCCTGAAGGGGGCGGTGTTCCCGTTCACAGCCTGAAGGGGGCGGTGTTCCCGTTCACAGCCTGGCCTGAAGGGGGCGGTGTTCCCGTTCACAGCCTGAAGGGGGCGGTGTTCCCGTTCACAGCCTGAAGGGGGCGGTGTAAGTTGATGGCGGCGCAGCAAGACGGAGATTCACTTCAGAGTTTTAGGTCTAAATGCGACATTTCTGCTTTTCCAGCAGCTACATTTTCCAGAAACAGCTGGAAGAGTCGCACATATGACAGGAAGTGACATCAGCAGTTTGTGTACCGACAGCAGCATCCAGTCAATGGATCTATTCTGTGAGGCTGACTCACACACAGCTGATGGAGGAAACCTCTGAGAGCAGCTGCTGCTTTTAGCAACATGAACACTGGGAGGCATTTATAGCAGCAGGTCGGAGCGCAGAGCAGGAAGGTCAAATATCCGGACAGCAACCCAATGGACCAGCTGACCGCCGCCCAAATGTCCTGCTGCTGTTCGCTCATTAACACGTCCGTCCATCATGGCGTCTGCGGCGAACTCAGGCTGTTTCCTGTCTGCAGGATCGATCAGCAGTGGCAGTACCGCATCTACTGCAAGAGCATGAAGGCCAAAGAGCTGCAGCAGCTGCAGCACTACCTGGAGAGATCCCTGCTGACGGAGCCTCCGCCGTACGGACACCTGGACCGGAACACAGGTACCACCAGAACACGGGTACCACCGATCCAAAACCAGAACACTATTACTGAGTTTAATCTGTGGAGATTTGATCTTTGATGTTTTGAAAGAACCCAAATATGAACTTATTCTGGTCGTTTCCATGGAAATGTGAGTTTTCTGTGATTTCATAGGGAGTTAATAATTATGACCCAACATGAGTATCATCAGCATAACGGCGAACTTTTACTCCAGGCTTCCATTACTCCAACTGGAAGCTGATAGGAAAGGGAAACGGACCGAGCTCAGAACCATGTGGTGGAGGACTCGACCACAACAACGGTTCTGGTATTGAGTAGTTTTGGTTCTGATGGACCCGACCTGCTCCCAGTGGAAGAGGCTCAACATGGAGGAACTTGGAGACGTTCAGGTCGTCCTGAGCGAGGCGGTTGCCGTGACGATCAGGAGGAAACGGAGCTTCCCTAAAATATTTCTCATTGTTCAGCAAACAGAAATATCCTGATGGCTTCAGGAAACTTTAGTCTGATTTTCAGTCAGACGTTGAGGAAAAGTGTTTCTCTCCCTGTTAGACGTCCAGCAGGAGGATCCGAGAGTCCAGCAGGACCAGGATCATCCGGATCGGAAGGATCTGGTCTTCCAGCTGGAAGGAGATCGCTGGCTGGTGAGTTCCCACATTCCCAGGGTAAGGGAACCCGCTCTGTGATGTCTGAGGGAACCGTTCTGCAGGACTTTCCCCGGGAGCTGCAGTGGACCACCTACCTGCAGGAGTGGCACGTCAACGGACCCGGATCCGCCAGCTGCCCGACTTCCTGGCTCTGTTCACGCAGCTCACGGTGCTGGAGGTTCCCAGAAACCTGATCGCGGATCTGCCGCCTCAGATCGGTGAGCAGAACCGGGCCAGAATCTGACCCGACTTCTACAAGGCTTCATCGTCCGTTTGCTCCTCATCAGCAGGACGTTTCCACCTGAACTCTGTCTCCATTTCCTGTTTCCTGTCTCCGCCAGGGAAGCTGGCGGCGCTCCGCAGGCTGAACGTCAGCTACAACCGGCTGTCCAGAGTTCCTCCGGAGCTCGGAGACTGCGAGAAGCTGGAGCGTCTGGACCTGGCCGGAAACCTGAGCCTGAGCGAACTGCCCTTTGAGGTGAGGCCGCGGGACTCTGGGCCGGCCGGAACCGGGCCGGAACCGTCCCTCACGGCGCTTTGTGCCTGCAGCTCAGTAGCCTGAAGCAGCTGGTCCACCTGGACATCTCGGAGAACCGGTTCGCCTCCATCCCCATCTGCGCCCTGAGGATGATCCGCCTGCAGCTGCTGGACCTGAGCAGCAACCAGCTGAGCGACCTGCCGCAGGACATGGACAGGTAGCTGCTGCCGGGACCGGTTCCGGTTCCGATCCGTTCGTAACAACTTCTTTCCCTGTGGCTCAGCGGGGTGTCCGTTCTGTGTCCAGGCTGCAGCAGCTCTCCACCCTCTACGTCCATAAGAACAGCCTGACTTACCTCCCAGTTTGTCTCACCAACATCTCCAGTCTGAAGATGGTGGTTGCCAGCGGCGACGCGTTGACCTGCGTCCCGACCACACTCTGCAACAACCCGGAGATCAAGTAAGATCCCAGCATTTGGGCGAAGCTGTGACCCATCGGACCGACCGGCGCCTGTGTCCCTCTGCAGGTTCATCCGTCTCTATGACAACCTCGAGAGGAGGAGGAGGAGGAAGGAGGAAGATGAGAAGAAGAGGAACGAGAAGAGGAGGAGGTGGAGGGAGCAGGAGGTGAAGGACGGCAGTGAGAAGGAGTTCATGGAGGCGTACATCAGCACGCTGAAGGACAGAGGTCAGCCCGAGGTCACCCGATGCTAACCGCTAATGCTGCTCACCGCTAATGCTGCTAACCGCTAATGCTGCTAAAAGCTAATGCTGCTAAAAGCTAATGCTGCTAAAAGCTAATGCTGCTCACCGCTAATGCTGCTAACCGCTAATGCTGCTAAAAGCTAATGCTGCTCACCGCTAATGCTGCTAAAAGCTAATGCTGCTAAAAGCTAATGCTGCTCACCGCTAATGCTGCTCACCGCTAATGCTGCTAACCGCTAATGCTGCTCACCGCTAATGCTGCTCACCGCTAACTCTGTTTCTCCCAAATCAGACTCCGTCCCCTTCTCCACCACCAAGGTCTCCATCTCATGCCTGCTGTGACGGACCGGAACCAGAACCGGACCCAGTCGGGTCAGAGCAGCTGCCGGACCGGGTCCAGATCCTGGTTCTGATGGTTCTGGAGGGTCTGAACGTCAAGTCGCCCAGAAGGTTCTGGGTTTTCTTGTTGGGTTTTATTTCAGTTTAAATTCCAGATTTTAAAACGTTTCCAACTTTTAACAGGCTGAAAAAAAATAAAAATAAAATCATAAAATTAGAAACAATAAAACCTGAAAATGAGAATAAAACGTTATTTATTCATATCACCACTTCATTTGTGTTTTACCACCAAATTATCAGAATATTGAACTTTATTCCTTGTTTTATTACAAATATTCTCATTTTATGACTTTATTATTTTTTCGTCTGGTTTTAATAGAAATCAGATTGAAGCAAAAACATGAATCCAGAGAATCAATAAGGATTTAAATTTCAGTCAATATTCTGATGCATATTAATATTTTAATATAAATTGTTTTGTATGAATTATTGCTGCCAGGATTAAATATAATCTTAATTTAAAAACACATGAAATCTATTTATATAAAGTTTACAGAAAACTAATTCTACAGATTCCTCTGCAATAATTTCCGTTTTAAAATAATTTCCTGAATAGTTTTAAAAATGTAGAAAATAAAAACTCTCTTCAGGGTTGACCTTTGACCTCCTCAGGCTGACGGTTTGTGTGTTTGTTTGATTTGAAGAGTTTAAATCTGTAGTTTGAAGTTGTGACCAAACATAAGAATCAGAATTACAGAAATATTTTATACATTTAATTAATCAACAAGATTTTAGTTTTTATGATATAAAATGTTTGTTTTTTCCAGAAGTTCTGATTTTATTCCAGGAAATGTTTCCGTTTTGTTTTTCTTTCCTGTTGGTTCAGTTTGTAGTTTTTATGATTTTCAGAAGCTTTAATAAAATCTGCTGATGAATATTTAACGAGTGACTGACTGCACTTTGAATTAAACTAGAGAAACTTCAAATGGAGAAAAAAATTACACTAAAAATTATTTTAGTGTAATTTTAGTGAAACCTCTTCAAAATAAAAGATTTGTTGTTAATTTGTTGCTGTTCACATTTTCTTTAAATGCCCAGATGGTTAGCTAATTAATGTGTTGAAGGAAACGGCTAATGCCGCTAACACTAGCCCCGCCCCCAGCGCCCCGTGGCCCCGCCCCCTCCCGGTCAGGGGGCGGAGCTAAGCGATACCCGATAAACGTTTTTCTCACCTTGAGCATTTTAATATATAAAACTTAAATAAATATTTTATCATTTAAGTTAATGGTTCTGATCCAGTTCTGACCCGGTCTTTGTGGTTCTGATCCGAACCTGGAAACCCGACGGGAACCTGCAGAATAAAACCCGGAGGCTCGGTTCAAACATCTTTATTAAGATCATCACAAAGTTGTGAAAAACCCGGTTGGTAGAAACCGGGTCGGTTAGAGGCACTAAAGCGCAGCAGAGACATCTGGACAACAGCTGCCTGGTTCTGGAGGTTCTGGAGCTACAGGAACCAGGTCAGCCACACTCACTGGACCGGACCATCAGGTTCTGTTAAACCGGACCCGCTGTGACGCCGCAGGAGGAACCAGGAAGCAAACCGGACCGAACCGGACTCCAGAAAACGGTCCAGATGTTCCAGAACCAGGAACACGGATCCCAACCGGACTCAGCTCTGGTTCTGACAGGTTCAAACAGAACCTCCAGAACCAGGCGAGGCTCTGAGGTTTGGCCCGAGTCCAGAACCCGTCACCATGGTAACGGGGGAGTTTCTGTCGACAAGTAAAAACGACGCCGTCGTCATGGTAACCATGGTGGGGGCGGGGCCAGCAGGTGCATAATGAAGCAGAGGAACTCCAACAGGTGAGTCAGTTTACCTGCTGGTGGAGTCCAGAGGGGGCGCTGTCCCCCAGCCCTTTGGTCTCAGCCAATCAGGAGAGAGGAGCTTAAAAACACCGTCTGTGATTGGCCGCCGCCCTCTCACATGCTGCTGTCCTGCAGGAGCGGCTCGATGTCCTCGGCGTCGCTGGTGGGCGTGGCCAGCGCCGCGCCGCCGTTCTGAGCGTGTGCGGGTTTAGCGGCGGCGGCCGGACCGCCGGCGGGGCGGAGGTTCTCCGGGATGAAAACGGCAACGACAATGGCGACGATGACCGCGCTCGCCCCGAACAGGAAGGGAGGGCCGGGGATGGCGGCGCGCTGCGGGAGACAGGAGGAAACGTGACCTTTAACCTCTGATTCAATAAAACCTGATATTTGTCCCAGTGGGCGTGTCCCGGCGGGCGGTACCTGTGTGTCCAGCGTTCCTGCGGCTGCCGGAACGTCGCTCAGCTCCACGTTGAACAGGAAGAAGATGAATCCGTAGAGAGCCGGACCCAAACCGTTACAGAGACCCCGGATCCCTGTGATCATCCCCTGGACCACACCTACACACACACACACACACACACACACAGAGTCAGGCTGCAGCTGATTGGCTGCTGAACGTGAAGTTGCTCCTGATTGGCTCACCCTGCTGGTCGGCGGAGGCGTTGTGCGACACGAGAGCAGAGACTGCTGGGAAAGTGATGGAGGACAAGGCGGCGACGGTTCCTGCTGCCCACATCATCCTGCAGGGACAGAACCGACCCGTCAGAACCAGAACCAGAAGCAGAACCGCAAACAGAACCAGAGACTCACCACGGCTCGGACCCGAAGGCGTACCAGCCCAGCTGCAGCAGCTGGAAGCCCAGACCCAACAGAACCGTGTTCTTCTTCCCGATGGTTCGCATCAGAACGCTGAGCAGGACGGTCTGAGGGGACAGGTCAGGGGTCAGAGGTCACAGAGACAGCTGCTGTAGACACCTGGAGGAACCATGTTCAGGAACGATCTGATTCTGTTGAACGATAAATCTGAGTCTCTGCAGCAGCTCTGACAGGAATGTATTTAATCTGAATAAAACAGAAACACGCAGCTGTTCTCGCTGTCATGGCAACTAAGTGCTAGCTACTGCTACGCTAACGCAGGCCGAGGATGAAGACGGTCTCAGTGCGCTTTGGTTAATATGTATGTTTAAGTTTGTTAACCGTTAATTTGTTGAATTAAATATTTAAGAGGAATTTTGATTCTGAAAAATCAAATAAATTCACTTCATCAATTTATTGCAATAGCATTCACAACAGGCTACGCTAGCTAGCAATAGCATTCACAACAGGCTACGCTAGCTAGCAATAGCATTCACAACAGGCTACGCTAGCTAGCAATAGCATTCACAACAGTTTATGCTACCTAGCAATAGCATTCACAACAGTTTATGCTACCTAGCAATAGCATTAACAACAGTTTATGCTACCTAGCAATAGCATTAACAACAGGCTATGCTACCTAGCAATAGCATTCACAACAGTTTATGCTACCTAGCAATAGCATTAACAACAGGCTATGCTACCTAGCAATAGCATTCACAACAGTTTATGCTACCTAGCAATAGCATTAACAACAGGCTATACTAGCTAGCAATAGCATTCACAACAGGCTACGCTAGCAAGCAATAGCATTAACAACAGGCTATGCTACCTAGCAATAGCATTAACAACAGGCTATGCTACCTAGCAATAGCATTCACAACAGTTTATGCTACCTAGCAATAGTATTAACAACAGGCTATACTAGCTAGCAATCGCATTCACAACAGGCTACGCTAGCAAGCAATAGCATTAACAACAGGCTATGCTACCTAGCAATAGCATTAACAACAGGCTATGCTGACGGTGCAAAGACCCGCCCCTTGGCTCTGATTGGTTGTTGCTAGTTAGCGCTGGGAGAAAGAGGAGACAAATTTAGCTTTAGCAGAAACGATTCAACTGGTTTTGAGAATTTCACCCACAAACCAATTCCATCGAACCTGAGCAACGATGGAGAGGATTCCCACCATGGCGATGAAGGCAGCGATGGCTTCAGGGGAGAAATGTATCACCTGGAGGAGATGAGAGGAAAAACAAATCATTCTGAAGGTCCAGCATGGAGGAGCTACCTGGTGTGTGTGTGTGTGTGTGTGTGTGTGTGTGTGTGTGTGTGTGTGTGTGTGTGTGTGTCTACCTGCTTCAGGTAGAGGAAGAAGCTGGAGTACTGTCCGGCCTCAGGCAGGTAGGACAGGAAGACGGTGACGCAGATCAGCAGAACCGTGGAATCCTTCCCGACGCGCCGCAGCGACTGAAACCCAAACAACCGATCAGAGCATCAGCTGCCGGTTCCGGTTCCGGTTCCGCTGCCGGGTCCGAGTGACTCACAGCGAACGGGTCGGCCTGCTCCCAGGAGATGGGGAACCCCAACGACGACAGCCTCATCTTGTCCGGCAGCGACTCGGGAACCACGAAGAACACGAATGCGATGTCCGTCACCGCGATCACCGTGGCGACCAGCACCACCAGGCTGTCCCCATAGCGACTGGACAGGTAGGCGCCGATGGCCGGGCTCGTCACCAGGCTGGCGGCGAAGGTCGCCGACACCTGGGAGGAGGCAGAGGTTAGGTGATCCGGTTTCTACAGAACCGGCTCTGATCCGGGCCGGAACAGGTCCGGAAAACCCGGAACACTGAGGAAGGATCCACTGGAGCTGCGACTCGGACCCGATCAGAATAATAAATGATTGGTGGAACCGGTTTCCCAGTGGTGGGATAGTTTCTCATTTAGCAGTTTAGCTTGTGCTGAGTATCATGTTAGCATAGCGCTTTAGCGCTAGCATTTTGATTAGCATTGCTAACCACTGTTGTTTCCTTTAGAGTCATCGATCCAATCAGGATTCAGCATTTCTACAAACGACCAGCTGGTTCTGTTTAGTTCATGTCGTTACGAATGCGCTGATGGACCCGACGATAAACATAAAGTGATGTTTCTGATCCGGAGCGGCTGTGATGTCAGCAGCCTGCGCAGCGTTCTGATTGGTCGTTACCAGGCCGTAGGCGGTGCTCCTCTCGTGCTCCTCGGTGACGTCGGCGACGTAGGCGAAGATCACGGAGAACGTCACGGCGAACGTCCCCGACACGGCGATCAGAGCAAAGTACCACCTGGAGAGACAGAACCGGGTCAGACCCAACCGGGTCGGGTTGGTTCTGCAGCATCGAGCAGGAAAACATGGCTGAATTTAAGAAGTTTCATTTAGAGTCCAGCTCAGAATCAGGGAGGATTTACCTGAGACCAGAACCAGACCAGAACCTCTCTGTGGTCACATGACCTCTGACCCGGTTCCACCCGGTTCTGACTTGTTCTGAGTTTCTCTTGTTTTTGTTTGTTTTATATTTGCAGTGTTGTTTTGTAGGAAACAGCGCCACCTGCAGGTTTGCTGGTTTAACGTGAATTTGTGTAAAAAAGTGATTTTTTTGTCTTTAGTTGCAGTAAAACATGAAGCAGAAACAGATTTAGTGAGAAAAACATTTTGATTCTTAAAGTTTTTCTGGATGTGAAACTGACAGAATAAAGTCCTGAAACCAGTGAGATGATGGAGAAATAATGGAAATAATTCTAACATTTAAAACTGGAAAACGTTTGAAATACCTCAAATAAATAAAACTAACTAAAAAATAATTTGTTGGAAGAAACATCAAGAAAAATGAACAAAGCAAATTATTGATCTTGATTTAATGCGACGAATTGATTTATTTTGACCGGCTTCCTGAGAGCGGGTCGGCTGCTTCAGAACCCATGGAACCGGGTCAGCACCAGCCCGAACCGGGTCAGCACCAGCCCGAACCGGGTCAGCACCAGCCCGAACCGGGTCAGCACCAGCCCGAACCGGGTGCTGGTTCCTCAGATCCATTCAGAACCAAATGGACTTCTGGGAACTAACAGGACAAAAAGTCCAAATCCAGGTTCAGTTTATACAGGAGGGAGCTGACCTTTGACCTCTGGCCCAATCACGACATGAAACTGGTTCCTGCAGAACCGGGCAGCATGGCTGCGTGTGGCGCAGTGAGCGGCCAGCAGGGGGAGCCAGAGGCCTGCAGCCGCTCACATCAGAACCAGAACCCGACCGGGTCCCACACCAGAACATTCTGCTTCATCAGAACCTGAGAAACTTCAGAACAAAGTTTCCCACAGAGATGATCCGATCAGAACCGGGACCGGTTCCGATCCACAGGTCAAACATCCTGATCAGGGTTTTATAAACATCGGTTCTGATCCAGAAACTGAGTATTTTTCAGTCGGATCGGAACCAGAACCGGACTCACCAGGGGCTGATCCTCATGAAGGGGATCGGGGCGCAGGTGAAGAAGACGGTGATGAGGAGGAAGGACTTCCTGCCCCAGGTGTCTGACAGAGCACCAATCAGAGGAGCCGACAGGAAGGACAGGAAGCCCTGAGGACAGAGAGACGGACTTAGAGACCGGTTCCGACCCAGTGATAACAGAGGGAAATGGGACGCGCCCGTTTCGCCGCGTTCCATTTCTATTCACACCAAAGTTTCTGATTTTAATCATTTTTTAAATTTAAATTATTAAAATTCATCAAGTTATTTTAATAACTTCTGTAATTTGTGGAGAATCCAACATTGTTTCAGATTTAATCTGGTCAGGCGGGTCGGAACCAGACGGGCGGTTCTGAGAGGGGCAGTCGGGTCTGCAGGGAGGAGGAAGTGCTGCCCGATTCTACTTCCTGTTGTGGTTAAGCCCCGCCCCCTCACCTTGACGCCGTGCACCAGGCCGTTCATCAGGAAGGTGTGCTGAGGGAACGTCTCATGGAGAACCTGGAGAACCAGACCACAAGATGTCAGCCGACCCGAAGCCCGGTTCTGGTTCTGTCTGAACCGAACAGAACCGCCGACCCAGCTCTCACCTTCAGCATGGGCGTGGTCAGCAGGCCCCAGGCAAAAAACTCCAGGAAGATCACCACCACCGCATGGGTCACCCTGGCCCGGGTCCGCTTCAGCTGAGGAGAGAACCGCACCAGAACCAGGTCAGAACCGGGCCAGAACCACTCAGAGCCAGGTCAGAACCAGTTCAGAACCAGTTCTGGGTCCAGAAGATCAAACAGGAAATGGAGGAACTGATTCATTAACGTGTTTGCTGGTGGTGCGTTTAAGGACAGCAGAAAGTGGGAATTTTCAGCTTCATGTGTTTATTGCATGGAGATCGGTTTCATTAAAGAGTGAATAAATACATTCTGTTAATAATAAATCAATAATAATTACTCCAAATAAACAAATAAATGCCCCATCAAATAAAAGCTAAAAGTTCCTGAAATACAGGAAGTAGCCTTTCAAAATAAATTTAGTTTTTACTTCATGTGTACATTATGTTTCTGTATGAATGATGGTTTTAATGTATTGACTTCAGCAGTTCTTCATCTGACTAAAGTTCCTCCAAGTCTGCAGGATTACGGTTTAAAATAAGAATAAAATAATCCAGAAACATTTCACTCTCCAGAATTATTTAAAATGTCTTGAGAAAAAACTTCAGATTTTTACTGGACTGCTTGTAATAAAACATACAGAGATTATTTTAAATCAGAACCCGGGTCGAGCCACAGCTTCTGGGTCAGAATCAGGGAACCCAACAGTTCTGACCCGATCTGGGTCGGTTTGGTTCTGCAGCAGCGGCCCGGTCCGATCCGCAGTGTGAGGTAAGCAGGAGGGATTTGGTCCGTTTGAGCTGCAGCAGCTTCCAACCGGACCGGACCGGACCGGGCTGATCCAGGACCCAGCTGCAGGTTAAACTGGACCGGGTCAGAAACTCTGCGCTGCAGGCCAGAACCTGTCTGAACAGAACCGGGCCTGAAGTTCTCGTTTCTATTGAAGCTAATGAGCCGTTAGCGCTCAGATGCTAACGGCTCATTAGCTTCAGGAAGTGGAGGATAAAAGCAGCGCTGTTCCTCTGCAGACTGAACCGGATCACATGACCCGAGATCAGCTGGCTGTCAGCAGCACAGGGTCTGCATTCATCAGGTCAGAGGTCAAACTGAGCCCCCTCCCTGCCGTGCTGAGCTCCCAGAATGCAGCAGGGTTTCTGTCATCTCTGTTTCCTCTTGGATCAGAACATCTGATCCGCATCCAGCTGGGAGGTTCTGGATCATGTTGATCATTTCCAACAGTGGATCTGATGAAACTGCTTCCTGCCGGTGACGCGAGCAGCAGCCATGTTGGAACGTGAAGTTTTAACTGGGGCGTCGGAGTCGCTCCCAGTTTCCCAGTAGAAAATCAGAATCGGTTTTTCCACTTCTGATCCTCAGCTTGATTTCAGAGAAGATTTCTCCTTCAATCTGGTTCAGGGTCATGACCTCTGACCTCAGGCTGAAGCTGCTGGGACATCAGATGTTTTCCTCTCTTGAAGATGATGATGGAGATGACCTCTGACCCTTCTCAGCACCAGCTGATATTTTCCCTCTTCAGCTCAAACTGTCCTTTTTTAATCATGAATCATATTTTATATTAAAAACAAGAATAAAATATTAATTTAACTCATTTAAACTATCAGCAGCTCCAGATTACAGTTTATTCCATTTAATCTGAATTTCTGTCCACAGAAAATAACATTAACATTTATTCTATAGAAAAGCACTAAATAGATTATTAGGTTATTTTGCTGCTGTGTTTAAAAGAGGTTCGTCCAGCAGGAACCAGAACCAGCTGATGGTTCGAGGCGGGAGATCCGGAGGTTCACAGGCTAACGGCTAGTTAGCCTGTTAGCCGGAGGATGAAGTTGGTGTCTGGTTCAGAGCCGAGTTAAATTAAATTAGCTCTAGAAGATAATCCGAGAGGAAATCTGGATTAAATATTTCAGTCAGCTTCTATAAAACATTTCTACATCTGTGAAACGTTCGCTTTACTGTAGAAACAGAATTTCTTCAGAAGAAACGTTGTTCTGGGAAACATTTATATTTTAACTCAGAAAAAGACTCAAGCAGATTTAAGATGTTTTTCCTTCTTTAAGCCACTTTAGAGATCTGTCTAAAATTCTCAAGACTAGTGATGTTTTGGTTTGTAAAGTGACCCATTCTAGTTCAGATCAGTGTTTAGACATGGATCATCTTATTCTAGGGCTTGAAAAGGTGAAGGGTCATTTCTATGGTGAGCTAAACAACACGAAAGCCCAGAATATTTTTTGTCCTTCACAAACTGAATGAAAGTTCTGTATATTTTATAGAACAGAGTAGGCTAGTCCAGATTTAATCGCAGTAGATATTTTAGCTTTTTAACAGGAAATCAAGGGACTTCCAGGTTCCTTGAAACTGTGCACTGGCCCTTTAAGGGCTAACTCTGAGCAGCGAACCAGAGGCTAACTTCTACACCGGAAGAAGCGACTACGGTTCATCAGAACAGTTTAATCTGCCAGAACAGCGGATTAAAATCTATGCGTGTTTTAATGTAGCGCCACACACCGAGACCAGCTCCCGGAGCTAACCCGGCTAACACTCACCGAGCTCCTGACCAACATCCTGCCGCCGGCCTCGGTCTCCGCTTTCTGCCGGGGCGCCTCACATCTTGCCGTAACGACTTTCAGCTCCAGTCCTCGGAACTGAACATCCTCCTGAGATTTCTCCGTCTTTTCCAGGATGTCCCGCCGTGTGAATGAGGCTCCGTGCTCTCCGTGATGTTCGCATGTATTCCGGTTCTGGAGTCGCTCAGCTTTCGGTTTGACGACAATTCCTCCGCTTTGATTGTAACTTTACCTTCCGTCTGTTTGGTTTTTACGCGGGGGTACGGCAGAGGGGCGGAAATGTTTTTTTCATGACATTATTGGAGTGGGTGGGCAGAACCCGCCCGTCTTGACAGTCCCTGTAACCAAAACAAGCCCAGCTGGTCCTGGATCAGCTCCACTTCTTCTGTCATGCGTTTAAAATGCAAAACATCTGACTCAGGATCAGCCTCAGTCCTACTGTTAACACAACGAACAAATCGTCCCCTGCTGGACTGAAGCTGTCACTACACTGCAGACACAGTTTCATTAAATCAGGAACTTTAAAAAATAAAGTTTGTGTTAAAAAAAGACGTCCTGGTGCCCTTAAATAAAATGTCTGTTTCGACTGCAGCTCGTGCTCCGTCTGTGGCACAAACAGTAGGGAGACAGGAGTCAGTATTTGGCAGGAAGATCCGGTGTCTTCGTCTAGCAGGGCTCACTATTTGGCCAGAGGCAGAAAGGCGGGACTCGACGGTTGAAGAATTTTTTGGCTCCACTGAAAACCTGCATGCATGCACCGAGCCACGCCACGGAAATGAGCCGGGTGGGTTCCTGTCTGGGTGGTTCAAAATAATATCAGCCTGTCTGGGAATGACGAGTTACTCATTTAAATTATTGTTCCGATCTGGTGTTGGAAAAGTCAAAACTAGAGAAGAAAGGAGAGGCTCCAACATGAAACCCTGAGAACCACAGCACAGCTCTGGATCACAGATATAATAAAAATACAATTCAGATTAAACTGGAAATAAATAAAAGTTTGCAAATGGCTGTGAAAAAGAACATTTATGTAACAGGAAGAAACCTGTTCAGGAATATTCACCGTCAGAATGAGTGAAAGGACAAATTTAACTGAAAAATAAACTAATTAAGATCAGAAACTAGACTGAAGAAATGACGGCAGAAAGGAGAAATATCCTCCAAAAAAATCTCAGAAACTATAAATGTCTAATGAAATTAATGTTTTACTACTTTTAAAATAAAAAAATCAAGAATTTTCTGAGATTTAACTCAAAATTTCAGATTTTTAAAATGAAATTTTTACTTTTCCAGCTCATAAATTTCCAAGTTTTTTCTAGAACATTTCTGAGAGTAATCTAAAAATATTTCAGTTTTCATGAGGTACTTTTATGAGGTTAATCTCAGCTTTAGACTGAAATGTGCTGTGATTCTGTTACACCTGCTGCTGACTTAAAGCCCCAGGAAACAGTTGGGTTTTCCTCCCGGGCTTTTATTTTGAAGGGCAGCGCCAGACTTTCCCGCCCTCCCTCCATCTTGGCGCAGCCAGCTTGACGCAGCGGAGCCTCAAACGGAGGCAGAGCGGATCAATCTGGAGCTTCGGCGGCTGATTGGGATCATGCAGCAGCGCTGACCGCCGTGTCGGTGAGTACCCGCGGCTCGCGGGGCCCGCGGCGGAACCGGGCCCGGAGCGTCGGTTCCGGTCCAACGGTTTCCTGCGGAGCAGCTGCTCGGCGCCGTGTTTTCTCCCCCAGCAGACCCCACACCCCCCACTCTGCCTTTGTTCGCTTGCGCCTTTTCTGCGCCTCTGCGGGTTTTGGTAAATAGTGGCGCAACGTGGCCGCCGCGTTGCGGGGGGAGGCAGTTTGAGGTGCGCAGTTTTTCTGCGGGTTTGTCGTGTGCGTGGGTGCGGCGGTTTGCGCTGCTGCTGCGTGTTTGTAGCAGACTTTGCGTGACCTCTGGATGGACATCTTCATCATCCTCAGCAGCCAAAACAAGCAGCGAGTCCTCCTCATGGCGCCCAGCGGCCGCCTGGGGGCGCTGCAGCCGCTGGACGGGTTTCTGCTGGTTTTGATCAGTCTCAGCAGAGCCGGTCCCACCGCCTCCAGGGCCGGGACCTCCTGGGCCCCGGGGGGCCGGATTTACATGAGGCTCGCAGCTAAAATGTTTGTCACTTCCCACACTTTCCCCCAGGATAATAAATAATTATCAGCGCTGCTGTCAGGTCAAAATAACCAGGTTGTTGCTGTTCTTGGGTCATTTTAGGACACATTTCCACATCATTCATATGTTGGCTGATGGTGAGGAACAATAACAGATTAAAAGCAGTTTCTGATTTTATTATTTTAACCACTAGAAATGCAAAGCAATAATTAAATAATTAAAATTCATCGCAATTATCTACAAATTACTAACTGTTTTTCTGACTTCGGGTTGCAACCGTTTTTAAACCTCTTGTTTTAACTTACATACAAACCGTTTGTGTCTATTAAGTTGTTGTTGGTTTTTTTTGCTTCCAGGAAAATGAAAAGATGTCAAACATTTGGTGATTTTAGCCACTAATTATTTTCATGGTTAAAATAATTAAACAGTTCTTCTTTTCCCCAAGAACTCACATATGGTTCTGTATAATTTGAGAGTATACTGCCTTTGAAACAAGATATTATTAAAGTTTTTCAGTGTAAATATTTAAATACATAAGTTAAAATAAGATTTACAGTTATTTCCTATCTCTCAACATCATAAGCTTACAAATCCTAATTTTCTGACTAAAACCTTTTATTTCTTAAAACCCAGAAACAACTTTAACTGTTCAGTCCTCTCCAGTTTCATTCTATGTTGATGACATTAAAAGTAGTTCTTCAAAGCAACAAATGATAAAAACGCGTCATTCAGGACAGTGATGGGCACCGCTAAATCTACAGCTAGCTGCGCTAAAACACAAATCCTAAACATTAGTTCTGCTAATATGAATGTGGTATTTAGTGGAAGCTAATGCTAAAGCACTAATGCAACATGGTTTGAGTATAAATTAATGCAAACTGAACATTAGAAGAAGCTAGCACAATATATTATTTAGTGGGAAGCTAATGCAAACAAAACATGTTTAGGAGAAACTAAAGCAGCATGGTGTTCAGTGGAAGCTAATACTAAATTGCTGAAGCAACATGGTTGGTATTTAGCAGAAGCTAAAGCTATTTCCACCTCTCTGAAAAGCCTTTAGATGTTCTACATACAGTTATGTGTTTTTATCTACAGTCCGTTTCTTTTGTTGCAGTGGTTCTGGTTTGAAATAAAGTTACTGGTGGAAAAAGAGGAAATGGAAGTGCTGTGAGCTTCAAAATAAGAGCATGAATATAAACAGATTCTTAACTTTAACTGAAAGTTTATAAAACGTTTTAGGATTTATCTAGAAAATGGTTTCAGAGCTAGCTAAGGTGCTAAATGAAGATTTGCTGCTAGCATGTTAGCGCAGGTGTTCCCACCACCGGTTCAGGAGTTTGGATCTGTAGCTTTATTATTAACCCGAGTCAGCTCAGCAGAACCAACCAGAAGTGATCGGACTGGAGAACCGGAGAGCGTGATGAACCCACAGCGCCCTCTGCTGCTGGAGCTGCCGATTGCTGATATTCGGCTGGAGCAGGAAGCAGGTTTCCATGGTAACAGCCGTGAACGTTTGATCGGCAGACCTGAGAGTTTCTCTGCGGCTCAGAACCTGAACAGGAAGCCGGCGGCCCCCTGACCTGCTGCTGCAGCTGCTGCTGCTGCTGCTGCAGTTGCTGCTGCTGCTGCTGCCAACTTCCTGCTGGGTCCAGCTGCTCTGGTACCAGAACCGGGTGTGGAACAAAATTAATTATGTGCAATATTTAAGATTACATCTAGACATGTATAAAACATACATGTCTAGATGGATCAGTTGTTTTTCTACTCCTCTCCAAGCTGCACCTGGTAACTCATCGTCTCATTGAACAGATCTTCTTTATTTAGGTAAAAGGGAGGAACCAGGCCAGCCGCCTGCAAGGGAAGAGATAACAAATAGTTAGCACACCCCCACTATGGGAACGGGATGAGATGCTCAACTTATCTGTGTTGCCTTGGAGAAAGCGAAGTGAAGAACGCGTCCACCTCAGGGCTGTGACTCTTTTTATGTTATGTGTCCTAATTTGGTCATGGGCATTTGAAACCACTCCCACTTCCTGTGCGCCAAGGAACTGAATATGATTCTGTGATTATTTCAGCCTCCCCAGAACACACCTGGAGTTTGGGTTAGCTAAGTTAGCTAGGTTCACGAGGTTAGCTTAGGTTAGCTAAGTTAGCTAGGTTCACGAGGTTAGCTAGGTTAGCTAAGTTAGCTTACAGTTAGCTTAGGTTAGCTAAGTTAGCTAGGTTCACGAGGTTAGCTTAGGTTAGCTAGGTTAGCTTAGGTTAGCTAAGTTAGCTAGGTTCATGAGGTTAGCTTAGGTTAGCTAAGTTAGCTAGGTTCACGAGGTTAGCTAGGTTAGCTTAGGTTAGCTAAGTTAGCTAGGTTCACAAGGTTAGCTTAGGTTAGCTAGGTTAACTTCCACTTCCAAGTGATGTTAAAAGTTTTTGTTCTGTGACGTTTGCTGTCTCAACATGGGGTCCACCACAGTCGCTGCTGATCAGGTTTTAATGTTCAGTCTGAGCTCTGGGTTCTTAAAGGTACAGTACGCTCAGTGCGTTGAAAAGCAGTTCGGGTTCTGATCCAGTTCTGAGGCGATCAAATAGAACTCTGATCCGGTTCTGGAGAATTTTAACATTCATGTTTGTTTCTGTTGTTTTTTTTTTGTAGAAGAGCTTCCTGCTGCTTCCAGTTTGAGTCCAACAGCCTGACCCCCACCCAGTGCTCCCAGTGCTCCCAGCCTCCAGGCGTTAGTCCGAGCCTGACCTGGATGAGACGTCTCACCGGATCCGACTAATTCCTGGTTCACCTCCTCCCTTCCCTCCCTCCCTCCGCCCTCACCTCCCCGATCTGAGTCCAGGCTCAGAGCAGCGTCCTGATTGGCTGGCATTCCCCCACCGCCCCCCAGACCTCAGGTGGATGAATGAAGACTCCGTTTAAAAGCCCAGCGGCGCCGCGGCCCCGAACGGACGGGGGTGAGTCGGATCAGAACCGTAACGCTCTGCTGGCGCCCCCTTCAGGCCGAGGCAGGGTCGTGACCTCAGGCCGAGGCAGGGTCGCGACCTCAGGCTCCTGTTTCTGTTTCAGGACATTCCGGCGTCTCGGCCAACATGATGAAGAAGAAGAATCCACACAAGTTGGTCCAGATTTTATTGAAGCCAGATTATCTAATCTCAGCTTTAATCTGAGTCTGTTCAGGTCTGTAATCTCGAGTTTTGTCTGCGTCCCGGCAGGAAGCAGAGGACCAGCGTTGGACCCAGTAAGACGCTGGTTCCGCCCAGGAGGAACATTGTGGGCTGCCGGATCCAGCACATCTGGAAGGAGGGCAGTGAGTAGGCGACCTCTTGACCTCTGGACCTCCGGGTCGCTCGGTGTTGACGCGTCCGCTGTCCCTCCAGGTAAATCGTCCCAGTGGAAGGGAACGGTTCTGGACCAGGTTCCGGTCAACCCGTCTCTCTACCTGATCAAGTACGACGGATTCGACTGCGTCTACGGCCTGGAGCTGTACGCCGACGAGCGCGTGGTCGGCCTGGAGGTTCTGCCCGACAGAGTGGGTGAGTTCTGCTGGGTCCAGACGGGTTCTACCGGGTGCGGCTGGGTTCTAGTAGGTCCAGACCGGTTCTCCCCATAATAACTGATGAACAGGTTTGTTCTCGTTTGGTTCTGCTGACGACCTGCAGACTCTAGAAACACCCAGATAATGTAAAGATTAATGTGATCATCCCTCCCTGGAGCCGCCATCTTGGGTTTGCTCCACTTTTCTGGACATTGGGGTCGAGGTGAACCGTAGATCTGGTAAAGACGGGATCAGTCTCGTTTGGTACCGTAGGTTCTGGAGCCGAGCCTGACCTGCCGCTCTCTGATTGGTCCAGCTCAGGCCCGGGTCAGCGACTCGCTGCTGGCGGAGACGATGATCGGGAAGGCGGTGGAGCACATGTTTGAGACGGAGGACGGGCCGAAGGAGGAGTGGAGGGGGATGGTTCTGGCCCGCGCCCCCATCATGACCACCTGGTTCTACATCACCTACGAGAAGGACCCGGTTCTGTACATGTACCAGCTGCTGGACGACTACAAGGAGGGCGACCTGCGCATCATGCCCGACTCCAGTGAGTGTCAGAGCGTGGAGTCCGGATCCGGACTGATCCGGGCCAGGTTTGGGTTTGGGTCCAGGTCCGATCCGGTTCGGGTTCGGGTCTGAATCCGGTCCAGGTTTGGGTCCGATCTGGTCCAGGTTTGGGTCCGATCCGGTCCAGGTTCGGGTCTGAATCCGGTCCAGGTTCGGGTCTGGATCCGGTCCAGTTTCGGGTCTGGATCCGGTTCAGTTTCGGGTCCGATCCGGTCCAGGTTTGGGTCCGATCCGGTCCAGGTTCGGGTCTGAATCCGGTCCAGGTTTGGGTCCGATCCGGTCCAGGTTCGGGTCTGGATCCGGTTCAGTTTCGGGTCCGATCCGGTCCGGGTTTCTGGTGTCTGCAGACGAGAACGTGGCAGCGGAGCGGGAGCCGGGCGAGGTGGTGGACAGCCTGGTGGGGAAGCAGGTGGAGTACGCCAAGGAGGACGGCGGGAAGCGGTCGGGGATGGTCATCCACCAGGTGGAGGCCAAGCCGTCCGTCTACTTCATCAAGTTCGACGACGACTTCCACATCTACGTCTACGACCTGGTCAAGACCTCCTAAGGCCGCGGCGTCCAGACAGCAGCCGGACTTCGTAGCTCTTTGTTTCTAGAGACGCCTTAACGCGAAGGACGCGGCGCCGTCGTCATGGACTCTTGGACCGGACCAAACGGCTGGAACCTGCCTTGGGTTTCCAGATTATCGCGGCACAAGCATCCGTCTTTACTGAGCTTCTCCTTCCTGTGACTCCATCCGGAGGAACGCCCCGTTCCTGACGGCCCTCTGGACCCGAGGCGGGGCGTCTGAGTCCGGCGGGGTCAGTGACGGGGCGGGGCGGCGTCGGGAACACGGATCCGGACCGCTCCGCGTCTGGGCAGAGAAACGACGTCCCTCTGAAATTTGTGCCAAATTATTGAACTTTTCTAGAGCGTCATTCCAACCGGCTGGTTTTCCTGAAGCGTCATCCGGATTATTCCGCATTTATACTGTAACGGTTTTCCACATGCCCCGCCCCCGTCTTCTAAATGTGGACAATCATGACCTCATATCCTATCAACCCAGATAACGGTGAATTCTAGACCCTCTGGCGTTTTCAGGATCAGCTTCTGGACCGAGGAACCTTCCAGATTCCAGAGCCGAGCCTGGAAGGCGACAGAGACGGTTTTCCCAACAGATCCCTGGAGTTCCTAACAGTCTGATCCAGATGATCCGGATCAACTGATCCTGGACTTAACAGGCCTTCGATCCAGAGACGATCCCGATCAACGGTTCCTGGAGTTTCTGATGGCGTCGGTTGGTCCGGATCAGCGGACGGATCCGGATCAGTGGATCTTGGGGTTCCTGTCGATGACCCGAGTTGCTGCTGTTGTAGTTTACAGTGTTTTTCTTGTACAGTGATCTTATGTTGGACGTCTTCGGTTCCTCCGTGTCGGTTCCGTTCCCAGTTGGTCCGGACTCGTCGGCCGGTTCTGGTTCTGCAGCATCCAGTCGGTGTTTGAAGGAAGTCCTGCTCTTTTCTCTGATGTGGCCCGTCTTCAGTTTCCCTTCCTCCAACAGAAGCGCTAGCAGCCACGTTGCCTGATCCTCATCTTGTGCCTGAAGGACGGATCCAGACATTCCTGCTGGCCGGGTTGGGAAGCGTCGCTCACGGCTCCGGCGTTCCGGCGTTCCGGACTGTCGGAGCTTCTCTGGGTTTCAGGATTGAGATTTCCTAGTTCACCTGAAACCCAAATGGTTCAGCGCCGCTTCTTCTCCAGATCTCTAAACTAAAGCACAGGTTTTAATTTTGATTCAATTAAACTAAAATCTGAAAATATAGAAATCCAAATGTTTTTTTTTTTTTGAGAATTCTGAGAAAAACTTTAATTCTAACTTTTTCCCAAAGAATTTAGACTTTTGTTTTCTGAATTCTCGTAATCACATTATTCAGTTTTATCAGGATTCAGTTTTTTTCCCAGATTTGTACCTTTAATTTCTGTCAGTAAACAATCCCTTCAGTCAATCTCGTTTTAAAACTCAAATCTATTCTGACTGTAAGATTCGAGTCAGAATCCCTTTTTACGTTTCAGTGGTTCTAAAACATTTGGACACATTTTGTTCAGGTTAAGAAACAAACAGCTTGGAAACCTGGAGCTAATCTGGTGGGATGTTGGATTAACATCAGAATCTGGGGATTAAAGTGGATCTTTTTAACTAACTGAAGTTGCAGGATTTTTTTTCCAGGACTTGATTTATTGGATCTTTATAAGAACTGATGTTCTGGTTCTGGGAGCAGCTGAGTGAATCTGTTGGGTTCAGATCAGATTTCATTTTAGTGTTTTATTTCCTTAAGAGTTATTTGTTGTTCTTTTTTAAAGGAAAATGCCAGTTTTTAAAAAGTTTTTTCTGACGGTTTTTCGGTTGAAGGTTTTCAGGAAACGTGGATGAAACCTTGGCTGAGGGGATCCTGGTGTTTAATCTCAGGAGTTTTTACTCCAGTTTCCAGATCGTTGATTAATTGAATTGAAAAGTTCCAGCTTTCATGATTACATTCAAAGTTACTTTTGGATTCAGTACCTTTTTCAGAATCACCTTCATATCATATTTTGTGATTTATTTTTTTCAAAATCATGGAGTTTTGAGCAGGCGATAAAACATCCTGGTTTTTGAAAACATGTTACCGTCGTTTCGAGAACGGGTCGGTTTGACCCGATCCAGGCCGGATCTGGAAACACAAACAGTTTTTCTGTTGTATGAAGATCTGCTGAGTTATTTTCATTTTTATGGTTCAGATTCTACAACTTGTTGTGAAATCCAAAAACTTTTGGATTCTTGTTTTGTGTTTCTAAAGTAATCAGATTTTTACTGTTGACATTTTTTTCTAGATGGTCAAAAATCCACATGAAAATCGAGGCCATAATTTCAAAACTACTAAATGTTTAATGGATTTAATTAGAGGGTCTGTCATTAATTAATAAAACTTTATTTGACAAAATAAGCAACATTTTCAATTCAGAAACTTTTTCTGCTGAATAAACAAACATCTGAGCTCAAAAGCAAATCTAGTTTTTATTTTGTCTTTCAACCATCAGAACGCTGACATTAGCGTTAGCTGCTACATGGTTAGCATTGAGATGCTACTTTAGCCTTAAATATCTTCACTGACATGCTAACTCCTTCTAACACAACTTGAACACAACAATAGTCTTTTCCAGACTAAATTAAACCCTGTGGGCTGAGAAGCGCCGCCATCGCTGCTGTTAGCTTGTGCGTCAGTTTTATGGGCGTACTAGAAATGCTCAATACAAAAGGTTCCAGTCGGAATGTTTCTATGTAAAAAGACAGAAAAAAGAATAATTGTCTTAAATTTTAATCAAAAACATTTTCTATATACTCAAATTTGATTTTATTTTATTACATCTGGGTTTTCTAGAGATTTCCTCTTATAACAGATGCTACATGTTGTAGTTTTAGAGCAGATGAAATGTTGACGGAGTTGAAGCATAAATCTGCTCTTTAATCCAGAAATCATCAGATTTATTCCTGTTTCTGGTTCTAGAAGGTAAATGTTGACGTGAAGCGCCGCTCTGCTGCTCCAGGAAGTAAATCAAGATGAATCTCCTGTTTCCGGTGACTCCAGGGTCGGATTGATGAGATCCTCGATATTTTCCAGAAACCTGGATCTGTTGTGATTGGACGTGTGTGCTGTAGCGCCGCCTCTGTTCAGATAGTGTCACTGCATGCTGCTTTTCTCTCTGTGGAAACTGATGTGTTGCATGTTTGTCGGTTTCAGTTGTTCGGTTCTCGCCTGTCTGTCGTGGCTTTTTGGTGCCTCTTTGGTTTGTTTTGTACCTTTGGCTCCCCCTGGTGGGCTGAAGCATTTATGGGTTGTTGGATAAAATAAAAATGATAAAGAAAACCACCCCGACCAGCGGAAGTGACAGTTTAGCAGGTGAACTTGTGAAGATGTTGCAGAGGTGATGGTGGCTGTAAAGTTGATGTTTCAGAGTGCCAACTGCAGATGCCAGTGTTGTACAGCCGTGTAAAGCTCTATTTACATGAATAAAAACCTGTTTTTCATACATGTTTTGTCTCTTATTCTCTGATTCAGTTCAGATTATAATCTGTCATATGAGATATGAGAAGTATGTTTGTTGTTTTGTTGCAAGTTGCTGTAGCACAACTCAAGAACACTAAATGTTTATGAAACTATAACTTCCTTAAACAAATAAACAGCTATTTATAATGCACAATAAAGTTTCAGTTCAAATGCAATTCAAACATTGATCACAGTTTGTGTTGCAATTTTGCAAAGTGGCAGAGTGCAAATAAAAACTCATTAAATTTTCTTTTGAAATAATTTTTATGTCGGTAGTATCAATAGTTGTTTCGTTGTTATTTATTGGGCTTTAATCTCGTTGAACGAACTGTAGCTTCAACGTGCTGGTGTTTCACTTCTGACCACCAGGTGTCGCCTCAGACACAGTTTTATTCCCATAATGCAGTTCTCCTGATCTGTTCGCTCTCTCCACTTTAAGGCCTTCACGTCTGGAGCTGCTGGTTCTTTATGTCTTTAAGTGTCGGGTTTATTAGTCCTAAAGGTCCGTGTGGATTAATCTGGAGGAGAAAGAGAAGAAGATCGAGTTTACAGAAACCGTGAGTCAGAGCGTGAGAGCGGAGCTTGAAGAAGGCTGTCCGCCATGTTGGCTTTCGATCCTTTCGGTTCATGAACGTGATGATTGGTTGATTCACAGAGCATCTGTGAGGAGGCGTGGCCTAATTCTTGTTACGCAACGCGCCTTCAGACCGTCTGATCCTGAACCGGAATTCAAACTGAATTTTAAGGAAATAGAAAAAACAACATGATCCTTCCGGTGTTTCTATTATGCTGCTGGATGAAAACCAAACTAAAAGTTGTTTTAGTTTAGTTATTGTATTAAAATATAGCTAAGACTGTGAACAAATATAAAGCGGAACAAGATTAATTATTTATAGAAGTTAATACAGTCTGGTTTTCCAGTGAAATTATAAAATGATTATGAATATAAAGGAGCCCAAAGCACACAGTATTAAAAAAATAATCCAGAATGATTGGAAATACTTCTTATTGTATCTGAATGTTATTTATTATATATATATTTATTTTGTTTGTGTTATATGTGTTTCTTATTATCTGATTTATTTCAAAACAGCACAATTTTAAATTGAAAAATAATTTAACTCCAAATTAAATAAAGACATTTGTAAAAGAATGAAAAACATACTTCACCTTGGCTACATAAAACATATAGTTCATTACAGGTAATCAGTAGTTTAGCAATTATCGCGAGATTTCTTCACGCTGTCTCCAGGCGCTGCGCGAGATTTACAGCTAAACAAAGATGGTGTCCTCCTGATGGTCCATGTGGCTCCACGGATCTCAAACCCTCACAAACATTAATTTATCTTACTAAACTCCATCGGAACCGGTTACTGGATCAGCGAGGATCCCTGAGAGGAAGTCAGGATGCAGCACGACGACGTGAGTTTGATAACTTCCTCTGAAGCTGAACACAGGCTCGGTTTAGCCTCCAAGCTAACGTTAGCCACCGGTAAACCTTTAAAAACCGAATAATAATCAATCAGCTGATGAAGCACTGCTCTGTTTTTAATAGTCTTGACTGTTTACTAGATCATGTGTGGATATTAAGAGTTCTACATTAGCTACATTTAATTGATGCGGAACAGTGTTTCTCCCGTTAGAGGCCAACAGACCTCATAGGAAAAGTCTAAAAATGAAGTTTAACCGGGTTTAGTGGAAATAAAATCAAAGTCAGAACAGAGGTGGAGGTTCGGATTGTTCGGGGTTTGTATGAAGATAATATCGGGGGGAGTAAAGTTTCACATTTTTGTCACGTGGGTCCAGTAAACAACCTTAAAACCCACCCGTCCTGTCCAGAACCACTGATCCGGTCCTCGTTTTCCTTCCGGTGATCCAGACTTTAAGATGTTCAAATGGCTGATGTCCGAGCACATCAAGTTCCGCACAGGCCCGGTTGGTTCTGATGGTTTGGATCTGGAGACAAGGAATTCTGGATCACAAGAGGGAACAGAACTGGACCAGGAGTTAAAGATGCTGAAAAGTCAGCAGAAAAAGATGAAAATATAATTTGAGTTTTGTTTTATTCTCAATGTTTTTCACTCAAAACCAAACATGGAGTGAAGTAAAACCTTCTCCCCTTCACAATAAAAGCTTTTGTTGGGGTGTGAAATATATGCACTGTATCCGCTACACTGATCTCTAAAATCAGATGTTCTGATCGTTTCGGGCCTCTCTGGATGTGTGTAACCTTTGACCTCTGCTCTCTGCAGGTCATCTGGGACATCATTGGAAACAGACAGTTCTGCTCCTTTAAAGTGAAGTAAGTTCTGAGGCGTCCGGTTCCGACCCGACCCGGTCCAGAGAAATTCTGCCTGGATTCGGCTCAGGAGGTTCTCTGATTGGACCAGAAACCAGAAACAATGTTACAATATTCTGGTTTAATAAAGAACATTTACGCCTTTATTCTTGGAAAATGTTTTGACAGCAGAGAATAAATCATTAAAAACCAAAAACCTTTTGATCTGGAAAATCCAAAGTTTCTGTTAGATTTTTATCTTTGCTGTAAAATGTATTTTAAATGAAATTATTGTGAAAAT
Organism: Poeciliopsis retropinna; assembly: GCA_010277075.1. Lineage (NCBI taxonomy): Eukaryota > Metazoa > Chordata > Actinopteri > Cyprinodontiformes > Poeciliidae > Poeciliopsis > Poeciliopsis retropinna. The sequence goes on from VMRM01000001.1 coordinate 672,603, forward strand.
AGTTCATTAATCCCTGATAAATGGCCAGATGGAGGAAAACTAAAGCGAATCAGTTCTTCAGGTTTTTGATTAATTTCCTGATGAAAAATCAAAACTTTGAGAACATTTAAGACGTTTTGGTTTCTTTTCTGTCTGGATCACAAGATCTCCAGGATTCCTGCATCTTTCTGGACAAAACTTTTACCTCCGTCCGTCCATCAGAACCCTGACCGCTCTCTGTTCTTCTCCCGGATCAGAACCAAGGGCGGGAACTTCTGCCGGAACGAGTTCAACCTGACGGGGTTGTGCAGCCGCGCGGCGTGTCCGCTGGCCAACAGTCAGTACGCCACCATCAGGGAGGAGAAAGGTCAGCATCATCATCCTCACCGGACCGGGCTTACGACCCGACCCGGTCGGAGGTGTAACGGCTCCGTTCTGTTGCAGGTCAGTGTTTCCTCTACATGAAGGTGATCGAGCGGGCGGCGTTCCCGGCCCGGATGTGGGAGAAGGTGAGACCGTCATCATCCTCACGATGAAGAACCTGAGTGACCTTGTGTCTCTTTGACCTCTGACATGATGAAACATCAAACTATTTAAAGCAGAATCATTGCCATGAGGAGCAGCTCATTATGGGATGTTCCTCCCTGCGGGTACGGAAAGCTGTCAGCTGATTTTATGATGAAACAAAAAAATAGTTTGAACTTCTGAATCCAGGTTTCAGCAGCTGAAACTGGACCGGAGTGATTCTCCAGAACCTTCTGCAGGATTCCCTCAGCTGAACCTGCTCAGATGTTTGATCTGCAGCAAGTCGTCGGATCGAGAGGACTCGGTATCATCAGAGTAGTTCTGATCCGAAACCTTCAGCTGTCTATTAGTAACTCGAGGTCCAATGAGGAGTCGTTTGGTTCTGTTGGACCATCAGACATTCTCCCTCCAGGTTCTGGTAGCTTTGAACCCTGGAGGTTAAACCTTCCTCCTTCAGCTCAGAGTTCTGGTCCATAGAGAAGATTGTTGAGATTGGATCAGAACCGCTGTTTGATCCAGGATTGGTCAGTCAGCTTCTGTCAGCTTTGGAAGGTCCTTGCAGGATCCGTCCAGCCTGGTGTTGTGGTTCTGATCCTGTGGAAATGTGTCTGGTTCTGACCCGGTTCTGTTTGTCTGCAGGTGAAGCTGAGCAGAAACTATGAGAAGGCTCTGGAGCAGATCGATCAGAACCTGATCTACTGGCCGCGTTTCATCCGACACAAATGCAAGCAGCGGTTCACTAAGATCACCCAGTACCTGATCCGGATGCGCAAGCTGGTTCTGAAGAGACAGTGAGTTCTGAGGTGCACAGGAACCCGACCGGAACCGGGTCATGCTTCATGTCTGGTGTTTCTCTCTTCCAGGAGGAAGCTGGTTCCGCTCAGCAGGAAGGTGGAGAGCAGAGAGAAGAGGAAGGAGGTAAGAAGGAGGCGGACAAACCCGACCAGAACCGGGCCCGCTGAACAAGGTTCTGACCGTGTTCTGGGTTCTGTTTGCAGGAGAAGGCTCTGATCGCCGCTCAGCTGGACAACGCCATCGAGAAGGAGCTGCTGGAGCGGCTGAAGCAGGGAACGGTACGCCGCCGCCGAGGGTTCTGGTCTGGGTTCTGATCCGGTCAACATCCTGGACTCACTTCCTCTCTGTGTTTCAGTACGGAGACATCTACAACTTCCCGGTGTACGCCTTCGACCGGGCGCTGGAGCAGCAGGAAGCGGAGAGCGAGTCGGACTCTGAGGAGGAGGGAGAGGAGGATGACGAGGTGATGAAGGAGCAGCGTCTAATGAGGGGGCGGGGCCAATGCAGGAGTTTTATTCTGAAAGGTTTCTTGTTCCTGTCTGCAGGACGTCGGGCAGAGCGAGTTTGTAGCAGAAGAGGAAGTGGACGAGAGCGACCTGAGCGACTTCGAGGTGAGACAGGCAGGAAGTAGATCCTGGATCCAGGAAGTAGATCCTGGATCCAGGAAGTATGGTTCTGACGGGCCTTTGTCTCCCAGGACATGAACAAGCTGAAGACGAGCAGCGATGAGGAGGAGCAGCAGGACTCCACTGAGGAAGAGGAGGAGATGGAGCTGGAGACGAAGGCCTCGCGGTCGAAAGGGAAATCTCCGGCCAACGGATCGGCGCCGAGGAGGAAGCGAGCGTTTGTGGAGATCGAGTACGAGACAGAACCCGCCTCCAAGACCAGAACCACATAGAGACGATCCGAAGGCGTCGGACCAGGACTGCAAGCCCCGCCCCCGACATGTTGCCATGACAACAACAAAGCTGCTGACAGCGGAGTCCATTGGGCCCAAACGGCACTTTGAGGCCAGTTGGACGGGTCGGATCAGAGAGACATTAAAACCTTCAAACCTGAACAATAAAAACAAATATTTCTTTTTTCAAAATAAATTTCCCGATTTGAATTTATTTGCTTCAATTTAGAAAATGTTCTGGGTTAAAAAATTATAAAATCCAACTGGGAAAATAATGGAATAAATCTAGATTTCCTATTTTAAAGCTGATCAGGTTTAATCCCCGACTTCCTGTTTCTCTGAAATCAAACATGGCAGCTTCTCCCAGCTTCCTGCTCTCCAATCAATCGATTTTTATGTCAATTGTTTTTACACAAGATCAATGAAAATACTATCAATAATTACAATCAAGAAAAAATACTTTATACTGCCTGTGTCTGACTGTCTTAGCATTAGCAGAACTGATGTTTATTATTACTGCTTTCGGTAGCTAGCTTTTCAGTTAGCGGTTCCCACCACTGCCTGCTCTAAACAACCTGAACACTAGATGGCAGCATTTGGGACACGCCTTTATCTTTAAATTCTTATTTCTACATGATCTGTTGGATCAGAACCGAAGGTCTAAGTCAGGTAGACGTGTTTCTACTTCAACACACCTGAGTCAAATAATGAGGTCATTATCAGGATTCTGGAGAACCGGACTGGACTGAGGAGTTGATTCAGCTGCTGGATTCAAGAGCAGCAGGACCCTGGAGGACCAGGACTGTCCACTACTGGTCACATGTCGCCCTCTATCGGCAGAAGAGAGAAGTCCAGACAAACCACAGCAGGCCTGTTGTAACATACAGTATTTATACTTTATTTACAAATAACTGAGTCCCCGCGGTTCAATGAGTCACAGCTGAAGAAGAATCAGAACAATTTCATATAAATAAAAGAATCATGAGAAACTCCATGGAGGCGCTAGCCGACAGAAAAAATCAAAAACAAGAAGAAGAAGAAATGTGCAGCTCATGATGCAGCCAGAGCGCGGCGGTCGATGTGCGCCCCCTGCTGGCGGGACGTGGTTAGTGTAGTCATGTCATGCTTCTGTTTTCCTTTGGTGAGCGAAGCTTTAAGGCGGCAGAACCAACAGAACTTTTCCAGAACCTTCCGACTCTTTGGTCCCGACAAACTTCACAAACTAAAGTGCTGAGAAGGAAGAAGGAAGTTCATGATGATGAGGAGGATGAAGATGACCTCACTGTTCTGATGATGAGACTGAGGAAGAGGAGGAGGAGGAAGCTGCGTTATAAAAACATGGAGGAGGAGCTGAGCGTCCAATCAGCAGAGAGTTCCCCGGATACGCAGAGCTGGACCTGAGAGGCACCAGAACCAGCTCATAACCGGATCAGAACCGGATCAGCTGGGTCAAAATGGAGTGATGGATCAGAACTGAACCGGTTCCTCATGGGAAACTGGATCCAACAAGCCGCAGCAGGTCAAAGGTCAGATTCCTGTCTGGGAGACGCACTTTTAAGATTCATCCGGTTTTTATTTCTAGAATTTGGCAGGAATTTTATCGGCTCGGATCAAGTCCAGTTAGCCGCAGAACATCGGCCCGTCTGGGAGAACCAGAACCGGGTCTTTAAGCGACCAGATCGGTGAACGGGAAGTTCTCCTCAAAGGTCCGTTAAGCTGGTTCCACTCCGGCCACCGGGGGGCGCCGCCAGGAATCATTTGGCTAAAAACATTTAATTAAAGATCCGGTTCTGGTTCTTCCTGATCCAAACCGGGCCTGTTAGTTGGTTCTGGAAGAGTCCGATTAAAACCAGCGTTTATAAAATATTATTTTAATTAATATTGTAATAACTGTTATTTTCTGTTCTGCAGCAGAACCAGCGACCCGGTATCTGGGTTTATCGACTAGATGTTGGACTTTCAGAACCAGGACGATTATTTTTTATTTTCATTTTTAAATTGGAGAAACATCTGGAGTCGCCAAACCCGGGTCGAGACCAGAACCAAAAGAAACTTGGAACCAGTGGGGAAACCCAGAATTTGTGGTTCTGAAGGTCGTGGCTGGGTTCTGATCGACCAGGATGGAAATCCAGACGGTTCTGATTGTTGGGTTCTGGACGGCCCGGTTCTGTTTTCCCGGTCCCCAGAGTCTCACAGACTCAACCCGATGTTTGCAGACTGATCCGACCCGGACATAACTGGATGTGGACCGGTACCGGTTCTGACCGGGTGTAAGGATTTTTAGAGAACCTTCTGGGTTCAGCTGGGAGTCCCTAGTGACCCGGTTGTGGTTCTGATCGGACTGAGGTCTGGTCTTTTGTTCTGAGACGGGTTCGGGTTCTGACCGGGTCCGGACTCGGAGCTGAACTGGTTCTGGTACCAGAGGAGGATCAGAGACATGATTTAGTGAAGCTGATTGGATCAGTGATTTGGGTTCTGATGGAACCGGTGGTGGCTCTGCGTGGCAGTGCCGGTCGGTCGGGTCGGGTCGGGTCCGGTACCGGTCCGGTTCTGAGGCTAGCAGCTGCAGCCCTCCTTGGCCGGCTGGCTGTCGGCGTTGAGCCGGCCGCCCTGCGGCGCCGACGGCTTGTGCTGGACGCCGGACTCGGCCGCGTTCAGGTCCAAACTGCCGTCCTGGATGTTCTGGTAGATTTTCTTGGCCGCCTCCAGGAACGCCTCCTCTACGTTCTCTCCTCTGGGGAACAGAACCAGAACCAGAACCGGGAGTGAAGCAGCATTTCTCACACTAACAGAACCAGAGATGGTCCGACTCTTACGTCTTGGCGCTGGCTTCCAGGAACAGCAGACCTGAACCAACAGGAAGCAGAGAGATCGGGTCAGAACCACTTCCTGTCTGACAGATAAGCCCCACCCCCTGCCACGCCCCCTCACCGTTCTCCTCGGCGAACTGCTTGGCCTCTTCGTACGTCACGTCCCTCTGAGCCTCCAGGTCCGCCTTGTTCCCGATCAGGATGATCACCTGGAAACGGAGAAACCGATCAGAACCAAACAGCGCCGCCTGCTGGAGAGCCGCTGAGTTACAGCAACAGACTCATTCTGGTTCTGTCAGAACCCAGAGGGTCATTGGCATCCCTGGTTCTGGTCGGATCCAGGTCAGAAGGCCTCACCGTGTTCGGGTTGGTCAGGTTCCGGGCGTCTGTCAGCCAGCTGCTCAGGTGGTTGTAGGTACTTCTCCTGAAAAACAGCAGCAGAAGAAGAAGTTATTCAGCCTCCACTAGAAACAAACCAGCAAAAAATAAAGATTTAATCTGCAGCAACAAATTAATGTGAAATATTTAATTTCTAAATTTAAATTACACAGAAAAAACATCTATTAAAAATACTAATAATGAACTAAAATAAATAAAATGCAAAATTATATTTAAAAAATACAAAAAAGCATTTAGAAAGATGAACACTTAAAAATATAATTAAATTAAAACAGTTATTTAAAAAATCTATAAAACACAAAACAGGAAAAATTACAAAAAAAATTTAATAAAATAAAATGATAAGTTATGAAATAGAAATAAAAATCAGCTTAAAAAACAAACTAATATTCATAAATTTAAAGAAGCTTAAAATTTTATGTACATAGAAAGTAATAATCATGAAATAAAGTAATAAGAGGAGCGGACTTAAAATTAATAAATATAATAAAGCTTATATTTACTTATAACATTGTATTTACAGAAATAAACTAAAATCATTGGACAGAAATTCATAAAATTAATTTCTGTAAATTTGCTTCAAATTTTAACATCTTTGCCAAGAAAAGATAGAAAATGTTGCAAGATTATTAATTATGATAAAGAAGAACTGTAGATGTGTAAGAATCGTAATAATTTAAATGTGTGATAACCACCTGGTGATGTCATAGACCATGAGGGCCCCCGCCGCCCCCCGGTAGTAGGACCTGGTGACGGCCCTGAAGCGCTCCTGACCCGCCGTGTCCCAGATCTGCAGCTTCACCTTCTGACCGTTGACCTCCATGATCCTGGTCCCAAACTCCACGCCGATGGTGTGAGGACAGTCGGCCATGACTGCACACACAAACACACACACAGAGGGTTCTGGTCGGGTCTAATCAGAACCGGGTCACACCTGGTTAAGGAGACGATCACTCACATTTCTTCTCTGTGAACTGATGAAGCAAACAAGACTTCCCGACGCCCATATCTCCTGAAACACACAAACGCATCAGGACGCAGGTTAAACGTCAGCTGAATGCAGCACATAGGTGGAGGTGTGGTGATGTGGGCTTGTTCCAGTCAGAGGACATGGAGTGGACCCGGTTCGACTCGGACTCACCGATGATGATGTACTTGAAGATGTAGGAGTAGTTGTAGGGAGCGGCTGTCATGGTGACTGTGGAGGAGACAAACAGGGACACAGTGAAACCCGGACCGGTTCCGAACGTCCGAACCGGGTCCGCTCAGCCTGACAGAACCTTAACTAGAGCCGGAGGCAGTCAGGCTGGACCCAGAACCCGGTTCCGAGGCGGTCCATCGTGTTCAGCAGAAGTCTCAAAGCCGATCAGCTGACTTCCCTCTCTGAGCTAACCGGCTAACGGCTAACAGCAGGGGGCCACTTTTTTCCCAAATTACGGCGGGAATGATCCAGCTACAGCCCGGCTGCCCGTCCGGAACCAGAACCTGTAGCTTTACCTTCAGTCCGGCGGTCTGGTCCTCCTGGAAACTGGTTGAATTGCTGGTAGCTGCTGGTTGAAGCTGTTAACCGCTGATCCGTCAGGAAACCTGCTTTACTTCCGCTTCTTCTTCTTCTGGTTTCACCGCAGATTCCAGCCTAACAGTTATACTACCGCCACCTGCTGGGGGGTTTAGCTTCTACAATGGAGAAATGTAGTTTAATGTTTAAATGTTTAATGTAGTTTATTAGTTTATATATAACTGAAAAACAAAAATAAGAATATAAAAATATTTTTCATAAAGAAATATGGATTGTTTACAAATCTAATCATCTTCTTCTGAGAAAATCATTTAGATTTTGGTCTGGACTTTGACTAGGCCATTCTGACCTGATCTAATCCATCTCAAAATATCTATAACTGGATGTTTTGCTGTCCCCCCGGACCCCAGTGTCAGGTCAATAATATGTTTTCTTCCAGGATTTCCATTGATTCAGATTTTAAAAAGGCTTCCCACAGAATAATGCTGCCACCACCATGTCCCATAGTGAGTTGACCTCAACCCACCATTTGGTCTCAGTCTTTCCAGAAAACACATGAAGGATTCACTTTGAAACATTTGGTGAAGGTTTCTACAGGAACACTGGAAGAAATGAGCAGATTCTGCAGAGGAAAACACCCTGAAACCATCAAAAACCTGCAGGAGTTTCAGCCAGGATCTAGCTAGCTGATTGGCTAACCAGTTTCACAACTCCTCAATCTTTAATTGTCTCATCAACTTTGTAGTACAAGTTCAAGGATGCTGAAGCTACAAGTCAATACGTCAAATGTTGTTTGGGATCACTTTTTTCTTGGGAAACACTTATTCAAATGTATTCAGCGACATTCTTAGTGCTAGTGTTAGCTAACTCGCTAACCCTGCTGAGGCCTTGTTTACTGGAGATGTTCGTTCATGCTGTGGGTCCAAAAGGTATGGCTGGAAGGACAAGTCTACCATTGTTGACATCTGGCTCTGAGATGGTAAGAGGTGGTATCATGTTGTGGGCTCTCTGATGCAGCATTGATGCAGAGCCTTCAACATTGTCTCTTCTTGGGACATTCATCATGTTTTCGCCAAGACAATGAACCACATTCCAGAGGTTTGGCTGAGGAAGAGGAGGGTATAGCTGCTGGACTGTCTCTGAAGGAGAACCTAAGGAGCAGTTGGACCTGGTGCTGTTAGACATGTTAAAACATTAGCAGGAAGAATGGGAGGAACAACATCTGGAAGCTTTCCTGGTTTTGGAAGCGCAGCCACAGAACATGGCTTCTAACGTTTAACTGCTGGGAAAAGAAACCACAGCAGACTGGGAACAAGTAAAACCAAGACAGGGAACACATCCGACTCTAAAATACAGAGAGGGACATGGACATCTCAAAGGAAGCCGAGGAGACAGGAGAGGAGATAAAGACGGACAGATATGAAGCGAAATCAGAATCAAAGGTTGCTTGTTTTTCACTCTGACCAACATATAGAGAGACAGATGATCCCTCCTCCTCAGTGTGTTCAGGTCTCAAAGGGGCAGGACTCGGCTGTGAGGGGCTGGACTCGGCTGTCAGACCTCTGCATGTCCCACAGAGCCAACAGAGGAAGTTCAGGGAGGAAGAAACCTGATGTCTGTTTTTCTTCCAGGGGAGATGAGACTGAAGATGAGCGACTGCTGAGACAACAGACATGGACAAACAGAAAGGTACCAAGGCAATAATTTACAGGGTATTTCTATTCTATTCTATTCTATTTTACTCTATTCTATTCTATTCATTAACTGTTTCTCTGACAGATTGAATCTAACTCCAGATATCAGAGCAGTTCAGTTAAAACAGCTGTTTGTGTTCAGATATATAGAATATTTTAAGTAACTTTTCAGGGTTTATGTAATATTTGTTTACTTTATTTGTGTTTCTGCTACAAATTTAACAAACAATTAATAAAAAAGTCTTAAAAGTTTAAATTATTCTGTTAAATATTCATCCAATGTTGAATGAATTGGAGATGAAGACGGGCAGATAGGAAGCAAAATTAGAATCAAAAGTTGCTTGTTTTTCACTTTGACCAACATGGAAGAGAAGCAGCTTCTCTTCCATGTTGGTCAAAGTGAAAAACAAGCAACTTTTGATTCTCTTCAATAACAACCTGTTATCATTTAATCTCCAATTCCATTCATTTCTCTCAGTCAAAATGATCCTTAAAAGACTGAAATCACTTGTATTATTTAGCTTAATTTAATATTTATTTAGATATTTTATATTGTACACTGTTGTGGTACTGATTCCTGATTGAAGTTATGAAAAATAATAATGCTGCTGCTCTAATCAGGCTGGAGGAGTTGAGTTCATGTCACCACATCAGATTAGAGAAAACCACCTAAAATTATCAATAAAAAACTGATGGAAGATTTTCTGCAGGAGACAGTGAAGACAATAAAACCACTGCTGAAGAAAAGATTAATGATCAGCACCATTGTGCAGCTATAATGTAGTTTTTAGTGTTTTTATTGACTTCTTGACAGTAACAATTTCTGATGAAATGAAATAATTCACAGCATCGTTTATCAAATTATCAAGAAATTTTCTCATGCAGAATATCTGCAGCTTATTGAAAACTATTAAATCCTTATTTATCAAAGTGTACAAACTGATACCATCTGTACCAAATATCCCATAAGAGTCGGTATAAAAACACTGAAACTCCAAGAGGAAGAAACAATGGAGTCAAATGTAGTTGTCTTTATTTTTTATTAAAATCAAGTTACTGATGCAGGTTTTTAATGTTTCAAACACTATGAAATTTTTTTTACTACTTTAACGTTAAAAATAAACCTAAAACAAACACAGAAAAACATGAAAATCTTAACTGATGAGGCATGTTTGTCAGGTTAAATGTGTCGTTTGAAAATATCAATCTGTAAAAAGATTTTTAAACACTTTCCATTAAATCCACATTTCTATTTTTTAAAAATGTTTTTATTGGTCTCATGTAATTTTCTGATCTAAATGTATTTGACCTTTTAATTAACTTATATAAATTGACTTTTCAATAATCAAATTTATTGAATATTACTTTTTAGTAAAGGCAAATATTTTCTAATTTGTTTGTGTTAAAAATTACGGGTTAAGATTAAATATTTTTAAAAATGTCTTCATAAACAGTTCAAGTTTTTACATGCAAAGAGTTTGAGACCAGCCGCTGATGTAATTCACTTTTCCAGGTGTTTTTTGAGGATTTTTCTGTTGCTAGTTAAAATAATCTATTTAAATATTTTTATTTTATTTCTCTTTTCTGAACTGAAACAGATCTGATAAATTCCTCCTTTGTTATTATTTTTAAACAGCCACTTTAAAAATGTAATATTTAAGCTAAAGGCCTTTAAAGTTACGTCGATCTTTATGGATTAAATTTTAAAACCTCTGCTGCTGTTTGCACCTGATTTAAAAACAAACAGCAAAGTTGATAACTCATTTAGCTTCCAATAAAAACAACATAACTACTCTGAATGAAGAATCGGTTTTTCCATCAGTGGAATGGAAACAGCATTATGTATTTTGTGCAGCTGCAGCGGTTTGCCGATAGGAGGCAGAGTTTCAGCCTGTCCTCCTGCTGCTGTGAAGTCTTTATCGCGCTGCTGGTATGTTAACAATCGGAAACACCCCTGCTTGCTCCTCCATCCTCCTCCTTCCTGCTCTTCATCATCACGTCTTCCTCCCGCAGCATCTCTGGGGACACGGCTAATAGGCCGTTTAGATCCATCAGATTTCCGGGTGTTTGTGTCTTGAAGTTATCCAAACCAACATTTATTCCCATATTAAGAGCTAACCCAGCCCACTGAGGCATCAGGAGAGCAAACGGAAACTAAATGCTGAGGAACATTGAAAAGATAAGCTTCTGGTGTCCCCTGGAAGCAGCTCAGAAACATGAATGGAGCGTTTTCTCTCCAGCAGATGAAAGAAAGTGGCTCCCTCCCCGCTGCACACATGTTTGTACTTCTTTATATCTGAGGTCCCAAAATCACTGATTTCGTCTCAACAGACATGAATCAATGTCATTCTAACGCAAAAAGACAACTCCAAGCCCCTAAGTACCTCTTTGAAGGTTTGATCAGAACAAAATGTCCCCATAATTCGCCGTGTCCCCATAAGGGATATAAATACATGAGTCCCCACAAACACAGCTGGACAGACACGCAACATGTTTGGGGGTTTTGAAGGAATCACATCTTCTGACTAATTTCAGGGTTTGGTTCTGATGGCAGCGCTGCTGAAACTACTTTTTCTAAACGCTGCAACCGAAGCCGATTACAGAAGCAGTTGAGGTCCTTTTCTCTCTGCTTTGATTTCAGGCTTCAGGCCACAAATAAACACAGAAACGATCAGAAAACAACTGACAAGACTGACCAGCTGGGAGCCGATCTTCTAACTGGGGAAGATGTGGCTAAAGCCGGGGAGAGCGGGCTCTGGAGGACCGGACCCGGACACATCTGTCTGAATCTGGGTCACATGCAGCTGCAAACCGGCAGCCATTGTTGAGGCTTTTAATGGAGAATTGCATGAGGACCTCCACTTGTTTCTGGATGCATGAACCGAAGCCTGGAGGGTTTTAACCACAGCAGCTGGTTTTAACAGAACTGTAGGGTTTAACGGCCGGACTCTCAGTTCTACAGCCGGTCGAGGAGAAAAACTCAACTGGTATGAGACCAGAATTACAGATGCAGCTGATTTGTTTGATCTTCATGCAAACATTGTGGGGTAAACAGATGAGAATCATATAAAGTTCTCTGTGTTCTCGGTTATTTTGTGGTGAAGTTGTTGTTTTTCATATGAAAGCGTCAGTTTTAGGTCAGTGTAGCTTGAATCCAGAGTCAGGAAGTGATGTTAATGATGAGATCGCAGCATTTAGCAACAGATCCCAATGTTCTTCTGTCCTGAAGAACTGGAGCCGTTTGTGAAGTTAGAGTCAAACATTAACAGCAATAATCTGGTTTGTTCAGCCGGTCAGAGGGGAAAACAAATGGAAGGGTTGCTTTTCAAGGTCTTAATTTCATCATGTCATTCATTAATTTATAAATGTCGCACTTCATATTAAATATTTAACTAGAATGTTAAATATTATGTTTGTACACAAAATATTTAGTTAGCAAAATGAAAGTTTAGTTTGTGGTAAAGATACGTATTACCTAACAAACTAAATATAAAGCTAAACATTTTTTAAGCAAACCAAATATTACATTTTTAGCCAATCTATATACTAGTTAGCAAGTTAAATATTTAGTTTAGTTTGGAATTAATTTGTAGTGAAGATAAATGTTAATTAGTGAGCTAAATATTTTGCTAGCAATTAATTTGAAGTGAAGCTGAATATTAGTTAGCAAACTAAATGTTTTGTTAGCCAGCTAAGTATTCAGTTTAGGGATATTTTGGGATATTTTGTTTGTAATCAAAATATTTGTTAGGAAGCCAGATGTTTCATTTCTATATAAGCTAAATATTAATTTGCAAGCAAAATACTTAGCTAGCAAACTCAAGATTCAGTTTATAAGCTAAATATGTAGTTAGAAATCTAAACATTTTGTCTATAAGCTGCACATAGTTAGTCAGCTGATATAGTTTGGACTTAAATATTTAATTGTTAAGTTAAATATGTAGCTTCCTATCTAAGTATTTATTTAGCAACTATTTCTCTTTTAGCTAAATAGTTGGCTTGCTAACTAAATATTTAGTTTGAAACTGGAACGTTTATAAATGAATTGCTGTTCATATTTCACTGTGTAACAAGCAGCACTGAGTCTTTGGATGCATCTCGTGTTTGCACGTGTCCCATGTGTTTGGACGTGTCCCGTGTTTTTGGACGTGTCCCGTGTTTTTGGACATGTCCAGCCGTCCTCATGTCCCGTGTTGCTGCTGCAGAGCTGTGGGTGTGTGAGGTATGTGCAGCTCGGTGTTTAAAGCAGCAGTGGCCTGATAAGCAGCGCTGTGAAACGGCAGAGGAGTTAGTCAACATTTAACCTCCATCTCCCACGCTGCCGCCGTGAATGGACGCAGTCTGTCCCCATGAATGGACTCCAGGACAGGAGTCCATTGTTCAGGACGGCTCTGTCTGCATGTCCGCCTCAGAAGCGGCTCTGAGATCGGACCAGTTGGACCCTTTAAGACTCAATGAAGCTCAGAGAAAACCAGAAAGTAAAGGTTCTACCAGAATCACAACCAGAACCAGAACCACTGTCCTCTAAACCAGCTGAATACAGACATGGGACTGATGCAGCCTGGGAGTCCAGGCATCACATGAATACAGAGTTAATTAATTTGTTATGTGACAGTGAAATTTAATATTAACATTTACACCAAAGGAAATCTGAAAAGTGTGGAGTGAATCTGTGTTCAGTTTTGTTCTCCTCTGATTGTATTTACTCTCTCTCACATAACTTATGGAAAACTGTCAACAGGACTTCTGGTTTTCTTCTTGTCACTCTAATGAATACCGCCACTGCTGGCTGCAGGTGGTACTGCAGATGTCTGAACTGATGGAGAGTTTCTCCCGGGAAAATAATTCCTATGAGCCTTATCTGCATCACAGCAAATGTTATTCTTATGATTTTCCCCCAAAAGGCCATAAATTCCTCAGATTCCTGTGAAAAGGCAGGAATGGAAGGAGGATGAGACGGACGGGAAGCATTTTGCTCAGCAGGACTCAAACACTAAAACTGATTTAATGTCATGTATTCTGAGATGAAACCATCAACAAGTTTAGTTTGTATACTGAGTCTGTCCTGCAGCGAATCGATGCATCTGCAAGCAGACATGAACCTGTGTTATTACAGAGCAGAAATAAAGCAGGTTTCAGCAACAAGATGAAAACATTTAACAAATGTTAAATGTTTAACATTTGTTAAACATTAAAATGTTAAACATTTTAATGTTTAACATTAAAATGTTAAACATTAAAAACATCAAAACAAATAAAACTGATGAATCCAGACCCCATCTAACTTGTTTCTGATAATTATATGTCAAAAATACATTTATGTTCTGAATCAATAATTATTGTGGTTTCTAAACATTTCTAAGATCTGAAACTTTAATCTTTGATCTTTGATTACATCTTACATGTTTTTCTGCTTCTCTCAAAAACTCCAGTTTTACCCGATAGATTATCTTATGGAGATACTTGGAGACAAAATTCAACATTTATGCCATAAATTAACAAATAAAGTATCAATGAATGTCACCGAGTTAATAACCATTAAAATCCTTAAGTTTATTTGTAAAGCATTTTTCAGCAACAGGGCAGTTCAAAGGACAAACAAAACAAAACAAACCATGAGATTACTCATTATTTAATGATCAGTTTATTGATTATTTATCTGGTTCTGAAACTTTATCAGCTGAGCAGCACAAACATCAAGCGGTAAAACTTTTCTATCAGAGGTTAAACATTAGCTGCACCGTGCGTTAGCTCTGATCCGCGACATGATGGGAGCTGAAGCATCATGGGAGAAACTTTCCTGCTTTTTATCCAGTTTTCCACACCGAGCGTCAAACCAGAGGAAAACATGGCAAGATGTTTTAATCTGAGCAACAGTTCATCGTTCACAGAGAGAAAACGCTTCATTCATGAGATCATCTGATTAATAAGATCTGTGATTATTAATAATTGTTATTGTTTCCAGCTGATGTTTAAAGTCAGATTTGCTTATGAAATGAACCTGAATCTGGTTCATGATGCAAAGCTGCTGGAATGATGGAAACAGTTAAACATTAAGGAAGTGAAGGAGAGCAAACAGACAGAGGAGACACAGATAAGGACAGGCTCAAACATGAGTCACCGCAACTCAGGCAACTGTTGCCTCAACTGTAGAGTTGAGAGAGGCAGAGGCAACGTCGGAGCAGCCGGATGTCTGAACTTCTCTCTGTGGCTCCAAACATGGTGGCAACGAGGGAAAACGAATAAAGACTGACTCGTTCAGTGTCGTTCAGTGACTGACTCGTTCAGTGTCGTTCAGTGACTGACTCGTTCAGTGACTGACTCGTTCAGTGACTGACTCGTTCAGTGACTGACTCGTTCAGTGTCGTTCAGTGACTGACTCGTTCAGTGACTGACTCGTTCAGTGACTGACTCGTTCAGTGACTGACTCGTTCAGTGACTGACTCGTTCAGTAAGTGTGGAATGACTGACTCGTTGGTTAACTCGCCCACTGCTCCTCTCTCTCCCTGCTGTGTTCAGTTCTGGCGAAGCTGATCTGGGATCTGCAGACGTTCCTGTCGGTTCTCGACTCGGAGAACCTGAGCTACATCGCTCAGGCGCAGAAGAAGTCGATCTCAGAGCTGCTGTCCAAACTGCAGACGCCCGACGCTCCAGGTAGCGAACCAGGAAGTGCTGATCACTTCCTGGTTCCCGCGGTTCCACTTCCTGATTTGGTCCAAAGAATCGAGGCAGACAGAGATAACAGGCTGCAAATGAAACACGTTCGCTGCTTCAACAGATTCATCTGAGCTTTTATTGTCTAGGAAATATTAATGTGATGGAACATTTAGTTTTGTAATGTGTGAAGCTGATTTACAGTTGAATGGTTTCCTGTGTTTGCAGTGGAAGATGCTGAGTACATGGTGATGAGCTGTCCATCATCGTCGCTAGGCAACGAGCTGGATGACTCACCTGGGACAGGTACGCTGCGGCGCCGCCTTCCTTCTCTGACCTCAGATCCAACGTTTGCTCCATGTTTTCTTGTTTCCAGATGCAGTTTGGTCATCTGAGTTGATCTCACATCAGGACCCGTCGGACTGGATGAAGAGCGGGGTGAGCAAACATCACTGGGCAAACTGGGCAAACTGGTTTCACCTCCAGGGTTGTCAAAAAACATTCTTAAAGGGAAAAAATCCAAAGAAAAACTATGAAAGTCTCCAGAAATCCTGCAGTGGCGGTTTAGAGAACCTCGACAAAGCCTCCTGTTTCCCATCATACGGTTACCATGGCAACACAGGAGCGTCGTTAATCAGCGGTAAGGAGAAAGGGTCATCATCCCATCACGGCAGGTCAGAGTCTAACCAAACCTCCTCACTCCCCGACCTCAGAGAGGAGCTCAAAGGAAAACTGGGCGGAGGGAAGAAAGTTTGTTTTTAGACGGGGATCCTGCGCCTGTGATGTGGGTCAGTAATGACAGACCGGGACCTCTGGAGGTTTGGGAGGAGACGGCGGTGTGACCGGGTGTGTGTGAGGGAGGCGCAGGAAGCGCTCTGTTTACACGGGAGGCCGCCGCGCCGCGCTCCCATTGGCTGACGCACCTGCAGGGGGAGGAAGCGGCCGCTGATGGCGGCAGATTAGCATCTGGTCTACGTGATGGACAGAAAACACACACACACACACACAATAAGATCAAAATCTCAGCACAGCGTTCACAGAGCATTGCTGTATCGCTGATCCACCCACAGTCACTGGTGCTAAGAATAATGCACAAACTTAAATGTGAATAACTTGCAGTCTCATTCTATAAATCAGATGATCTTCTGACCAGGCTTCTCAGATTAATACCACCTTTTGAAAATAAGCTTTTAGCAGCTATTAAACATACTAACTATGTTTAAACATACACAATCTAATTAATCGATGTAATTTCTTTCACTCTGTGATGGAACTGCTGACAAAGGAGCTTTTCAGTCATAATTCATGGAATCAGCCTTTATTTGCTGAATTATTACCTGCAGTTGGAAACAGTTTCATAACTCAGTAATATTTTTTGTGAAGAATTATCACATATTTCCCTTTAATTGTCTGATTTTATCAGTGCTAAAAACATCAACAACGTAAGATCAAAATGTTATTAAACATTTGAAAGACAGAATAAATAACCAAATGAATCAAACTTTGTATTTTTTAGTTATGTGGTTCTGATTTTACAGCTGGTGTAATAAACCAGCTTTTGTCCTGCTGAATCACACACAGCAGATGAGATATGATGCATCTTTAAAATAGCAAATATTAAAGAAGCAAAACCTTATTTGGTTGGAGCAGCTGGTGAACAGAGTTATAACTGGATTCTATCAAATGTGGCTTAAAGCTGAGATGCTGCATATGTCAAACATATATTCTTTTGTTAAATAATTTGGTTTCTATCAGTCCTGTAAAGATACAAGAGAGAACAAAGCGAATTTCTCTTTTATATTGACCAATGATTTAATTTAATTTACTTCAATTGTCACTGCAGGAGTCACAGTTTACAACTGAACAAACTTTGGCTCTTTATGCTTTATAAAATATTTCATCCTGTTTGATGATTGATCTGAATATTGCCATGTTCTTCAAACAAATGATGTAATTTGGTCAGTCTATCAGCTTGATGTCACATGCAGACTCGTTGCCAGGGCAACCAATAAGCAACAGGCCCGGAGCTCAAATGCATCAACACTTATTAACACTAAAACTACACAACAAGTAAAAACAGCAACAGAACATTCTGTCTGATGCAGATTTATGGCTTTGAATTTTCATTTTGCATCAATAGGGAGTGATGCCTGAACATTAGTGCTGGTTGATTAACTGATTTAAACACCTGATTATTATTATTATAGTAACTGGACAGTTACTATGGACATGTCCACATCAGTGCTGTAACTTTAAATTTACTGGGATTTTATCTAGTAAAACCCTTGAGCATCAATTTAATTTAGACAGAATTCACATGTTTTATTAAGTCCTTGGATATTATATTTAGGTTTATTTCATATCCTTTAATGTCGGCCCTTTTAGTTGCTGAATATTTCTTGCTGTAATGAAACCTTTTTGGGGCAAACACGATGAGAGGAAACACAACAGTCCTCTTCAAAATAAGAGCATGAACATAAACTATTTAAACTTCAGCACAGATGTTGAACTTTATTCAACCGGAAGTTTACTCATAGCGAAGTAACTTAGCGCTCCAGAATCCATCCATGAAACAAGATTTAGCGGAAGCTAAGTGCGCTAAACGTTAGCTAAATGAGCAAAGCGCTGTCAGACGAATTCTTGAGTTTTTGTGCTCAGCATATGAATGACTGTTTGCAGGGCCCTTCCGTCCCTCCTCATCCTCCAGGTGGGCTCGGTGACGATGAAGAGGACACGTATGAGGAAGCAGAACCTTACGTAGCGTCTGAAACCACCGCATCCAACACAGGTACCCAGACACAGAACAGGAACCTCAGCGGGTCTGGAGCCTCTGAACAGGAACCTTTCCTTCCTCCAGAGAGGGCGGAGTCAGAGAGCAGCCACTACGAGTCGTACGGTGAGGAAGAGGAGGATGATGAGGATGAAGTAGGCGGCCTTGTGAAGGACAGAGCTCACTACATCCAGTGGAGCTCCTCACAGATCAGTCTGCGGCCCACGCCGGAGTCCCGGCTCTGTGGGTACCTGTGGAGGCGGAAGTGGCTCGGACAGTGGAGCAAGCAGCTCTTCATCATCAAGAACGACATGCTGCTGGTGAGGAAGAGGAGGAAACACACGCTGCAGCTGCAGTGCCTGTAATCTCCACTAGAGGCTGCTGCTGAGACCCGGAGCCTCATCCAGAACACTTTGGTTCTGGTTTGGTTTTCTGTTCTGTGGCGCTATTGGTGCTACGTCACCTGATCAGGTTGACCTTGGCGGACATCTTTAGTTAGGGACAGAAGTCCTGAACGAGCGACTGGGATTGTTTTCCCACATTATTTCTGCCAGTATAACCACAGCATCTACTGGTTCCAGTTTAGATCATTTATTGGTGAAAATATCAGAACCAAGAACAGGAAGACGGATGGATGGATGGATGGATGATGGATGGATAATGGATGGATGATGGATGGATGATGGATGGATGATGGATGGATGGATGGATGGATGGATGGATGGATGGATAATGGATGGATGGATGATGGATGGATGGATGGATGGATGATGGATGGATGGATGGATGGATGATTGGATGGATGATGGATGGATAATGGATGATGGATGGATAATGGATGATGGATGGATGGATGGATGATGGTTGGATGATGGACGGATGATGGATGGATGGATGGATGGATGATGGATGGATGGATGGATGGATGGATGGATAATAGATGGATGGATGATGGATGGATGGATGGATGGATGGATGATGGATGGATGGATGGATGATTGGATGGATGATGGATGGATAGTGGATGATGGATGGATAATGGAGGATGGATGATGGATGGATGACTGACGGACAGATGGACGGACAGACAGTCTCTCTGTAACTTTGTCTCCTCCAGTGCTATAAGTTTGCGCGGGACCTGCTGCCCCAGCTGGAGTTGAACCTTCACGGCTGTCAGATTGTCTACAAGTCGAAGAGCAGTGCTAAGATCCAGCACCAGCTCAAACTGGTCCCAGTTTGCTCCGAGTCTCTGGTTCTGGGCTACAGCAGCTTCCAGCAGGCGGACGAGTGGAGGAAGGTCAGCAGTTCACCAAACACCTTCCGACCTGAACCAACCTGTATAAACCCTGGACTGGTGACCAGTAACAATCATGGATGAGCTGTTCCTGATGTGAAGTCATTTCACTTCCTGTTTAAGGTGATAGAGGAGGTGAGCGGTGGAGGTGAAGTGGAGTCTCAGAGCTTCTCCTCTCTGAGTAAATCTGATCTGCGATTGTCCTGCAGGGTAAGAAACACACCAAGGTTCTCCTGGTCCAGTGAAGAACATCCAGATGGGAAGTTTTTAAACTCTAAAAACCAGGAAAAACCTGAAGAAAAATCTTTACTAATGGGAATCAAACATGTGAACTAAATGAAAATGTTTTTGTTGTTGTGTCTTCAGTCCAGTGCAGTCCTTACCGACTCGGATGAGGAGAAACCTTCAGCTTACTGCAGCCTCAACAGAGACAAAGGTACTGAAACTTTACATCCGTCTGGGTAAAAACAGAACTGTTGAACTTTCTGAAGCAAATCTGGCAAGCCTGGATACTGAGCCGGTTATAATAAGTTAGTCTCGGTTGAGGTCTTCACCTTCAGGGTTGCCAAAACATCCTGCACTAACTATCCATCAGAATATGCATCACCGGTTACTACACACTCACAGACTTTGTGTGGTTTGCATCCCGGACAAGCCCCCAGTTTACAGCTGGTTGATTGATTTTTGTTAAGTGATGATGGACTTTTAATTATTCAAAACTGACTGTAGACAGTTCAGAATCAATCAACTGTTTACAGGTATAATTTAGGGAAAAAAATTTTAATTGAACAATCCAGAAAAATTTAGTGGAAGCCGTGACAAAGACCCGGTCAATAGAAAGATCAGTAGAACAGCAGTAAAGCTGGGTTTTACCAAATCAGAACCAAACATTCAGGCTGTGGGAAGAAACAACTGAACCAGTCCAACTCATGATGGCTGAGTGTGGTAAGCGTTCATGGAGCAACACAACCAGCTGAAGGGCCCACAGGCCCCCAAATGGGAGACCCCAGAGTGGTTGGGAAATGATCCAGACTGATGGACGGTAAATCAGTAAATGCCGATTGGTGATGTTTGGTGTCATGAACCTGCAGGGTTCCTGAACGTCCTGATGAACTGCCAGTGGCAGAGTTTACAGTGTCAGGTGGAGGACGGCGTCCTCAACATGTTCGGAGAGGAGATGGAGAAAGACGAGGAGGAAGAGGTGAAGCGGTCGCCTCAGTACACTGTCCAGCTCCGAGGCTGTGAGGTCAGAGACGACCCAGACCGCTCCCACAGGATCGCACTGAGCATGCTCGGTGACCAGGTGGCCGTGCTGGAGGTGAGTTGGCAGATCAGAGCGCCGGCGTCTCGGGTTACTTCCTCATCATCAAGTCTTTCTGTCTAACCTTCATCACTTCAGGTGAGCTCATTGGAGGAAAAAGAAAAATGGCTGAAGCTGCTGCAGGACGGAGCTGCCAGTCGTGGTTACCATGGCAACAAGACTCAGGAGAGCACAGGTGGCGCCCTCAGGTAGGACAAACTTCTTAAAACCAGCAAATCCCTTCATGACATCACTCTCTTTCTGCTCTCTGAGTTTAAATGTTGCTCTTATTTCCTCAGCGGGCTGCAAACGCGCCGGTTCCCAACCTCCAACGCCTACATGGACGACCCGTTCTGCCTTACCAGAACCACCAGCAGCCAGCCCCTCTACTCCAACTCCGCTCCACAGAAAG
The DNA here is from genome assembly GCA_010277075.1 of Poeciliopsis retropinna. Classification (NCBI taxonomy): domain Eukaryota; kingdom Metazoa; phylum Chordata; class Actinopteri; order Cyprinodontiformes; family Poeciliidae; genus Poeciliopsis; species Poeciliopsis retropinna. The sequence goes on from VMRM01000001.1 coordinate 693,652, forward strand.
TCCTGGTACAAACCAGAAATTCATTCTTCTGACGATCCGCACTGCACTGCTGTCTGTGTAGACGGTGCTGATCCCTGTTTGTTTTTCAGAGGCTCGGCTCTCAGGATTCAGTTCACCGTAAGTCGGTGTCGTCCAGAGAATCGGTGACCTACAGCAACACGGTGCTGAGCAGCAGCAGTGAGTCAGACCTGGACCAAACCTTCAGCATGAATAATCTGACTCTAGATCAGTGGTCTCAGACTGGACTCCTCGAGGGCCAGAGTCCTGCAGCTTTCAGACGTTTCTGTTGTCCCACAGCCAGAGTGAAATGATGAAACTGCCCTGCTGCTAGCATGCCCTGCTGCTAGCATGCCCTGCTGCTAGCATGCCCTGCTGCTAGCATGCCCTGCTGCTAGCATGCAGCCCAGCTTTTGGGAGCTCTGCTGTGAGCTAATGTTGGAGAAGCAGAGAGACGACTGAGGTAGCATCATTCCTACCATCAGTCCGCTTTAACCCAACTCTAGTCCATCTGCCTAGTCAAAGTCTGGTCTGGTTGGTGAGGTGTGAAAACTAATTGACCTCTGACCTCTGGTCCTCCAAACTTGGTCTGGGTTCGGTCTGAATGTGAATGCTGAGCGGACCAGAGACCGTTCCAAAAGCAGGAAGTGGACTACAGCGCAGGGCATTCTGGGTAACCAAAGCTAACATGTTAGCCTAGCGCTAGCAGCAAAAATGGCTCCTGGTCTTCAGCTTAAAGAGAAATCCTCCAACACTAAAATCTGACGCCTCCATCTTGTTTCCATCTGGTGAAACAGGAAGTTGCTCTCAGCGTCTTCAGAGGTTTTTGTGCCGTTTCCTTCAGTGGTTGTTGGTGCAGCGCCCCCACAGGCCAGGAGGGGAACAGGTTGGTTTGGGTCAGAACCACAGCAGCTGGAGGTGGAGCAGATGATGGAGTTCTGGTTCCAGTAGAACCGGGTCGATCGGACCATCAGGAGGAAAACAGACTGAAAGTTGCAGGATGCCCTGAGGACTGGAGTTTGAGACCTCTGACCCCTGACCTTGAGGTTTGCTCATAGAGTAAAGTGAAGTGTGTTTTTTCAGGCCGAATGGCGCCGGCGGTGCAGCGCGACGTCCAGAAGCTGAAGCTGGTCGACATGCCGGCGGTGCAGCTCAGAACCGGGTCCGAAACCAACCTGCTGTCTGCTGTGAAGCGAAACAAGCGCACCTCCTTCAGGCAGTCTCTGGCCATCTGCACTGAGCGCGCTCAGGTGAGCTGCACCTGCTGACGTTCTGCTGGTTTTATTGGTGCCTCCTGTGACCTCCGACCTCTGACCTGGTCTGCTCCGGTCCAGGCAGGCTTTCTGAACCCTCTGCTGCGGCGGACGGCTTCGGCCAAGAACTCGCTGAGACGAGCTCCTTCTGCGCTCTTCATCGAACACGGGAAGGTTTTCCAGAGGAAGAAGGTGAGACAGATCCAACCTGCCGCCATGTTTCATTCTGGATAAACTTTTAAATCTTCCTAGAGGAAAGGTTTTAACTCTAGTTAAATCTACTGGTGGGACTCAGTTAACATTTTTAATCGACTTCCTTTCAGGTTCTGTAATTAATGAATCTCAATTGAATCAAAAACCATTTTGGCCTTTTTTGCTGCCAACTTACTGAGTAAATCGACATGAACATCATAGTTCATTTTCTAGAGTTTCTCTGATCATTCCTGGAGCTTCTTTAGCAATGCGGATGCTTCCATTAGCATTAGCTGCTACATGTTAGCACTGAGATATGCTAACTCCTTTTAGCAGAACCTTAACACACAGTCTGGTCATGTTGTTTCCTCTTCCTATAAAACATTCAAAGCGTTTGATAATCCATAGACGGTTTTATGTTGAATAGAAACATGTTTCCATCAATAACATGAGAAACTTGAGATGATTTATAACTGATGGTTTTATTTTGTCTACAGGAATGGGAGACCAAAGCTGCTGCCTGACGTTTTCCTCCTCATCAGCCTGCAGGGGCAGAGAAGCTCTGCTCTGATTGGCTGCTTGGAATCTAATTATTCAAACTGGTTAAAGGTGACCAACTGGACCCAACTGGGCCAACTGGCTCACTGTTTATTACAACCAATAACAAAATAACTTTCCATTTCTTCTGGCTCCAGTTGACCTTTTATTTTCCTGAGCTGTTGGTCCTGAACGCCTGCTTCTGATTGGCTGTTAAGGGCCAGGGGCCCGGGGTGCCGGGACAAACAAATTTATCATATAATAGTTAGACAGGAGCTAACAATTTATTCAGAAGTAAATAAAAAGCATTGGAACATCATACAAATTTATCTCCATAAATATTTTATATAAAGACACAAATATGCTTTTCATGGTAAAGTAGGATAAACTTCAGCCATGATCACATTTATGTACTGTAAAAAACAAAACACAACCACCTGCAGTCATTTACTGGATGAATGAACTCGGTGTGTTTTTGGGGCCTGTTTCACCCTGGGCCCCAGAATCGCTAGATTTGCCCCTGGCGACCAAAATATGGAGCCACAACTTTAGAAATGTCAGAAAATGGGCAAAATACAGAACATAAAAACAAAAATAGTGAAATTTTGTTGAAAAACTACAGAATGTCTGAGCAACAAAAAAACAAAAACCTTTTGGTTGTTTTTGTTTCTCAGGAATATTTTTTACATTTTGTTTTTCAGTTTCCTAACAGAAGAAACCGTCAAATAATCAGATCATTAATTTATGTAGGAGTAATATGATGTTTTAATTAACAGCAAAAAAAAAAAAAAAAAAAACTAAATTAAAAATTCCTTTTAGACTTTGTGTTGTTAGTTTAACTGATTCTTCCAGGACCAGAACCGGTTCTGGATCTTCATAAACTTTGATCCGTTTTACCGGAAGCGGCTAATTGGAACTGCTTCCGGTTCTGTGATGAGTTCAGGTGTTGCAGGAAAACCAACAGGACAGAAACTCAAACCATTTATCGAACAAAGTTTGAAGAAAACTTGATTTCATTGTTTAATATAAACGAATAAAAACCATCTCAGCGTCCAGGAGGAACGTCATCTGGTTGCCATGGAAACCCGCTTCCGTTTGGGTCACAGCTGCCATTAAACAGGAAAACAGAAAATCAGGGTTTCTGGTGGAGCTGCAGTGACCTGCGGTGGCCACAGGGGGCGCCAGACTCCAGACTTTCATGTCAAACAGCTTCTGCTGTTTTATTTTGTTTTATTTTTCATTTCTCAGGCAGAATCGCTGATCTGTTGTCACAGCAGGAGCTCAGAGTTTCTCTGTTCTTATTTTAATAAATATTGTAACTATTTTCATCATGTACTGATCAGCACAATGTAATAACTGATGATTCATATTTACCAGGAAGAAATCCTTTCTGTGGCATTTTTATATTTACTATTCTTTATACTCAGGAGAAAGTTTCTGTTTGAGCAAAATACTGATCTGTAAAGATTAAAATCTGAGTGGATAATATTCATCTGTGGAGTTTTTATTCAGTTTGTAAAGTTACACAATCAAACATCAACAGAAATGATTTGAGTTATTTAGTCCGTCATAAAGATGAAACAAAAGAGGAAGAGAATCAAGAACAAGATGTTCAGAGGACGCAGCTTTTATTTTGGTAGTCCACTTCTGGTGATCAGTAAGTGAATTTATTTGGCGCTAAATATGTCCTCCTCTTCCTCCTCTTCCTCCTCCTCCATCAGAGAAACATGGACACGACGTCCTGAAAGCTGTTAGAAATCTTTTTATTGTAACTCCGGCTCTTCACTCACATCATGTTACATCTCTGCACCCAGATATGAAAACATCAGAACATCATCAGGTTGGACGACGTCAGACGGCGCCGGAGAAACGGCATCACCCCAAACACCGACCCACTCAGGGTTAAAGGTCATGATGGAGGTTGATGAAAAAACTAACAATTTAAACAATAAATGAAATTAAATTTGATTATCTGCATCATCCTTCAGTTTTTAGACAGAAATCAGGTTTTCCTAAAGTTTAACTATTGATCACTGCAGAAGTTTTCAAAGTAGATATTTTCCAAAATAAGATTTAATTGTTTTTCTGGAAGTTGAAGGATGTTGGGGAAAAACCTGGTTTGGTTTTATTTCACCAGAATAGAAATAAATCATTTTTTAATGAATAAAATGAGATGAGCTGAAACGTAGCGAGCGTCTGAGTCGTCCTGCAAAGAAAAAAAACTGATTCAAAAACAGCAGAAAATGTAGAAAAAGAGAAACATGAACAATCTTTGTGTCATCATGGAGTCGGTCACGGCAAGCAGCCAATCAGAGCACAGCATGAACCGCTCAGGAAAACACCAAGAAACAAAAACTCAAGAAAAATCTCAATTAACGTGGCGGAAGCTTCTGCGCTCGTCTCACATCTTCAGCCAGATGATTTTATCGTTTTTCCACAGATACAGGAAGCAGCGAAGGAGTGATGCAGGAAGCGCCGGCGGTGAACTTTGACCTTTTATGACGCAGTGAGAGCGAGCCGACTGACGCAGGTCCGAGTCCCTGAGCCCGGATTTAAAGGATCCAAGTCAACATTAATCATCACTACTAATTATTAATAATCATTAATAGGTATTAGTAGTCATTAATAATCATTAATAACCAGGCCTCCTCCAGCAGCCTCAGACAGCAGCTTTAAAAACTGTCCAGAAATCCTGATAAAAGCTAAAAATGCAGTAAAAATAACAATAAATATACAGTTAGATTTATTATCTACTGCTTAGTTTGTAAAAATGCATAAAAACAGCAAAAATATACAATATTAAATATCAAATCAATCCTCAAACATAGTTTATAACATAACAAAAAGCTTAGACGCTTACAATGTTTCTTGAATCCTTCCGTTTTTCTTCTGTTTCCGTTTGAGTGCAGCCTGTGTCAGAGCGCCCTCTGCTGGCTCCCACAGGAAGCTGCCTCCAAAGGTCTGTGGCAATTTTAACAAATGTGATGTTTTGACTAAAATACATTTTAATTCTATTTTAAATGAGGATGATATGTAATTTATTGTGTTTTATCCTTTACTTCATTTTATTTTCTGCTTCCTGTTTCCTCTGCATCCCATCATCAGCTGTGAAACGGTCTGGACTCATCAGACGGAGCGATAATTAAATCATTTAGTGGAAATTAAAACAGCAGCTGCAGCCATCTCAGAACACTTCCATGAAATAACTATTCCTCTGGTTTTCATCCCAGCTGAATTAAATCTGAAATGGGTTTCCTTAAATCCGGTTCGGACTCGGAGCCTGACTCGTTAGGTGCAGTTAACCTGTCGGCCAGGTGTGGCGCTGCGGAGCGTTAAGAACGCTGACGTCACGGAGAATAATGAGCTGAAAGCTGAGGGGTTTACACCCAGGCCAAGTCCGTTTCCTGCTTCCTCTGAATCATTTTTACATTTTTAGATGAATTCATAACAAACATGCCACTTTCTGAAAAATAGCTGCACATCGTTTGGTCACGAAGCAACGAGAGCCGAACTGGACGTCTACCCCCCACTGGGCCATGTCTCAGGGTGTGTGTGTGTGTGTGTGTGTGTGTGTGTGGCAGTGGTTTCTGCTGAGGAACGAATGAAGAAAAACGAGGTTTGATAACGGCTCAGACTGGAGCTGGACTGGAACCAGTAAGGTGAGCTGGGTTTACTGGGACCAGGAAATAATCAGCTAATTTCATAATCGATTAATCAATAACTGAATATACTCGACAGGCAAAAAGGGTAAATTAGCGGTAATTAAGACAAAACTGTACAAAAATATGTAAATTTAGCATTTTAGATAAAATAAATGTGTTTTTTCCAGAGGCAGTTTTAGCTTCACGTTCTGTAAAAAGACGTTGGACAGTAAAATGTTCCCAACAGTCCAATTATTAACCAGATATCCAATAAATAATCCAGATCAGCTCCACACCGTGGAACGTTTTTCTCATGTTGATGTTTGAAGTTTTTTTTTAAATCTGCAGATTAAACCTTTACTACAAATAATCTGTTCACTGTAGAAATAATTAGTTTAGCATTTTAAGCAACACAGTGTTAATTTTCTTATTTAAAAAAGGAAAATCATTCTTCAGTCATATTTTTATGTTTTTCCAGCATTGTATAAAAATGTTTATGCAGTAAAATGAAAAATCTCCAGAATATACCGAATATTTTTATCAAATTAATTGATTACCAGTCAGAATATTCGATTATTCATCAAAACAGTTGATTCATCTTTGCAATAATAGATTAATTATCAGACGAATTGGCTATTTGTCAGAATCATTGATTAATGTTCAGCATAATCAATTAATAGAATGTTAGATTAGTCATTGGAATAATAGATTTGTCCAAATAATTGATTAATCGTGAAAATAATTGATTAATCGTTTAAAATAACCAATTAATCACAATAATAATTGATTACTCATCAAAATGTGGATAATCAATCGTTATTCTAGCTGTTATCTTGTTTTATTCTGCAGGTTCGGCTCCAGTCTGTCATCATCTTCAAACCTCGTTTTTCTTCTTCACTGCTGGGAAAGAAACGCCCTTATTGTGACATCATCGCTGGCTTAGCCAATAGGAGGCCCCTTCCGGGACGCTGTGGGAACCCACTCGGGGTCAGAGGAATGTTGAGACTTTTCTGCTGTTGGATTTCCGGATTCAGAACCAGAACCCAGCAGCTGGGTTTCCTCCCGTTAGCCGGACCGTTTGTGCGCTAGCTAGTTTAGTGAAGCTGGTGTTCTGCGGCTCGAGGAACCGGTGAGGCGGAAGTGACGCAGCAGAACCCCGACAGCCCGCCCCAAGCCGTCCACAAACCCCGGAGTCCGGCGGTCCGGAGACCGCGGCCGCAGACCGTCCCGCTTCCCGCCGGGAGGAGCAGGGGGTTCTGGGAAGCGTAGTCCCGGGAAGGTCAGAAGAGACAGACTTTCTTCTTCATCTCGTTCCTCTTCCAGAGGGAGAGCCGGTCGAAGTCCTCGATGGGCATCCGGAAGACGCTGAGGAACTCCTCCTGGGACAGATGTCTCTGCAGGAAGACAGGAGCAGCTGAAACAGGCTCACACTGCCGCCCCCTGCTGGCCAGGAGGAGGCAACGACTCGACGCTCTGCTGGGTTTCCGTAGAAACGTTTTAATCATCCATTAGTGCAAACATTACAGACGAACAAACAGAGATATTAATATTTAAAATAACCAGTTAGATAAAACATAAAATGGATACATTTAGCACAAAGAAAAAGACAGAACATTACCAAATGGTCACAAAATAAAAATGAAACACGTGTGGAGTCATAATTTGAGGTGGTGAGGAAAACACAGCGAACCCAGATTATG